>CM044001.1:70108773-70475711 GCA_024085815.1 Flaveria linearis
GACTTTGGATATTAATGATTTCATCCTGAAACTGAGAGAAGAAGAGGTGAGACACAAGTACAAGACAAAGGAAGGAGCATACACTCAGGATCCATCTCTCTACAACGTTACTCCTACTCCAACTGCTAAGTCCTCCAGTGCCCCTCTGCAGACTGCCTTTGTGTCTAATACATCATCTGCAACTGGCCAAAGCTCATCGTCTGGTGGTGAGTCATATGTTTCATCCGGGGTTCAACCAAGTCCTACAGTTGCTCAATCAATGAAGTTAGTGACAGAAAATCTAGGAAAAGTAACTGTGGAAGTGGCTAATGTTGGGTCTGAAGGATAGTCTAATATTATCAACACAGTCAAAGTCAACAAAAGTCAACGTCACGGTCAAAGTCAATAAAAGTCAAACGTCACGTTCGGGACGATGATTAGAGACAAGACGTTGAAGATATATTCGTCTAGGATGTTTATTGTTAATAAATATATTTTGTGTCGAAAAAATATATTTAATCTTGTCTTTAGACATTTTGGGTTTTATTTGTAATTTCAAATTGACATAATTTAGGGTCCTAAGTGTCATTAGTAAATTGTCATTTACTATAAATAGTAAAGTATGGTAATTAGGGTTTCAAGCTTGGAGGAGCTAGTGGTTAGGGTTTCCACTTTCAAACTATTTTGTAATCATATTTTTGGATTAAACAAGGGTTTTATTCATTGTTCTTGGTGTTCATCCAAGTTCTTCATATTTTATATGTTTGATCCAAATTTTCATGTTATTTGATTGATTCAAGTCCTCCTGGACCAACAATATGGTATCAGAGCCAACTTGAATCAATTCCTATTACTATTTTTTAAGATTTATCAGATTCGTAGAGAGAGAAAGTTAGGGTTTCTAGAGAGAGAAAGTAGATCTGAAAATTAAAAGTTTCAAATGTTCATCAAAACTATCAGATCTACAAGGTTTTATAAGGAATTTGAAGATTTACAAGTTAGAAATCATATCTACTTCTAAATCTATACAAGATTCAATAAAAAAAATTTTTCAGATCCGGAGGTTTTCTCTCACACACACTAGTGTGTGTGTTCTTGGTGTTCTTGAGGATCTTCAAATCTTCAAATCATCAAGCTGTGAATTTAGCATCATTCTGAACAAAAGTTCACATTTTCTAGCGAGAATACCAGTGAAATTGCTGCCAAAATCTTGCGAAACTATTCCGGCGAAACTAAGGTTTTCCGGCGAAACTAAGGTTTTCCGGCGAAACTATAGTTTTCAGGCGAAACTACATTTCTAGCGAATCTACACCTGCGAAATTACCATTTGTTGTTTCTTTTCTTGCACCAACAAACAAAATGAAAACCAAACAATAACCCAATCATAACCACAAACCCTAAAACTTGAACAAACCAACAACTGCAAAGCAAACAAACCCACCCAATCACCATCCTCAACTAGAAGTAACTGCCATAACCACATCGACCACGACCCACTGCCCACCAGTAGCCACCCATAACCATCACAGAACCACGAACGCTGCTCAACCAACAACAACCTATCACCATCGACCACCACCTAAGCAAAACCTACACTTGCGAACACCATCCAGTCGCAACCTAATATTATCTCCACCCTCACCCACCACAACCTACACTCTACCACCAACCCTAACCGTTGTCGGCCACCTACCCGCTGCAGCACTAACCACCTGCTATCGCTTCCCCCACGTCACCACAATCACCCTTCCTGTCGACCACCACTACCGCAGCCTTCACCGCGAACCCAACAACTACAGCCAACCCTCCCAATTGACCCTCAAACACCCAGACCGACCGATCCATCCGTCGATTGAAACCCTAACCCTGTCGGTGACCCTTCCACCGTGAAATCAGCACAGAGCTGTCCTCACCACCGTGAAATCAAAACAAAACAAAGAAGAAGAGTAGAAGAATCGGGTCAGAAACAATCTGTCTTTGACGAAAAGTGGCACGGGTTCATCGCAATCGGGTGGTAGTGATGGGGTCGGGTGTTCCAATCCAGCATCAAGTGTGAGCCCCAAATCTGGTTGTGTGTATATAACTGCAAGCATAATGTTTGGTTGTTTGAAACTGGTGGTTTTGACTGTGGATGTTAACTTCATAGTTAAAGCTCCAAATTGCTCATAGTGGATGCAATTTTCTTTTTTTAATGATATGTAAAGTGGCGTGTTAAGGGTTTGTGTGAAGAAGATAAGAAGGGGTTATGCTGGTGTTTCACAGTAGATAAGAAGGGGAGTAGGTTCATCTGTGTACTTTATCTATCTATTGAACTTGACCTAAAAAATAATAATATTTGCATTGTTACAAGAATATAATGCCTTTAGGTTTTGTTGAACTAAAAGGATACTAGTGATTAACCAGATGTAAATAGAAGTTTATGTGGAAATTATAACATATCTATATTTTTATGTTTTGTTTGTCGACATTAAAAGTATTTTTCCCGAGAGAGAATTATTTTACAATTTTTGGGGATAATATTTTCGGGGCGTTTTGAGGTGTTTTGGGGCGTTTAATTGTTCACAATTAAACAAAATTTTAGAAGAAAAATGACTTTTGCAGAACTGGTTAAATCCTTCGAATCTGATAATCTCACAATGGCACAAAGTCGGTTTGACTATTTTGCAGATACAAAGAATGAAACAACACTACTCATCAACTTTAATCGAAGTGCTGAAATCAAGGAATCAGAAGAAGAAATCAATCACGCTTTGGTTGCTGAAGTGGTTGAAAGTGATGATGACTTCCTTAAAAACTTTGATCCATTCAAAGAATTCTGGTGTGAAGCTCATGGAGAAGCTACCGCTGATAATGTTTGGTCAAGCCCGTGTGAAGTTCAAAAGGTCAAGGATTGTGTGGTTGGTGAGAAGCTAGTTGGAAAAGCTGTTGTTCAAGAAGGGTTAGTATGTGAAGCTGTGGTTCAGAAGGAAACAGTTGGGCAGGTGCCTGAGGATGTTGTTGAGAAACAGGTTGTTGCTGAGGAAGCTGTGTATGCTGTTGAGGGTACAAGAGCTGAGGGTTGTGAAGCTGAGAAGACAAGGATGAAGATGAAAACAGTGATTGAGGAAGCTAAAAAAGTTGCTGTGGAAGAGTACAAAGAACCACACCAGTCTGCCAATGTGACAGAGCTCTAGCAGCCGAAAAATTAGTAATGGGTCTTCCTTATGAAATAATTCAAGATATGTGCTCTTCTGCCTGTAAAATCCGTTTAATTGGAATATACAAGGCTAATAGGTTGTTAACAGAAAATGAAAATGAATTGAAACAAAATAACAAAGAGCTTAAATTAAATGAATCAAAATATTTCATTAAATTGAGAGAAGCTTTGAAAGAAAACGAACATTTGAAAAGAAATCTTTGGAAAGAAATTTGGAAATTATTATTTTAAGAGAAAGAGCAGTTCTAGCTCAATTTGAAACGACTCAGATTCAAACAAAGCTTGATAAATGGACTCTTTCACAGATGAAAAAGGATGAGTTTATTGCTAAACAACAAGGGGCACGGATAAAACATGGGATTGGATATAAATCTGATGGTGAAACTGTATTTAATTCAGTTCCACCCCCTTCTACTTTATGTTATTCACCAATCCCCAGACCTCATCCTTCAAATGATTTGTTTGAACAACCTACTAATAGTCTGCATGCAGGTTTGAGCGGTGTCAATCTTAATGAGGTGCGAGATGATTATGATCCTACAACTGGTATAGGATACAATAAACCGAATGCTGACAGTCAAGCTAACGATTGTTCAGTCCTGGTTGTTTGTAAATCTATATCTACTACTTCTTCAAACTTCTTTGATAAATTCCAAGAAGTCTTTTGTAGACAATAGTTTAAGTAGATTTGTCATGTCAAGTACTATTTTAAATTCAGACAATAGTTCATGTAATAGTAATTCAGGATGTTCTGTTTCTGACTGTGATGATTCAAGTGATGATGTTGCTAATGATGCTTGTGTCAATGATAAAACTCAACTTTCAGGTCATGTCTCTGAAAGTCAAACAAAAACAAACTGCTTTAACAAATTCTTCTCTCATCCAATTCCATCTTTTACACCGATAAGGATTTCAAAACCAAAAGATAAAGAAATGTCTTCTTCCACGGAGAATAATAAGGATAAAATTGAACAAAAATCAGTTAAAGTGGAAGTCATCACAGGGAAGTCAAAAGAGCCATATGACTCGTACAGTGATTCAGATTCAAAATTGTCTGAATGTGATGAAGAAATATCTATTGATAGAATTCCTTCATCAAATTGTTCCAAATCAAGGTTGCGATCTCATTGTTTTAGATGTGGAAAGGATGATCACTTAATAAAGCAATGTCCTGAATAAAGTGGTAGTAGTATGCAGACTAAACTTTTTGGAACTAGATTGACAGATTTTGTGAATGGTTTCTTTTACAGAAGATCTGTTACTCCAAGACCTAAGTACACTAAAACTTGTGTCCTAATTTCCAAAGTCTAACCATTTTTTTTCAAATGTCAGGAATCATCCAGAGCCGCTGTAAATAATGTTTGGCATGTAGATAGTGGATGTTCCAGACATATGACTGGATTGAAGGATCTTTGGTCAAATTACAGAATTATTAATGGAGGATAGTGGCCTTTGCTGGAGACAAGAAGGGTGGAAAGATGATTGGCAAAGGAGATGTCTCAAATGGATCACTAACCTTAGAGAAAGTTAACTATGTTCCTGAGTTGGCGTTCAATCTTCTTAGTGTATCACAAATCTGTGATAAAGATATTCCAGTGCTATTTCTTGCAAACGAATGCCTATTCATGAAGCCCGAGTTTTCTATCCCTGAGGAGTTGGTGATAATGCGAGCTCCAAGGCGAAATGATACATATTTGCTAAATATGGGATCAAATGAATCAACTTCTACCGTGACTTGTTTTCTGTCTAAAGCTTCATCTCATGAATCTTTTCAGTGGCATAGACGTTTAGGACATATTAACTTTAAAATTTTAAATAAGTTGGTTAAGAACAATTTAATAAGAGGACTACCACTGAAAGATTATTCAGTGGTAGAGAAGTGCATGGCTTGTGCTAAAGGAAAGCAACACAAAAAGCCACACAAAATTAAAATTCAAAACTCAATTTCTCATCCCCTTGAATTGTTACACACTGACTTATTTGGCCCAATAAGTGTAAAGTCAATTGCAAAGAAATCTTATTGTTTGGTTGTCATAGATGATTATTCATGATACTCATGGGTGAGATTTCTTGCACACAAAAATGAAACAGCTGAAGAGCTAATGAAATTGATTCTATTGATTAAGGTTCTGGGGAGGAGGAAGGTTCAAGCCATCTGAAGTGATAACAGAACTGAGTTCCGAAATCATATCTTCAATTCTTTCTGTGAGCAAAGAGGTATTCCCAGATAGTTCAGCGCTGCAAGGACACCACAGCAGAATGGGGTCGCCGAAAGGAAAAACAGAACTCTCGTGGAAGCAGCCAGGACTATGCTGATTGAGTCAAAGCTTCCAATTATCTTCTGGGCAGAAGCAGTAAATTGTGCAGCTTACATTCTAAATCGAGTACTAATCTTCAAAGACAAGATGAAGACATCATATCAGTTGTTTCGCGGTATCAAACCCTTGATTGATTTTATGCGCCCATTTGGATGCTCTTGTACTCTATTGAATACTCAAGATCAGAAGACGAAGTTTGGAGCAGTTTCTGATGAATGCTTCTTTGTGGGATACTCAGAGACATAAAAAGCTTATCGTGTGTACAATAAACGGACGCGGATTGTGCAAGAATCATATTATGTTGATTGGCAGGAATCAAACCCTACAAGCATTGGCAATGAACCAGCATGGTTTTTCGATTCTACCACCGTCTTCAAATCATTCAATCTCCCAAATCCTGATGATGATGACATTACTCCTCACACATCTGTTAATCCAATCCCACCACAACCACATCCAGACATCACTTCATTACCTCACGTATCATTTGATATTCCATCCTCTCCATCACCACCACATAATCCTTCATCTTCATCCAACCCAATCTCTCCATCAGATGTACCATCCTCATCAAATTTCAATCCAATTCCCATTACCAACCCAATTCCACTTTCTGATTCCATCTCCCAGACAAGCTCATCCATTCCATCTCAACCATCCAATCCCACATCTACACCCTAATCCAATCCCTCAACGGTTAACACAAACTTTAAGACTTTGAAAGACCATCCACATGATTACATCATTGGATCAATTACTGATGGTGTGTGGAATCGAAGTCAAAGTGGGTTGATTAATGAGTGTTACTATTCTGATTTTTTATCTCAAATTGTTCCAAGGAATTATAAACAGGCACTTAAAGATCCAAGTTGGGTCGAGTCTATGCAAATAGAGTTGCAACAATTCAGAAAGCTATAGGTTTGGGAATTAGTTGACCTTCCTCCAAACAAATGTCCCATTGGTACCAAATGGGTGTTTCGGAACAAGCCGGATGATCGTGGCATAATTATTAGAAACAAGGCACGCTTAGTCGTTCAAGGTTTTGCTCAAGAGGAAGGAATAGACTATACTGAAGTGTTAGCTCCAGTTGCACGTATTGAAGCCATCAGAATATTTCTGGCACACGCAGCCCACAAGAACTTCAAAGGTTTTTAGATGGATGTTAAATGTGCCTTTCTATATAGAGCCATTGATGAGGATATCTATGTATGTCAACCACCGGGTTTCGAGGATCCAGATCATCCAGCCAAAGTGTACAAGTTAGACAAATCATTGTATGGGTTGCATCAAGCACCACGTATCTGGTATGAAACCCTGACACAGTATCTGCTCAGCATAGGTTTCTCTCGTGGGACTATAGATATGACATTGTTCAAGAAAGAGGTTGATGGTGAAATGCTAATAGTTCAGGTCTATGTTGATGATATTATATTTGGATCATCAAATGAGAATCTGTGTAGAGAATTTGAAGAAGTGATGAAAGATCGATTCGAAATAAGCATGATGGGGGAGATGTACTTCTTCTTAGGCTTACAGGTGGAACAGAAATCTGAAGGCATTCTTATTCACCAACAGAAGTACATCAAAGAAATCCTCACGAAGTTCCAAATGGATAACTCATCCACAGAACTGACCCCTTCACTGCTCAAACATGCTTGATGCCTGATGAAAATGGGAAGTCCGTGGATGCTCATCGTTACCGCTCGATGATTGGATCTCTCATGTACCTTACCGCCAGTCATCCAGACATTACATTCGCAGTGTGCTACTGTGCTCGTTTCCAGGCTAACCCTAAAGAATCTCATGAAAAAGCTGTTAAACACATTTTTCGTTACCTTAAGAGTTCCTCCTACTTGGGTCTTTGGTACCCAAAAGGTGGGAACTTTGATTTACATGCTTTTTCTGATAGTGATCATGGTGGTTGTAGGATTAACAGAAAATCAGTCACTAGTGGATGTCAATATCTGGGTGATTATCTTGTTTCATGGCAAAGCAAGAAGCAAACAACAGTCTCCTTATCCACACGGGAAGCTGAATACATCACTGCATCAAGCTGCTGCTGCCAAGTGCTCTGGATCCAACATCAGATGATGGATTATGGCATCAACTTTCTTCATACACCATTGTTTTGTGATAATGAAGCTGCAGTTGGAATTGCCAACAATCCTATACATCATACTCGAACCAAGTACATCGAAACAAGAATTCATGCCATCTGTGACGCCCAGGAAAAGGGGTTCATTGATATCATTCCTATTGAAACAAGAAAACAAAAGGCTGATCTATTCACAAAAACTTTTGATAAACCACGTTTTTATAAACTGATCTCCATGTTGGGATTGATATCTTTCTGACAAATCTTTTCCTGAAAATAAAATCTGTTTAACCTGTATATATGTACATATTTTCTTTCTGGTCTTGTTTTGTTGTCTGCCTTGAGAACTCTTATGTCCCATATCTCTTTATTTTTTTTCTTTTTTGTTTACTTTATTTGTTAAGAAATCATGAAAAACAGAAATTTTCTATTAGATTAGCTATTAAATGAAAATTTCAGGGGATATTAATGATAATAATAAGTTTCTAAATTTCTATTCTCTCAGAAATTCAGGAAAATGAAGTAAGAAAGAGGGGAACATCTTATGCTGGGATATGCATGGTAGACTCATCCTAAAAACGAAGTAAACAAGTGATCATGCAGCCAAAATTAAAGATCATAACTCAGTAATAAGGATTATCCTCATGATATTTGGTTTGCACAAATATACAATTCTTGTCTAAAACATGGTTGAGAGTTGCTAATTGCTGTCTTGCACCGTACTGAGTTTACTTTTGGGATTAGGTTATCGATGTGAAACTTATGGTGTTTCCCACTAGGATGGTGACTCGGTGATAATGCCCTCTAGGTCAAACATTAAATAATCTCAATAGCCCATTATAGCTGTCTTGCACCGTACTGAGTTTACTTTTGGGATTAGGTTATCGATGTGAAGCTTATGGTGTTTCCCACTGGGATGGTGACTCGGTGGTAATGCCCTCTAAGACAAACGTTAAATAATCTCAATAGCCCATTATTGTATATACATGCATACACTAGATAGGAAAAGATATGTGTTTATCTCCTCTGCTATGCGAAAGCATTGACCTGGAGTGATGATCTTCTCTGCTATGCGGTGGCATTGACCTGGAGCTCTCATCAACACGCCTAGATGATCTTCTCTTCTATGCTAAAGCATTGACCTGAAGCTCTTATCAATTAGTTGTAGGTCTAGTCTGTGTCTCATGTGAATACCTTGCATATATGTGTGTTTGCATCTGTACGTTATAGTGTCCCATATGTATATTATGTTAGTCATTATGATTGCTTTTAAAGTAGATTCAGTATAGTGATCAGGCAAAATCAATTATTATGCTCAATAAACCTTGATGACGAGACTAGTTCTTTATCAAATATCAGGAGGATGTTAGTAGATCAAAATGATCTAATCAAGAGATTATTGAAGGAGGTAAATGATCTAAAAGCTGTTGCCGACCTGCCCAATCAGCTAACTCAACATGAGTTAGATGATCTAACTGATACTGCTAAATACCCATTTCTGAACATGGGTACTTCATCCAGGGCAGGAGAGGGCACCTCAGGAGCAGCTACAGAAGATGCTAGAGGATCTGCAAAGAGAGCTGAAGAACCCGCAGCTGAGAATATTAAGGAAGCTGATGCTGTATTAGAGGCTGAATTTGTTGATTTAGGGATAAATCTTGGGGATTTTATTGGGGAAGAGCAAATGGGAAAACAAGCTGAAACTACTAAGCAACCCATTGAGAAAGGTCTGGTGGATGAGGAGGTAGAAGAGGAGCAGTTGGTTGACTATGATTCAGAGCCCGAATATTATGAAGTGGACGAAAGGCCTTTAACTTATGTGATGCAGAAGGGTGAGGATAAAAATGATATTATTGAGATGGAGAAGAGTGATTGGTTTGCGAGGGAGAAGGAACCTGAAGAATTGACCCCTCTATTTCAAAATATGGAGGGATTGAAAAAGAAAGAGGCGGATAAGAGGATTGTGAGTTGGAAGTATAACCCCGACCTCAGGATGTTTATGATAAAGAGGAGAGGGGGTGGAATTACTTACTTACATAAAAGGAAGGCATTCAAGACCTTGCCTAGGTGGGACTTGAGAAAGTTAGCCTCGTTGCCTCTACTTGAAGCCCATTTGAGTGAACGAGCCAAGTTTCTAGAAAAAAAATCCAAAATTGGCTCAACGACAACTTCGAGGCTTTTGGATATATGAAAGCAGAGAGAAAGAGATCAAAGAAAGATAAAGACTAGGTTACTGGAAAGGGAAAGATTGTGTTAAGTGTGAAGCCGCCAAAGACGGTTCACAGAGTGAGACTGGCGGATCTTTCCCCCTCTCGTCTATAAGGGTTTAAGAACTGGTTCTATGACAATCAGACGGGGGAGGCTGTGATTAGAGTAAAGGGAGGCATCGAATATCGAATCTTTGACCTGATGGAGTTGTTTGGATTTTCTGATGAAGACCTGCTCGTTCTATGTGAGAACCATATAAAAGCAGGAGCTGGAGAGGAGACAAGAAAGGAAGCAAGCCTGTTCATGATTGTGGCGAACAAGGTTAGAGGAGTTAGAGCTGAGGTGAAAGAGCTGGCAGAGAAGGTTAGAATGGAAGATGACTTAAACATGGATATCCAGGATTTAACAAAACAGTTTGCACAAGCTAGTGCTCATCCCGAATGAGCTAATGAAGCAGGGGGCAACCAAGGAGGATCAAGTGCTGAAGCTCATCAAGGTAAAGCTGCAGGAGCTGAAGAAGGAACATTAGGAGAAGGTGCAGGGGATGCTGGAGCTGATTAGAGAAATCAAAAGGAGCGAAGTCGGTGAGGTCCAACCTAGGGGGAGTATTGAAGATCAAGAATAGGTTGGACTTACCTTAGATTAGTATTTATTTATCTTACTTTGTAATAGGATTTATGTTAGTTTCCTTTTGTAAGTTGTTTAGTTTAATTTGTACATATAGCAGTCCAGTGAAACTGTGAGCGAAACTATAGTTTCGCTCACATTAAGCTGCAAGTTCTCCCGGCGAAACTAACAGTTTCTGCCGGACGAAACTACAGCACAGTTTCGCCACCAGCGAAACTGTTTGCGAAACTGAGACTGCTATATATAGATTTCATTTTGTTCATTGTTAGCCATCCTTGCAAAAACCCTAATCGAATATTTGTGTTGCAAGAGGCTATTGTAAGCTGGAGTTTATTGAATATATTGAGCTTATTTCATTTCTTTGTGTATTGGTGCTTATTGGTTCATCTTTGAATACTTTTTGGTCTTCTTGAGTTCATCAAATCTTCGTGTGAGTTGTTTGTGATTGGTATTGAACGATTCAAACTGTTTTTTGCACTGAAAAACTGATCAATGGACCAACAGCTAAGGAGCACATGGACCTATTTGCTGCGGTGGTTCATTCTTATGATGGGTTTGTTGCTGGAAAGATTGGGAACTGCCACTTGGCTGATGAAGACTATGAACAGGTAGATGAAAATGAACTGGAGAGAATGGACATATTGTGGGCTCTCGCAAGTGCTGTGTGATGAGCAAAGAAGTTTATGAAGAAGACGGGTCAGAATCTGGTGGCTACCAAAGATACTACGTTTGGATTTGACAAGTCTAAAGTCACCTGTTTCAACTGTGGTGAAAAAGGCCACTTCAAACGAGAATGTGTCAAACCGACGAAGACTGGCAACGGGAACCTGTTCTCGTTCTTCAACAAACAGGGTAAAGAGAAAAAGACAGCTTCAACCAGCAGTGATTCAAAGGCAATGGTTGCACAAGGTGATGAAGGACAGGACTGGTCCTTCTGATTCTTAACTGATAGTGAAGCCAACATTGCATCTGTTGAAGATCTAAATGAAGACTCAGCGAGTGAGGGGAGAACTCAGTTGAGCTTGACACTACTGATGTAGATGAGACCTTAGATGCTGTAAATCAACTTGTTGAAAAAGAACTGATTGCTGAATCTGCAGCACAACCGGAACATCAAAATGCTTTCATGGCTGGAACGTCTACATCTGCACAGGTAGAATCAAAGGATGATATGTTTATTAAACATGCTTGTGTTGTATGTGATAAATTTAGGGAAAGCATTGATCTGAAATTTGCTAGGTTATTAGATCATAATGATAACTTATTAAATGACTTAAAATTGTGCACTGAGGCAAACAGAGTGCTAAAACAAAACGAGAGCAGCTATAAGGAGGAAATTGATGTGTTAAAGAAACAATTAAAAGAAACTGAAGTGGTTGCGTTTAATCAAGAAAATGATATAAAATTTAATTTAAAGACAATTGAGGAAACTAAAAAGGACAGAGTTGTTTTACAAGTTGAAAATGAATCTTTAAAACAAAAACTCCACAGTCTAGCTAGTTCTTCTCATATTTTGAAGAACTTGGTTAAGGAACGCAACAACGGGGAAGGGTTGGGTTATAAGGTTGTGTCTCCACCACACGAGATCCTTTTTAACACCAAACAACGTCCTATTAATAATAATCCAATAAAGGACCATGTGGTGACTACTCCTCTTGTCAGCGATCCGGACACAGCAGTTAAACCTGTTCCTCCGGCTGCTGATAAGACAAAATCAACATCAGGCACAACTGGTAAAAACATCACTGAAAACAGGGTGGAAGAGAATGTTCAAGCATCTCTTGGGTTGGGTTCAAAATCTGCTTCCACACAACCTAAGATTTCCAAAACCACTCAAACTAAACCTGTTAAGCAACATAACAATCATCTTCAAAGACAAAACACCCATAACGTTAAACAAGTAAAATTTGTCAAGGAAGGTGAAAGTCAAAGCAGTGAGACCAAAAAGTCAGTACCTGAAGTTTACTCACCGCCCCACAAGAGATCTCCTAGTCCTGTTGAAAGGAGATCATGCTATACTTGTGGACAACGCGGTCACATCTCTTCAAACTGTCCACGCTATCAGACACCCAAAATTAAAATTGAACTAGACAAGGAAGTTAAATTAGTTTCAAAATAGAGATCTAAAACTCCGGTTAGGTCTAAAACACCTTGTAGGTCTTTTACCTCTCCTCAACACCAAAGACACCACAGACAAGCCACTGAAAAGTCTGTGATGCCTGTTTTTGAAAATAAATCTAAGGTTCAAACTGTAAAGTAGTCCTCGGTTACCATAAACAATCCTTTCACAAGGATGGTTTGTGGAAAGCCAAAACACCTGAAGTGTCTGAAAGCTTGGATAAGTTGAAGATTGAGGTCGCACCTACTGATAAAGGACAGTGGGTTGAGTTCGTGATGTGTGATGCCTCTGGGAGACCCAAGCCAGTCAAGGCTTGGGTCCCCCTCCTTAACTAATTATTTTCAATTATGTGCAGGTTGTCTGCTATAGTGCTTGTACCAGCACATGGATTGTAGATAGCGGAGCATCCAGGCACATGACAGGAAATAAGTCTCTCCTTTACAATGTCAAACAAATTAAAGGGGGACATGTTTCTTTTGCTGGAAACAAAGGAGGTTACATTACCGCACAAGGAGAAGTAGGTAATGAAAAGTTTAGGTTCGATAAAGTTAATTTTGTTCAACAATTGGAAAACAACTTGCTTTCAGTGTCTCAGATTTGTGACAAGGATTTCAAAGTTATGTTTGACAATAGGAAGTGTTATATTCTGAAGAAAGAGATGGAGATTTCAGAGGAGCAGGTATTAATGTTAGCATCTAGGTATAATGACCTGTATGTTCTAGATATGTCTAATGCTTCTACCAGTGTGTCTACTGTTCAATGCTTTTTGTCTAAAGCTACAGAGAAGGATTCCATCTCATGGCACAGGAGAATAGGACACATAAATCATAGGAAGATGAATCATCTGATTCATAACAACTTAGTTGATGGAGTTCCTGTTAAGAACTTCAAACTTCCAGATTTTTGTGTCACATGCAAGAAGGGAAAGCAGACCAGGAAATCTCACAAGACCAAGCACGTCAATTCTATAGAGATGCCCCTAGAGCTATTGCACATGGATCTATTCGGTCCCGTCAGCACGAAGAGTATCGCAGGAGACTGGTACTGCTTTGTAGTCACAGATGACTACTCACGGTTCTCCTGGGTGATGTTTCTGAAAGCAAAGTCAGAAACCTTTGAGTCATTCAAGGTGCTCGTCACTAAACTGGAGTCTCACTATAAGCTGATGGTCAGGAGGATTCGTTCAGACAATGGAATAGAGTTCAAGAATCAGTGGATGGATGCGTTTTGCAAGGAAAAGGGAATTATGCATCAGTTCACCTCTGCATACACACCACAGATGAATGGAGTTGCTGAGCGAAAGAACAGGAGCTTGATCGAGACTGCCAGAACTATGTTGGCAGATTCAAAGCTGCCAGTTCTGTTCTTGAATGAAGCTGTTGCCAACGCATGCTACACACTTAATCGTGTGTCTGTTGTCAAGACGCATGGGAAGACTTGGTATGAGTTGCTTCAGAAACGTAAACCTAACCTGGAGTATCTAGAACCATTCGGAGCTCCTTGTACGTTACTGAAGAAAACTCCGGAAGGCAAGTTTAGTGAAAAGGCAGATCAGGGGATCTTTCTAGGATACAGCATACCAGATAAACAAGTTTACAACAACTCAACTAGTCAGGTCGAAGTATGGTGCAATGTCGACATTCAACGATTCACCATTCCCCCTGCTGGAAAAGGTCCATCGTCATTCTTTGACTATGATGGCTTTTTCATATCTTTCAACCTTCCTCAAATAGATTCAGACGAAGAGATTGCTACTCAGATGATGCATGATGTTCTAAACACATCGAATCTGAATACTAGCAATACAACACCTGCGAGTGGTTCATCGGGATCTTCACCAGCTGATCAGGACGAAGTGATGACTCATCAGATGATGAAGAAGCAGCTGAGATAGGCATTAAGCATAATGTTAATCAAGAGGAAAGTTCACCAGCTGCTGAACATGTATCAGGAAATATGGATCCTAAACTTCTAGTCATAAATTTGGATACTGAAGTTGTCGTCCCTACGACACCTGTGACTAGGATCAGCACGGATTATCCACGGGAGGCTATCATTGGTGGCTTACACTCCGGTGTGCAGACGAGAAATCAGTTGTACTCGGCTGATTATGCTGCAATTATGGAAAAGGGCTATGTCAATGATGGAGCATTCAAATGCTTTGTATCTCAAGTCGAACCCAAACACGTAAGCAATGCCCTGAAGGATGAGGCCTGGGTTAATGCGATGCAAGAGGAACTGCTACAGTTCAAGAAGCTTGGGGTGTGGACACTCGTTGACCGGCCCAAAGGAGTTAAGGTGATAGGCACCAAATGGGTGCTACGTTGCAAGAAGGATGACCAAGGTGTCGTTATCAGAAACAAGGCACGGTTGGTCGTTCAAGGCTTCAGACAAGTCGAAGGAGTCGACTACAATGAAGTCTTTGCCCCAGTAGCTAGAATGGAAGCGATCCACATCTTTCTAGCCTACGCATCTTACATGAAGATCAAAGTCTATCAACTAGATGTAAAGAGTGCATTCTTGCATGGGAAATCCGTGAAGAGGTCTACGTTAGTCAACCCGAGGGATTCAAAGATCCTTATCATCAAGACAGAGTCTACAAGTTGGACAAGGCTCTGTATGGGCTACATCAGGCTCCTCGAGCCTGGTATGAAAAGCTCTCCACCCACCTGCTGAAACACGGGTTTCGCAGGGGCGTGATTGACTGCACTCTGTTCATTAAAGAAAGAGATGGAGATTTACTGATTGTGCAAATTTATGTAGATGACATAATCTTTGGTTCGCGAAACGAAGATCTATGTAAAGAATTCAAATCTGTGATAAAGGCAGAATTTGAAATGAGCGCCATGGGAGAAATGAAGTTCTTCCTAAGACTACAGGTGGACCAGACACCTACCGGTATATCTCAACATCAGACTAAGTATGTCGGAGACGTTCTTAGTCGCTTTGATATGGAAAATGTCACTGCTGCCGGTACCCCACTCGCCATAAATCATGATGTGGCTCCTGATGAGAATGGGGATTTGGTGGATGCCACTATGTATCGTGGGATGATCGGATCTCTCATGTATCTCACTGCCTCTCATCCAGATATCATGTATGCCACATGTCTGTGCTCCAGATATCAAGCAAAACCAAAAGTAAATCATCTGATCGGGGTGAAAAGAATCTTTCATTACCTGAAGGGTACTCCAACACTGGGGTTGTGGTATCCTCATGACGATGACTTCGAGCTAACGGCATATAGTGATTCCGATTATGACGGCTGCAAGATGAATTTCAAGTCTACATCAGCAGGGTGTCAGTTTTTTGGAAGGCGTTTAGACACGTGGCAATGCAAGAAGCAGAACTCGGTTGCCTTATCAACCTGCGAAGCAGAATACGTTGCTACTGCAAGTTGTTGTCTCAGATTATCTGGATCCAACAGCAAATGCGGGACTATGGTTTGCAATTCTCTAACACCCCTATCTATGTTGATAACTCTACTGCCATAGCTGTAACTAAAAATCAGGTTCAACACCCTAAAACTAAACACATCGGCATAAAGTATCACTTCATACGCGACTGCTATGAAAAACAATTAATTGATGTGGTAAAGATAAACACGGATTTTCAACGCGCTGACCTCTATACTATACCGTTTGATAAACCCATATTTTTCTATCTGTTAGAGGTCAACGGCGTGAAAAAGAAAAATGACATTATCTCGGAAGAAACAGATTCATAGTCCGACACTAGTTCAGTCATTTTATTTTATTTTATTTCATTTTTTAATTTCACGGTCTTATAAAAATCCAAAAACACAAAAAGATTTTCTGTTTTAGAATTTTAGGGGGAGATTAGTTTACTTTCAGTATTTATTTACTCAAAAAAAGGGGGGAAGGGCAGATAAGCTAAAAGGCAAAAACAACAAAGAAAAGACTGTGATTCTACACAAATGGAAAGTGATAGTACACAGGCGTCTAGTTACTTGGAACATCAAAAAGATTTTAAATTTATGCAAACTTAGTTTAATTTAAATCACAGAATATTGTTAGTCAGAGAACTCTATGTCTAACAAAATGGGAAAATGATAGTACGCTTGGGTGTTACTGTAATTACACGGAGAAAGTTGATCTAGGGAGGTGCTAGTTCACTATACGATGTGTCGGTAGATTTAACACAATAGACTAGTAGACATCATTGGTGAACTCAATTTAAACTAAATGGTTCAGCTGACTGTGGGTTCCCATATTATCACTGGTTAACACAATCAATTATTTCCAATAAGGAATGACGAGCAAATAAACGCCACTATATGTGTGTGGATGACCACAAAAGGAGCAAAGCACGAAAAAAATGAAAATAAACGCAATCAAGCTGATAACATATGTTGTTGGTGCATTATGTGCAAAAGAAAATAAGAAATGCTCTAACAAGAAGATAGGTTGTGTGCCCCTCTGCTGTGCGATGACACTGACCTGAGGATAAGCATAACCTAGACATTCTAGAATTCACTGTTGTTTGCCGCCTCTCTGCTGTGCGGTGGCACTGACCTGAGGCTTGGCTTCTCTTTGAAAATTCTAAGAATAGTCTCTTCTTGTCAAAATACCCGTAGACCGCTCAAAAGTCTCCTGAGGAATGTTGATTACCATATAAGCGTAGGATCCATAAATGTTGGTTGAAATAATATAATCTAATACATCACCAATATGTGTCAAAAGTCTGTGTATGGATTTAAGTGGACAAGCATACTGACAATCGTCGTGGATGCACCGCCTGATGTTGATAATCAACGTGTGTTACGTATCAGATCAAGCATGATTCCCAGTTAGAACTTAGAAATCTCAGATGAATGAGATACTGTGATATGTAAATTTGCTAGTTTCCATTTCAATAAATGTATAAAAGGTTCCAAGTAATTGAGTTTATGTCTGTCTGATTCCATAAGAATCTGTTTTGGAGATGATGTTAATGCTAATAGGCTGATCTATCCAACCCTAAGAAAATCACAAAAACATGTTTATTTTGTTACTTAGTTTAGTCTTTTAATTTACTTGTAAAGTGTGTCAGTGTCGGACTGTGCTATGTTACTTATTGTAGTAAATGTCACCAAATGAGCTTAACGTTAATTCTAAACAAATTGTTTCTGAAAATTATAAATGGATCATGTCTGAGATGATCGGGTGGATAAATGGATCATGTCTGAGATGATCGGGTGGATAAATGGATCATGTCTGAGATGATCGTGTGGAAAAATGGATCACGTCTGAGGTGATCAACAGGTTTTCATCTAAAAGGGATTATGTCTAAGATGATCAAGTATTCATAATGTTTTATCTGTTGTTAAGTGAAACTAAGTGTCGGTTGGTAATATGGTCAAAATGTCACAAGTATGACTCAATCGCACGACTGAATCATAAGTATGGATCAGTCATACGAATGAAGCATACGAATGAGTTCAACCGTACGATTAGACCATGCGAATGAGCACAATCGCACGATTGAAAGTAACCGACTATGTCAGACGTCCGAATGAACTTCAATCGTACGATTGGAGATGGACGATTGAGTGAATCGTACGACTCAAGTTCAGTCGTACAACTCAATCATACGACTAGGCTCAGTCGCACGACTAAGTCATGCGACTAGGCTCATTCGTACGATTGGAAATTGCCCTAGTATAAATACTAGTTGAATCGTTCTCAGTCGCCCATTCACCCAAATCGCCCTTCTCACTCGTACGATAAGACGAAACTCTGCCAAAATTTTCTAAAATCCATACTTACCTTCGATTACTACATTCTAACGTTTGATATTGCTCATACAGGTAATATATGTGATGATACTTCGAAATTTCGGACCATGGACATCAAATAGAATGTTTATTTTGACCTAACAGTAACCGTAGCCATAATTAACAAATGAACCAACTAAGCTGAACTTAACGATCAAATTAATGGTAAAATAGGTTTAGTCGGTCTAATCTGAGTGTAATGAGCCTAAGTTCGACGTTTAACATCAAGTATAGCTCAAAACACGAATTTGAATGGACAAACAGTCGAATGAGCGACTGGACACACTGCTGATCTTCAATAGTACGACTGAGCTGTCCGATTGGCTCAATCGTATGACTGAGATGGATGACTGGTTAAATCATACGACTAAACCATGCGTATGAGTTCAGGAGCACGACTAAAGTATACGCATGAGAAGAGATGCGACTAAGTCCAATCGCATGACTTAGTCGTACGAATGAAGTCAATCGTACGACTAGATCTCATTCGCATAGTTCAATCGCACGAATGGAACTCAGTCATTTGTTCATTCGCCCGACTAAAACCAGACTTTAAAGTTCATTAAACGAAATTAGCTATCTTCAATATATGCTGACGCTTACTTGTTCTGTGTCACAGATGGCGAGCAGATGGCCTATGAGCACTAAGCACAACATTTGTGCTTATCTCGACTTGACATCCCCAACTCTGCTGAGTTTGCTGGGATTACTCATTCTTACGATGATTGCGGATCTATCGTGCTATCTCAGCACCTTGCACTCCTTATTTATCGATATAGAAGGCTTTCTGGGAGAACGCGGTGGTAGACTGGTCTACTGATCCCCACACCATCAGGAGTTTGATTTTTGGGGAGGCAATCCAGATCACGGAAGAGGATCTACGGACGGTTCTGGAGTTCGGGGATGATGCAGACTGCCCTACTAGACTACATCCCCTGACCGTCCGTGGCTGTTTCATAAGAACCAAGTACTCTGGGGATATCAACACAAGCATGCTCAACAAGAGCAACTTGTGCCCCCAGTTTAAATACTTGGCACATGTACTTCTGAGATGCATAGCATCATGGAAAGGTGGTTTTGATGAGCTGTCAGACCAGATGCAAAATGCATACGTCGCTCTGGTGCTGAACCATCCCTTCAGTTTCTCCAGGATGATCTTCACCTACTCCTTTCCCTTGAAGCATGGGTCATTGGAAGCATGGAAAGGTGTTTAAATACTTGGCACATGTCCAATCTCCCCATACTTGAAGCATGGGTCATTGGAAGCAACCTTTTGCTTCTTCTCCTGTGCTTTGGGTGGCACCCTTGCCACCCCTTTCCCTTTTCCCCATACGGGTCCCTTACCCTTGGCAACTCTTTCCTTGGGTGCGGGATGAGGCCTTTTCTTGTTCCCACCTTCATTGATGGTGAGAGCGGGTAAAACCCTTTAACCCATGGCCGCCTCGGCCATTTTGTGCATAGAGTGAAGCTCGCCAATGCTTTTATCCCAAGCATTCATGTTATAGTTCAACACGAATGTCTCGAACCTTTTGGTAAGGCCATTGAGGATCAAATCCGTGGCCAATTCCTTCAAGACGGGATAATTTAGCCTTTCGAGGCGGTTAATGTGACTTTTCATCTTAAATACATAAGATGAAACCGATTGGTTGTCGTCCATACGACATGCATGGAGTGCTCGAACCGTTTTGAAGCGCTCAACCCTCGCTTACTGTTGGAATGTTTCCTGCAGCTGGGTTATCATGTCATAAGCTCTGTGATGTTCATACTCCTTTTGGAGATCCAAAGTCATGCTTGCCAACATAAGGCAAGACACTTGGACGGAGTCCTCAGTGTACTTCATCCGATCGTTATAGGCATCCTCATCATCCTCACTAGGTTGATCGGGGATAGGGTCGTCTAAAACATATGATCGTTTCTCTTGTTTGAGAATGATTCTCAAGTTTCGATACCAATCCATAAAATTGTTATGATTTAGACGTTCCTTTTGGAGAATCGCTCGTAAAGATTGGGCAGACGTGGATGAATTATCATGATTATCATTATTATTGGTGGCCATCTACAAAATTTAACAAAGATCAATTTTAGTATTTTCGATATTGTTATTTTAATAATTAATACCTTTAAGGTCATTTTCATATTAAAATCTAGAACCCGACATTACATTTAAATAGTGGTTAGGTGACCTTTATGCCACGATTTAAATTAATAAGGTGGTCAACGATTGACGGTTGCAACCATTTGCAACTTCTAGAGGTATGGGATCGACTTAAAACATCATATGTAAAGTCGGCATGTTAATCCCATCAACACCATTTGGAAACCGCATCGTAGGTGATCCATTTGACATGGTTTGCAAATCAAGACACTTTACTTACACACACGTGTGAGTTTGCCAAAATAAGCGGTTAGGTGACCTTTATCCTATGATTATGGCATTCTCACCTCAAGTCACAAGTTCCCTCAAAATGGTTAGGTGACCTTTATCCCACTAAGAGTTCCCGAGTGACTCAAGTGTTGTGTAAAAGGATGGTGTTGATCTCATTTTTAAAATATTTAGATATTTCATAATTCTAGTTTAGAAAACTCTATGTATTTATATTTGCATGCTTTCAAATACAAGATATCCTATGGTTCATTTTTAATAAAACCTCTTTTATTAAAATCATTAATCCTTTTAATAACTTTTACTAACATATTAATGATTAAAAACCATGAAAATTCAGCTTGTTATGATTATTTATTTAGATTGTCAAGTATATCCACATATCAAACAATCAATATAAAATGGATAATCAAACAAGCATATATAAAACAACCATATGTGCATAACCATAGCCACTATGTTGACAACACTTGTTTGCCATCACAAGTGTTGTCATTTGGTCTTTCCTAAGGGTTGAATACAACACAAAAGATGAGATCTCCAAAGACCCCCACTTGAAATTTCATCCAAATGCTTCAAGTCATTCTCTTTGTGTCTTCCTTTTGTGCTTCCATCTTGTGCATCTTCATTTACAAAATTTATATCCAAATACAAATTTTCTAATAAAGAAAACACACTTAATCTATCTATTACATTACAAATGAATGAATAAATAATTACACCCAAATACAAGCACAAAAGAATAATTATTACAACCCATGAAAAATGAAATCAACCAAAACATATCATTCATCCAAATAACACAAGGTCAAGGCTAGGTTATGCACCATAATAAACAATGATCATATCATCCAAAATAACAATGAATCCCCACTAAAAACCACGAAATTTCAGCCAACACAAACTGAAATTTCGGGTTTTATTTTTGTCCAAACAAACAAACAATACAACATACATGTCTTTCAAAGTTTAATCACAAGCATGTGTGATATAACTTTGAAAGTTTGGGGATTCATAATACATGAACATAGAAGCCCCTAAAGGGGTTTTAAAGTCCATAAAATGAATTTTTCAAGGACAAAACAAGCTAGCTATCCACATAACCGGCTCTAGATGCCAAGATTGGGTTTGATTGAATATTAAACATAGTTTAACCATTTAAAGATTGTGAAAACACAGCGGAAATAAACTTTATAACATGATTTATAAACTGAAAAATTCGAGTTCAAATGATATTATAAAGTTACATAGCAAACCCAAGAATAAAGGACCTTTTATATGTGAATAATACTAGCTATGTGAACACAAAACATACATTCTGGACAGCCATAAAGAGGGCTGCCATAAACTACCTCTCAGCAGCAAAAAGGGACGAAATGGAGGATGAAAATCGACCAAGAAGAACGACCAAGGCACCAAAAGGAGGTCCTCTCAAGCTTGTTTACCCAAAGCTCTATAGCAAACACTTTCTTGCTAGGGAGAAGAACACAAAATCACTTCCAAAAACCCTCTGAAGACTGATGCTGTTGCCATGAGTTTTGAGAGGAAAAAGGAGAGTTTTCTCTTGTGTTTGGCATGTATGAGAGAGGTATTTTCTTGAGTGTTGGACTAGTTATGAATGTGGTTCTCAAGAAAAGCAAAAAGGACCAACCATGAGCAGGGGGGGCGGCTGAAATTTGGTTTCAAAAGGGTTTTCCCCCCAAACTTAATCACCCATTATATTAAACTAGTCCCTTATTAAGTTGTACAATTAACCTTTTAATTGTATAACTCATACACCCTTTTTATTATTTGATGTTATCTAACTAACTTAAATAACACTACAAATAATATTGTTGAACAAAATATCCTAATAATTTGCTCCATCTCATATGCAACTTATTTAGAAAATCTATTTTCTAAATTGGTGAAAATATTTAATTGCATGATCATATCATCAATTAAATATTAATTGGTGTTTGCTAAGCTTGTTATTGGGTATAACCCGACTTGGATCATAACATACTAACCGCATCAATATTCTACGTGTCTTGGGCATATAAAATCCTACAGATGCTACCAAAACTGCGAAGGTTGTTTATCTATTGACAGTTCTAATTAGGATCAAAACCATTCTCTTCTTCATCATTTGGTCAGGATCCTTTAGACTCTCATAGTACCTTCTTATGTCATGGAGATCATGTAGAGGTAGATCAAGCATGTCTTGCCAGAAATAGACATATTGACCACCTTGATCTCAGATGACATACCATCTGTTTGGATTAGTAGCAAAGGTCCAAGACAAGATGGGTCTTCCAGCTGCAAGAGGTTGTACTTGAGTAGGAGTTTTTGAGTAGCCTCTTGTTGCACTTCCTTAGGATACTCTGATTCGTCCTGAGGTCTGGAAGTGGATTCCTTTGTCTTCTTGTATTCTCACTTTAGGGCCATCCTTTTCTTGTCTGTGTTGGTTCAACCTTAACCTCTACCTCAATAGGAGTTTGGCTTTGTAGAGAATGCAACTCCACAAGCTCTCCTTTTTTAATCTTCTACTAAATCACTCTAATGTGCTTATCCATAGTGGATAGAGACATTGGATCAAGCCTCCTTCTAGAGAATCCATACAGCTTCAAGAAGCTTATCATCCTTTATCTGTCAGCAGACTTCTTTTGACTCTTTTGGATGATGGCTCTTGACTATGTAGCTTCTTTCCTCGTCTTTCTCTTAGTAACTTTTTGTTTATTGATGAACTATTAGTCCAGCTTTTTAAGGTATCAAATTTAATGTATTCATATGAGAGGGGAAGTAGTGTAGATGCCTGATAGAGGTATGTGGCAGTTTGGTAGTTGATTATGTTTTGTCTGTCAGCCTCTTTGTCTACCTGAGGTTGTTTAGTTGCCACAACCTCTCTCTTAGGACTTTCATGAACTGGGGAGATAGTAGGAGCATGTTTATACAACATTTTTTTTCCTTTTTTCTTCTTTAACCTTGGGGAGCAATTCTGCATCCTCTGCCTCCTTCTTATCCTTTCTCAGCTCTAAGTCTGCCAGTTCATTTAACTCTTCTAAGGGTAGAGATGTAATTTCATCAATGTTGTAGTTCCTGGTTCCCAAATAGTTCAATCTAGCAGACCTCAGCTTATCATCTTGAGTATTTGGCATGGGGGCTATCCTAATTGCAGCTTCCATGAAGCAAGGGGAACCAGTTGAACTCTCTCCTTTTAGCTTCCTCTTCCACTCTCTTTCCTCCTCCTCAATCTCCTCAATGGTCATTTACCTCTTCCCTTTGTCACTCATAGGCCTTGGTGACTCAGGATGGAGAGAGCTTTGGCATTCATTGCTTGGTTCAGCAGTCAAGTTCTGGCCAAAGAGTGGTTGTGAGGCACCTTCACCAATTGGTGCCTCACTGAGGGTAAAGGATGTTGAAGTAGTTGTTTTTGTGACAATGCCCACAGGTTCTCTCAATAGGCCTTAAGTCAAGGTTTCCCCTTCGAAGCTAATCTTGGGTTCCACCTCAACATTCGGTTGACTAATGACATTCCTGTTTGTAGTTGTTTTTTCTTTTGTTTGAATTCTTGAACAATGTTGTTTTGAATTCTCTCAGCCAATATGTCAGCCTACCTGTATTGAGTTTGGTTGGATAGTGGCAAATTGTGTAGAGAAAGGTTGCCATAGAAGTTCAAGGTCTAAAAATTGAAGAGCTCTTGCTGTCCTTGAAATCTATGCAATACTAGGGCTCTTCCATCAGCATCATACCTCCACCCTAAGATTTTATTTACAGCTCCACATGGTGGGGTTGATATTTCCATTGGTATTCCCTCCTTAAACAGACTTTTTATAAGAGAATCCACATCAGTGTGAACTTCAGGAGGTTACTAAGTGTGGACAATTACAAGTGAGGTTGGTGATTCTATAATGTCCATACTCTGAGAAGGACTCCCAGGTTCTGTGATTATGAGAACTTCCTACCCCTTTTTGGTAGCATCACCCACTTGCATAGGTGAGCTGGAGGTGAAAGCTGTCACATCCTCAGGTTCTTGTGTTCCTGGATAAGTTCTCCTGAAGGGTCTTATAGCTAGTTGTTCCTTGAGATCATAAATCTCAAGTTGCTGATCATTGACCCTTATTTGCAAGGTAGTCACTTGAAATTCCAAGTGACTAACCTTGAAGACTAAATAGGTGCATGTTTTTGTTAGTTTGTGCACCTTTAGTCTAACATTCCCCTCATCTTAAGTAGAAGAATCACTGGGGGATGAGAGAATTGGACCTAAGTCTTCTTCCTCATTACCAGCTTGTTGTTCTTGGCTACTATTTTCCTGTTCTCACTGACAACTTCAGTTGAAGTGTCAATGAGTTGGGTTGTCATGGTTGAGGTCTTAATAATGCAATCACTTGTAGAAGTGAGAGCCCTTCCATATGGATCTCCTGAATAGGTTCAGGAAGATCCACCTCAGTGGGAGGTGGATGATGTAGGCTAGATATGGGTGACACAAGAGTACTCATCTCTCTTTGAGCAAGGAAAGAGAAGAGAGATTCATGATACTCACTAAGTTCCATATTCTCATCATCATAGAAGTCTAGGTTGAGAATTGGCTAGTTTAGATCTAGAGGCTGGGGATGGTAACTTTCTCCTGAAGGTTGTTCACTGGAGTGTTGAGACTCTGCGTAAAGGCTTAAGGCTTCTTGAGTGATGAGCTCTTCAATATGAGCATGAGGAACCTCATGACTTATCATTTGTGAGTTGGGAGTGGTTTGCTCCTCCGGAGAAGTGGGAGCTCCAGTGTCCACTTCCTCCTATATGGGTGGTGATATCAGAGTCTACACAAGTTGAATAACTTATGCAGGGGTTTGTTTGGATTTTCTTGGGTAGGTGATGGTTATTTGTGGCTGTGTGGCTTGTCTTGAAGTTGAAGGTGTGGGTTCAACACTAGCTGGTGCTGCTAGGTTGTCACCTTGAGCAATGAGCTCTAGTATTTTTAGGACCAGGGTTGTTTCTACCCCCGAGAAGCCAACAGTTGGCTTTCTCATAGTCTTAAAGATGTCATGCTTCATCAGTCCTAATTTTAGAACATTACCTTTTCCCCTCAACTATGAGCCCAGTTCATAGTTGAGAATGTGCTGGACATCTTGGGAACATATAATATTCTAAGGAGTCCAACTTTTCAAGCAAATTATTGTAAACAAATTATGAATACCTCTTGGCAAGTCCGCCAAAAGTCCAAATGTTGATCTTCATAGAGTGAAGGATCAATGGTGAGGGTGTTGAAGTAGTGAGATAGAGAAAGAAAGCCACAAACCTGTAAGAAACTTGGATCTTTCTTAGAGTTTAACAGAGCAATCCGATTGTATTGCCTATGAAGCTACATGGGAAAATCTTGTTGGTTTCTACGGTCGAGGTTGGCTATTTGTTGTAGCTTTGAGGTGAAGGAAGGTAAGAACAAAGGCGGTAAGTGGGAATTTAGCTTTGGAAAAGTTGCAGATGAAGAAGATAGTGAAATAGAGAGGAACAGTTGGTTATATTTATATGAAATAGACTTGAGACAAAGTTAATGCAAAAGGATAAAAAAGGTAGTTTTCTTGGAAGTTGAAACTCTTCCGAAGGTAATTTGTCTTCAGAAGGTTTGTGAAATTCCGAAGCCAAATTTTGACTTTGGAAGATATTCCTAAGCTTAGTGAAAACTGGCTTCGGAAGAAAAATTACATGGAGATTTTCTCTTCCGAAGAGTTTGGCTTTAGAAGATATTTAGAACTGAAAGTTTTATTCTTAAAGAGAATAAATCTTCAGAGATATAATTGGTTTCGGAAGAAATTTGTTCTTCAAATACACATAAGTACTTAGAAGCATATTTTTGGCTTCGGAAGAAATGTTGCATTTCTTATGAAGGTAAATTTATTTTAAATAGTTATGTGATTTGAAGACTTAATATTCTTCCGAAGGAAATGTTAATGTCTTCTGAAAGAAAGTACTCTTGGTATTTTCAAAGTGCTAAGGAATATCATTTATAAAAGATTTCTCCCAAGATAAACTGGGCTTATTTAGGTGATAAATTAGACAACTTAGGAAACATACTTTCGCTTAGAAATAATATAGATTAAGTTTTAAGAAAATCTATTCAAGATTAATCATCCTAATAGTTGATATAAGATATTTAAATCTCTGTTCATCAAAAGCCTTTGTGACATATCAGCATATTGTTCATTTATGTTAACCTTGATTAGTTTTATCAATCCTCTTTCATGATTATCTCTAATTAGATGATACCTGATGTTGATGTGCTTTGTCCTTAAGTGTTGCACAGGATTCTCTATGATAGAGATAACGCTGTTGTTGTCTATATACATGGGAGTCTCTTTGAAGTTGTATCCATAGTCCAATATCTAATTCTGAATCCAAAGTACTTGAGCACAGTAGCTTGTAGCAGCAATGTATTCAGCTTTAGCAGTTGATGCAGATACACAGGATTATTTCTTGCATTGCCATGAGACTATCCTTCCACCAAGGAATTGACATCCCCCAGATGTGGACTTTGCAGTCATGTTGCAGCCACCATAGTCACTATCCGTATAGGCATACAGATTAAAGTCAGAATTCTTTAGATACCAAAGGCCTAGCTTAGGGGCACCTTTGAGATATCTAAGAATTCATTTAATAGGAACCAGGTTTGAGATCTTGGGGTTAAATTGATATCTTGCACATATGCATGTAGCAAACATGATATCATGCCTGCAGGCTGTAAGGTACATGAGAGACCCAATCATAGCCGGGTAAAGATGTTCATCAACACATTTCCCCTGAAGATCAAGTCCAAGGGAGTGGTTTCTGCGTATGGGCGTCCTTGCAACCTTACATTCAGTCTTGTTGAATCTTTTAAGTATGTCATGTACATACTTTGACTGACTTACGAAGATGCCATTGCAACTTGCTTCACTTGAATTGTTAGAAAGAAATTGAGTTTCCCTATGTCACTCATTTCAAATCTATTTTTCATCAGCTTCTCAAATTCTTCGAAGAGCCTTAGATTAGTTGACCCAAAGATAATGTCATCTATATATACTTGAACCAACATCAAGTCATTCTCTATTCCTTTAATGAAGAGAGTTCCATCTATAGTACCCTTCTTGAAACCACGCTGACATAGATACTGAGATAGTGTCTTTATACTACTTCCTTGGAGCTTGGTGCAACCCATAAAGAGCTTTATCAAGCTTGCAGACATAATCAGGATGATTTAGGTCTGGAAAGCTAGGTGGTTGTTTGACATACACCTGTTTATTAATCACCCCATATAAAAATGCATACTTGACATCAAGTTGGTAGACCTTGAAGTTCTTGGATGTAGCAAATGCCAGGAATATTCTAACAACCTCAAGTCCTGCTACTGAAAAAAACATTAGTGTAATCAATTCCTTCTTCTTGTGTGTACCCTTAACAACCAGTCTTGCCTTGTTTTTGATAACAAGTCCTCTATCATCTTTCTTATTCTTAAACACCTATTTGGTTCCTATGATAGTCTTCCCTTGAAGAAGAAAACATAGACTCCAAACCTTTTATCTCTTGAATTAAAGCAGCTCCTCTTGCATTGCTTCAACCCAACTTCCATCCTTCAAAGCCTCATCAACTTTTTTGGCTCTATCTGGGACAAGAAGCAAGAGTATAGAAAAACATTTTTGTCATGGGTTTGTCCTCTTGTTCTCACCCTCTTGTCAACATCTCCAATGATGTTTGTGGTGGGATATGACTTGTGGATCCTAAGTTGAGGGACCACAGCAAGTTGATTAGAAAGATCTAAATTTGAGAAGTTTAGATCTCGCAATGAAGTGTCTCCCACCACATCAGCACACTTATCAAGAAAAGCTTGATCCAATGAGTGTGTGACATCATTGATGTTATCTTTAATGGAGTAGTTGTCAGCATAAAGAAATTGTTGGTCACTATCACCACTACTATGTCCTCCTACATTTAAAGTTCCTTCATTTGTGTTTTGTGTCTATGAGCTGGAATTTTCAGGCACTTTAGATGTATCACTTTGATTTGTCATTATTATGCTAATAGAAACTTCACCTGTAGGGTTAGTTATAATTGGAGCTAAAGTAGCATTCTTGCTTGGTCAGTTGGTAGATAAATCAAGATCAATTGATGTATTACCTGTAGATCTTGAAACATCTTCACAAGATTTGTTAAAACAGTTGGTAGCTAAATCAAGAACAAATAGCCAATCAGGATCAGAACCTTTCACACAGGGAGTGTGCTCATTGAAGATCATATTGGCTGATTCTTTAACTACTCTAGTTCGGAGATTGTATACTCTATAAGCCTTAGCTTAGGAAAAGTATCCAATAAAGTGTCCATCATCTAATTTCTCAACAAACTTGGCAACATGATCTTTGGTATTCAAGATGGTGTAGCGACATACAAATGATCTGAGAAAACCAATAAATGGTCTTCTTTTGTGCCACAGTTCATAAGGAGTCTTACAATGAGTCTTGACTACTAAAACTTTGTTCTACACAAAACAGTCAGTGTTAACTGCCTCTACCCAGAAGCTGATGGGCAGTTTAGAGTCAGACAACATGGTTCTTGCAGGTTCAATAAGTATCCTATTTCTCCTCTCAACAACACCGTTTTGCTGAGGAGTCCTAGGAGCACTATATTGTCTTGTAATACCCTTTCAGCACAAAATGTATCAAGGATTTCGTTTTTGAATTCAGTTCCTTGATCACATCTTATGATCTTGACCTTGTGATCACTTTGATTCTCAATTTTTAGAATGAATTTCTTCAAGATCTCAGGACTTTCATCCTTAGTTCTAAGGAAGATATTACACCCCCGCTAAGAGCGGAAACACGGGGGCGCGAGCGAGACGGGATCGTCATAACACATGGTTAACAATAGAGATGCAATATGTATGTAATTGATGACATAGCGTGTCGTGACGACACCCGGCACTAATGGAGACTTGTGTCGTGTTTAGTCAATATCCACGACAGCATAGCCATAAGCATAAACAGAAACTTGTAATTGATTCACATAAATGATTCACATAATCACAATAATTGTATTCTTGTATGAAATTCCCACAATCCGGGAACAAGTATTCAAAAGAATGTTAATTGTTTAATGGACTGCAACAATGTACAAAATAATTGTTCACTATGTATGTTCAGTCTCAAAAATGCATCCTAGGGTATCCACTAAGGCAGCACTCCTAGATCTTCAGTTCTCATTGTTACGTAAAAAGATATGCTCAAAATTGTCAACAATAATGTTGGTGAGCTTCGCAGGTTTAAATTGTAAACATGTAATTGATGCGGTATAGTGTTTGTAGTGGAATACCGTGCATACAGTTATAAGCAAGCAAAATCACATACCATGAGTTTTATACAACCAAACCTAATGACGTACACACAACAACTTGTCGGAATATATTCACCCAAGGCCCGTTCCTGGCAGTATGATGGTACTCACGAGTAACCATCTATCAAGGGTGGGGGTGTCAACCCAGTAGTACTACTAATACCTATCCGTTGGTTCCAACACCAGAATTAATGGTTGTAAGATGAACCACACAGTAACGTCATGTATGATTCAGATAAGTACTCACAAAACAGTATCATGTTGATTTCAAGTATGAAAATTGTATGTATGTTGTACAGCATTGAAAACGTATGAGCATACTTTTCCCCTATGTTTGTAAAAGATTGAAACAATTGTACAGGCATAAAAAGGGGCCACGAAACTCCCTTGTTAAGTGGTAAGTATGTATGATGAAACATCCCAAACTTGTATGTATGAACGGTCAATCACCTATTGATAGTTATGTTCAGCATTAATAATGTGTCTGATGTTAACAATATTGTTTGGTTGGATTGGGTCGTATCGGTTCGGTCGTGGGTAACACTTGCACACAAACACGCGCAATAGATCTTATGTAGATCCAAGCACTAGAAACGTCGCCATTGTCAATGATATGTGTGTAAACGTGTTATTGTTGTTAGAGATATACTTAATAAGCACTTGTGTTATGAATAGATTGTTGCTAATTGTAAAATGTTAAGTTGATTTGGTTTGATATAGCATTAATGAGTTTGATAGTGTTAACCTTAAAGATCGTCATTAGCAATGGCAACCGTATCGATGTCACCTTAACATCACACGACGACACACACCGCACATAGGAAGAATTCACACACAATGACTCCAATTGCACGACAGGACCAGACGCATGACTGGACACTCCATGCGCACGAATCAACTCTCAATCGTGCGAATCAGCTTCATTCGCACGATTGAATCCCCATTCGTGCGACTAAGCACTCGGTCGTACCACACAGCACCCAATCGCATGACTCAATCTTCCATTCGCATGATTCAGCCTTCATTCGTACGAATTAGCTTCATTCGTACGACTGAACTTTCATTCGTGCGATTGGACCTTCAGTCGTGCGATACACACAGTCGCGCACTTTCAGGCGCATTGACTCAATCGCATGGCAATACTCATCCGCATGACTCAATCGCACGACAGACCCAATCGCATGGACTCAGTCGCACGACACGCCCAGTCGCACGGCTCAGTAGCATGACAGACCCAGTCGCCCAGTGCAGCAGATCGCGACTGCTGAAGTGCTGAGCAGCCTTTGGCTGCTCCGTGCACGGGGTTGACACATCAAGAACCTCCAGAAACACTCATCTAACATATCTAAGCAAAATGCACACTTAAAAAGGTAACACACGCACCCCCACGACCTCTTGTGCTCGGATGAACCCGGGCACCCGGAACCCTAGAAAATGCAGAAGTGAAACCGAACAAGAAACGGGTCAAACGAGGTTATCTACCTGTTAGAAGTAAGTATTCACGATCATAACCAAGATTTGCTGGTGAAAACGCAAAAAAAGGAGCGGTTTTGGCGCTACAATGGTGGAAAAGGTGAAGAAGAAGAAGATGCAGAAGATGGTGAAGAATGAGGGCTAGGGATGGAAATGGGGTTTATATACCCAGCCCTAGTTTGGTAAAATGTCCCATTTGGTCCCCGCACTTAGCCCCTGAGTTACCAAATCTGTTTCGGTTGAAAACGACATAAATACAAGCGTTATATTAATTATGGGGAAGCATTTAATGTTGTTTGTATCTTGAATATGTTGTTATTAATGGTGTTTATTTTATATAACATACTTCGTTTAGTGATGTCGTCGGTGCTATTCATAATCATTTTAGGTGATACGAATACAAATAATGATAATACCACTAAAAAAGAAAATAAATCAAGTATGATATCCACATGAATGGTTTATAAGTGTGAGGAATGATTTTTCTAAGAATAGTTAATGAAGTTCACGTTAAATGACGGACAGACGGACCTTTTTGGTGATGGATGTCACGGCATCCCCCTGTTGAGAGAATTTCGTCCCGAAATTCAACTGGTGTTAGGTCCAAGTGTGTCATCCTTGAATAGATGTGGATATTTGAGCTTCATCTGGTCTTCCCGTTCCCACGTGAATTCTGGTCCTCGTTTGGAGTTTCATCTCACGCGAACAATTGGTATCTTGCTGCGCCTTAAGCGCTTGACCTTTCTGTCCATGATCTCGATAGGTTCTTCAATGAAGTGAAGCTTTTCATCGATCTTGATTTCCTCAATTGGCACATGTAGTGTTTCATCCACCAGGCACTTTTTGAGGTTTGATACGTGAAATGTGTCGTGTACACCGCTGAGTTCTTGTGGCAACCTTAATCGGTAAGCCACCGGACCGATTATTTCTATAATCTCGAATGGTCCAACGTATCTTGGGGCTAACTTCTCTTTCTTTCCAAATCGTACAATCCCTTTCTAGGGAGAGACTTTGAGTAGCACGTGATCTCCAACATTGAATTCTAGAGGCTTCCAACTGTTGTCGGCATAGCTCTCTTGGCGATCTCTTGCAGCTTTCAATATGTCTTTGATTTGGAAAATCTTGTCAGTTGTTTCTTGAATGATCTCTGGGCCTGTTAGCTGGCTTTCACCAACCTCAGCCTAACAAACTGGGGATCTACATTTCCTCTCGTACAATTCTTCAAATGGAGCGCATCCAATGCTTGTATGGTAGCTGTTGTTGTAAGAGAATTCAATCAATGGTAGATGAGTGTCCCAGCTACCACCAAAATCGATTACACAAGCTCTGAGCATGTCTTCCAATGTTTGTATTGTTTGTTCACTTTGGCCATCTGTTTATGGGTGATAGGCAGTGCTCATATCTAATCGAGTGCCCATCGCTTTCTGTAGTGTTTGCCAAAATCGTGAAGTAAACCGGCCGTCACGGTCGGATATGATTGACACCGGTACCCCGTGCCATGTCACAACCTCCTTTATGTACAATCTCTCTAACTTTTCCATCTTGTAATCCTCTCGGATCGGTAATACATGAGCGGACTTCGTCATCCGATCCACTACGACCCATATCGAGTCGTGCCCGCTGCTTGTTCTAGGGAGCTTGGTAATGAAATCCATGGCTATGTTCTCCCATTTCCACTCGGGAATTTCAGGTTGATGTAGTAATCCCGATGGTTTTTGATGTTCAGCCTTAACTTTCGAGCACGTCAAACATCGGCTTACATACATAGCAATGTCTTTCTTCATGCCTGGCCACCAGTATAGATCCTTAAGATCGTGATACATCATGTCTGCACCAGGATGAACAGAATACCGTGTCTTGTGCGCTTCCTCCATGATTAGGATACGAACGTCTCCCCATTTTAGTACCCATATACAATCCATGAAGTACTGTATACCATCATCCTTGCAAATCATCTGTTTGTCCAACCCTCGGAATTCTTCTCCCGTAAGGTTTTCTTCTTTCAGTCCCTTACTTTGTGCAAGTTGGATCTGAGTCTTCAATTTCGTTTGAATAGTCAATCCCAAAGCTCTAGCAAATAGTGTTTTCACGCGTTCTATACGACTTAGGGCGTCAGCCACCACGTTTGCTTCCCCGGATGATACCGAATTTCACAATTGTAGTCACTAAGTAATTCCACCCAACATCGCTGATGCATATTGAGTTCTTTCTGATTCAGTATGTGTTGAAGGCTCTTATGATATGTGTAGATGACGCATTTAGTTCCATACAGATAGTGCCTCCATATCTTAAGTGCAAATACTACAGCGCCCAACTCTAAATCGTGAGTTGTATAGTTCTTTTTGTGCACCTTAAGTTGTCATGAGGCGTAGGCAATCACCTTATCTTTCTGCATTAGCACACAACCCAATCCTTGATGTAAATCATCGCAGTACACCACAAAATCATCAGTCCCGTCTGGGAGGGACAATATCGGTGTGTTGCACAACTTCTCCTTCAACGTTTGGAATGCTTGTCCTTGTGCATGTCCCCAATCAAACTTCTTGTCTTTTTGAGTCAACAAAGTTAACAGTTGAGCAATCTTTGAACAAATTTGTAATGAAGCGACGATAATATCATGCCAATCCTGAGAATTGCCGTATCTCTGAAGGTGTCTGGGGTGCATCCCATTTCTTCACTGCTTCAATCTTGCCGGGATCTACATGAATCCTATTTTCGTTAACCACATGCCCCAAAAATTTCACTTCTCGAAGCCAAAACTCGCACTTCGAGAGTTTAGCGAAAAGTTTCTCTTCTTGTAATAGACACAGTATCGCCCGAAGGTGTTCCTCGTAGTCCGCTTTCGTGAGAGAGTAGATAAGTATATCGTCTAGGAACACGATCACGAACTTATCCAAGTAAGGTTTGCACACTCGATTCATTAGATCCATGAACACAGCTGGTGCATTAGTCAGTCCGAACGGCATGACTAAGAACTCGTAGTGCCCATAACGAGTCCTGAATGCTGTTTTCGGTATGTCATCCTCGAAAACCCTTAGTTGATGATATCCAGAACGAAGATCAATCTAAGCTCCTTGCAGTTGATCAAATAAATCATCAATTCTGGGGAGAGGATATCGATTCTTCACAGTCAACTTGTTCAACTCACGATAATCGATGCACATACGGAACGATCCGTCTTTCTTTTTGACAAATAAGACCGGTGCTCCCCATGGTGAGTGGCTCGGTCGAATAAAACCCTTCTCCAGGTGCTCTTGTAATTGGCTAGACAACTCTTGCATTTCGGATGGTGCTAACCGATACGGTGCTTTTGCTACTGACGTAGCTCTAGGAACCAACTCTATATGAAATTCCACCTGTCGTGGAGGAGGCAAACCTGACAAGTCATCAGGGAATACATCCGGATAATCTCGTACTATAGGAATATCTACCAACTTGTTGCCTTCTTCTTTTTTTTCCACTACATGGGCTAAAAACGCGTAACACTGTTTTCGTAAACATCGACGCGTCTTTGTGCAAGAAATAAGCTTTAGTGTTCTTCCCGGCTGTTCCCCTTGAATCTTACGTATCTCCCCATCTGGCATGGGGATTCGTACTATTTTTTCCCGACAAACAATCTCGGCTCCGTGTTTCGACAACCAATCCATTCCCACAATCACATCGAAACTTCCCAGCTCAAAAGGTATTAAGTCTATGTCGAAGGCATGGTTTTCCAATATCATGGAGCATTTTCTAATAATTTCATCGGCTTGTACAACTCTACCGTTGGCCATTTCTACTGAAAAGCTAGTTTCTAGTCTACTAGGGTTCAAGGCAAGCATGTGTGCAAAATCAGAAGATATGAAACTATTGTCTGCTCCAGTATCAAACAATATGGATGCGAAGTGGTGTTGAGCAAATACGTACCCGTGACAGCATTCGGGTCCTGACGAGCATCATTAGCTCCAATGACAAATGCACGTCCCCGAGCGACATTCACTTGATTAGCCGGGCCTTGATTCCCAGCTATGGCCATCACTTGCTGCTGGTTATTCCCTTGTTGACCCGGTGCCCTATTCAGTTTGGGGCACATGTTCCGGTAGTGACCCGGATTTCCACATTCGTAATAGACTCTGGCATTCACGGCGGGGTTAACCGCGTTGACGGGTGCCACCAGATTCGGCGCCACTCTACAATCTTTTGCTAGGTGCCCGGGCGCCTACAGTTCATACACACCCGGCACTGCATCTCTAGGGGATGATGATAGTTGCACCTGTCACATTTGGGGTGCGGCCCAACATACTCTCTCTTGCCTTGAGCCACAGCCACGAAATTCCTGGTGATCTTGGCCCTTTTATTGGATTTCCCGGCACTCGGCCGGCTTGTTTCTCCAAAATCCTTTCTCTTCTCTGCTCCCCTACCCAACACCCATGTTCTTACCATCTCATCAGTGAGAGCGCAAGCCTTCAGAATTGCGCTCTGAATCGTTGGAGGAGCAGCTGCTGTTACCATTGCCCGGATTTGAGGCGCAAGTCCCCAAATGTACCTCTCAATTCTCTTTGATTCCGGAGTCACAAGGTGTGGAACAAGTCTTGCCAACTCATGAAAACAATCAGTGTAAGCTGCGTGTCCAGCTCCTACCATAGCATTGTTCAAGAATTCCTGTTCCAACTTCTGCATCTCGTTGAGCGGACAATATTCTTCAGTGATCAATGCTTTAAACTCATCCCAAGTCATCTGCATTGCCGACTCTCTTCCTCTAGCTTGAACCTGGGTGTTCCACCAGGTTAGTGCCTTGCCTTGTAGTGAACACGTGGCATACTTGATTCTTTGACTGTCGAGGCACTCACTGATATCAATCACTACCTCCATCTTTTCAAGCGACCTAGTTAGGGCTATCGCCCTACCTTTCCCATCAAACTCTCAGGGTTTGCAGGCCACAAATTCCTTGTAAGAACATCCCGGTCTTGTATTATCGACCCCAGTTTCGTTACCAGTTGTTCCGCCAATCCTAGTGTCTTCCCCTGTTCCTTGGTTATGCTGATCATTAGTATCGTGGTCCCCGTGGAGATTATGATTCAGAAGAGCGTCGCTCACTTGAGTCACTATAGTTGGAATCAGTGCGGCTAGCTGTTGAGCTATCATAGCAGTTATATTAGGGTTTTCAGTTCCCTGATTGTTGCCGTCGGGAGCACCACCTGTTCTTGGTGGCCTTCCTCTACCTCTGCCTCGTGGGGTCTCACCCTCGCGATTTGTACTGCGGGTGGCTCTTCGAGGCGGCATTGTTCTAATCATAAAAGGAGTAAACATGTAAACTTTAGTAAACATGTAAACCTTAGTCACTTGAAGATACATGTATGATTCCACTCATCAAGTTCCAACAATCCATGCTTCAGTCAATCAGGACCATCACGTAGCTCGGTTTACCGGTGATGCTTATATATAGGGTTCCCCGCAACGTTCCCACCACATCCACGATATACCTAGAATGATGCCTAAACCGGTTACTTGACATCCGATTTTCCTTAGCATCATCCCAATGAATAACATAATGTATGTGTAGAGAGTGTCATCACTCCTCTACATTCGTTGAAGTCCACTTTCATTCTAAGCATTGAATTAGTTCCTTAGCTACTGAAATGCTAAGAGGAGGAGTGTTTCGTGGAGAATAACATCAATGTCATGGTTGGAAATACCATGAAGGCTCTAAGTTGGACAGGACTTAGGTAATAGTGGGTGTTAGTAATGTTTTGTTACCCTTAACAAGGTCTTACTGGAATTATGATCCTAGCACCCTAGGGTATAGAATAGAAAACTTGCGACGCTCATGATCGTTACCTCATGATAAGATTAGCCAGACTTCTCATGCACTATAAATTGCAATTACGTGTGCACCGGTAATGGTAATCTGCCTTGCATGGTCACCCTTAGCTTCACCTACCCCAAGTTAACATCATAGTATTATCAACGTTCATCAAGCATGAATCATGTAATACCCTCATGTTCAGGAGCCATTAGTATTCCAATAGTAGTATGTGATAGCAAATAAACTCTAAGCACATAAGCACAATTTGTCTAACGATAGTTGCCTATCCTTCATACTTTCAGGATCTCAGGCATGCTATCTTAGGGTCGGATTTAGTATTTGAGATCGATGCTACGCGTGATCTGTGAAGTTTCCCTTCAGTTTGGGTGTTCCGACCTAATGGTATAATGTAGTGCGTATACAATTGTAAGATTCTAGTATAAGGTATCCCGTGAAGGAAGACTAAGAGTAATATTGTCTTCCTCAGGAGGATCAGATAGCAAGCATGTATGTATAAAATCATGTATAGAGACAAGAAACAAGTATCAAGGAACATACATGTAACATCAAATGCAAGCCATTCCTAGCATGCATTCTACATGAAGGTTCCTAGGTTATAGTCTTGGTCAAGTGAATTGCCTAATTCTCTATAACCAATGGCTCTGATACCAGTCTGTCACACCCCTGCTGAGAGCGGAAACACAGGGGCGCGAGCGAGACGGGATCGTCATAACACATGGTTAACAATAGAGATGCAATATGTATGTAATTAATGACATAGTGTGTCATAAAGAAACCCGACACTAATGGAGACTTGTGTCATGTTTAGTCAATATCCACGACAGCATAGCCGTAAGCATAAATAGAAACTTGTAATTGATTCACCTAAACGATTCACATAATCACAATAATTGTGTTCTTGTATGAAATTCCCATAACCCGGGAACAAGTATCCAAAAGAATGTTAATTGTTTAATGGACTGCAACAATGTACAAAATAATTGTTCATTATGTATGTTCAGTCTCAAAAATGCATCCTAGGGTCTCCATTAAGGCAGCACTCCTAGATCTTCAGTTCTCATTGTTACCTGAAAAGATATGCTCAAAATTGTCAACAATAATGTTAGTGAGCTTCGCAGATTTAAATTGTAAACATGTAATTGATGTTGTATAGTGTTTGTAGTGGAATACCATGCATACAGTTATAAGCAAGCAAAATCACATACCATGAGTTTTATATAACCAAACCTAATGACGTACACCCAGCAACTTGTCGGAATATATTCACCCAAGGCCCGTTCCTGGCAGTGTGATAGTACTCACGAGTAACCATCTGTTAAGGGTGGGGGTGTCAACCCAGTAGTACTACTAATACCTATCTGTTCATTCCAACACCGGAATTAATGGTTGTAAGAAGAACCACACAGTAACGTCATGTATGAATCAGATAAGTACTCACAAAATAGTATCACATTGATTCCATGTATGAAAATTGTATGTATGTTGTACAGCATTGAAAACGTGTGAGCATACTTTTCCCCCATGTTTGTAAAAGATTGAAACAATTATATAAGCATAAAAAGGGGCCATGAAACTCACTTGTTAAGTGGTAAGTATGTATGATGAAACTTCCCAAACTTGTATGTATGAACGGTCAATCACCTATTGACAGTTATGTTAAGCATTAATAATGCGTCTGATGTTAACAATATTGTTTGGTTGGATCGGGTCGTATCGGTTCGGTCGTGGGTAACACTTGCACACAAACACGCGCAATAGATCTTATGTAGATCCAAGCACTAGAAATGTTTCCATTGTCAATGATATTTGTGTAAACGTGTTATTGTTGTTAGAGATATACTTAATAAGCACTTGTGTTATGAATAGATTGTTGCTAATTGTAAAATGTTAAGTTGATTTGGTTTGATATAGCATTAATGAGTTTGATAGTGTTAACCTTAAAGATCGTCATTAGCAATGGCAATCGTATCGATGTCACCTTAACATCACATGAGGACACACACCGCACACAGGAAGAATTCACACACAATGACTCCAATTGCACGACAGGACCAGACGCACGACTGGACACTCCATTCGCACGAATCAACTCTCAATCATGCGAATCATCTTCATTCGCACGATTGAATCCCCATTTGTGCGACTAATCACTCAGTCGTACCACACAGCACCCAATCGCACGACTCAATCTTCCATTCGCACGATTCAGCCTTCATTCGTACGAATTAGCTTCATTCGTACGGCTGAACTTTCATTCGTGTGATTAGACCTTCAGTCGTGCGATACACACAGTCGCACACATTCATCCGCATTGACTCAATCGCATGCCAATACTCATCCGCATGACTCAATCGCACGACAGACCCAATCGTATGGATTCAGTCGCACGACACGCCCAGTCGCACGGCTCAGTCGCATGACAGACCCAGTCGCCCAGTGCAGCAGATCGCGACTACTGAAGTGCTGCTCCGTGCATGGGTTTCACACATCAAGAACCTCCAGAAAAATCTAACATATCTAAGCAAAATACACACTTAAAAAGGTAACACACGCACCCCCACGACCTCTTGTGCTCGGATGAACCCAGGCATCCGAAACCCTAGAAAACGCAGAAGTGAAACCGAACAAGAAACGGGTCAAACGAGGTTATCTACCTGTTAGAAGTAAGTATTCACGATGACAACCAAGATTTGCTGGTGAAAACACAAGAAAAGGAGCGGTTTTGGCGCTACAATGGTGGAGAAGGTGAAGAAGAAGAAGATGCAGAAGATGGTGAAAAATGAAGGCTAGGGCTGGAAATGGGGTTTATATACCCAGCCCTAGTTTGGTAAAATGTCCTATTTGGTCCCCGCACTTAGCCCCCGAGTTACCAAATTTGTTTTGGTTGAAAACGACGTAAATACGCGCGTTATATTAATTATGGGGAAGCATTTAATGTTGTTTGTATCTTGAATATGTTGTTATTAATGGTGTTTATTTTATATAACATACTTCGTTTAGTGATGTCATCGGTGCTATTCATAAGCGTTTTAGGTGCTACGGATACAAATAATGATAATACCACTGAAAAAGAAAATAAATCAAGTATGATATCCACACGAATGGTTATAAGTATGAGGAATGATTTTTCTAAGAATAGTTAACAAAGTTCACGTTAAATGACGAACCTTTTTGGTGACAGATGTCACAGAAGAAAACCCAAGTAAATCTTGTGAAACCATCTGTGATCACTAATTAGTATGAGGTCCTTTCTAGACTCATTACACTGGTGCGGCCAAAGAAATCCATGTGTAATAAGTGTAGGGGAGTAGTGATAGATTTCTTTTCCTTGGCCTGTGTGCACCAAGTGTTGTTTCTCTTTCAGTAATGCAAGACGGTGATCATTATATGTAAACTCTTTATTTGGCATTCCAGTTACCAAATCATTCTTAATTAATTTGTTTATGGTCTTAAAGTTTACATGGCACATTCTTTTATGCCAAAGGAAAGACTCATCACTATTGACCTTAGATAGAAAGCAAGAAACCTTTCTTGACGGGGATGTTTCCTGCAAATCCAACTTGTACATGTTTCATTTTTGGGGTACTCTAAGCAAGATATGTTCTTGAGGAATGGCCACCATTGGCTTGAGAACAGTGCACTCATGCTTAGTGAAGAGCATGTTATGTCTCTGATCACAAAATTAGGATACACTCAGTAAATTGTATCCAAGCTCCTTAACAAAGTTTACCTTCTCAATACTGAGCTTACTATTTATGACCATTCCCCTTCCTGTAATGTAACCTCCAGCATCTCCACTAAAAGCAGCTGGCTCTCCATCAATTCTTTCAAAGTTTTGGAGATAAGAGCCATTGCCTATTATGTGCCTGGAACATGCACTGTCGATAATCCATACATTCTTCTTGGTCCTTAACTGTTTCTACATAATAAAAGAGAATTAGTTACATATGGAAACCCAAGGCTCAGTGGTCTTGGGCTCTTGAAAATGAACTAAAGAAAATGCAATAGTAATTGATCCTATACTGAGACTTTGGGTATCATTTGGTGTTGTTAATGAAGAATTCGTAGTCACATGGTATTCCTTTATCTTCCATACCATCTTTATAAGATTATACTTGACCTTCAAAGCTTCAGAAGTTTTTTCAACATCGGAAGCTTTGGAGACTGACCCTTCGGAAGATCTTTCTTTCACTGCAGCAAGCTTCAGTGCTTCGGAAGCATTCCTTTCTTCTGAGACCAAATTTTCTTTCGGAGCCAATTTTTCACTTGTCTTCATTTTTTTTGGAGCTTTCGGGGGAAACAAAAATTTCTTCTGAAGCATTTTTCTTCTTGCTTCTCTCAGAAGCCTTCTTCCTTTTTATATTGACGGTACTTTTAGGATTGTAGATGCAATCCTTAGCTAGATGAGAAATATTGCCACACATAATGCAGTCAACTTACTTTCTTCTGAGGGTCTTCTTATGAATGGAAGACTGAGTTTGATCACTTTCCATCTCCATCCTTATCTTTTCAGATATTATAGCAAGCTTCCTAGGGTGAGGCTTGTCTTTGGAGGTGGATGGTTCATGTTGTGTAGTAGTGTTACACAACTGATCAGCCTTCATTTCTTCACAGGGATGAACTAGACATGAACTTGAACTCTTGATACTAGAGTTCAAGGTTGTATCCTTGGTCTTTACTACTTTAAAACCTGCATAGATAAAAACTTGTTTCTGCTTGGAGTTAAACGTGGTCTTGATCTCTTGTGCTCTTTTTGATCTTCTCTTTGTTGCTCGGATCAAGTTCTTTCTCTTGGACTTTGTCATCCCTGACTTCTTCCTCTCCTTAAGAGAATAGTGACCCTTGTTAGGATGATCTTCTTCACTCTTCCCAGATCTATCCTTCACTATCTCCTCTTCATCCTTTTCATCACTAGGATCTATTAATGGAAGCTCATCTTGACTTGTTCCATACCTTGGAGATCTTACAAATAGTAGAGTGTGTGGAGGAGCTATCTCACTAGATCCCAGTCCCTATTTGTTCTGATAACATAATTTGAAATGCAGGAATGAGGATATTATCTTCTTGAAGGTCTCTTCTTCAAGAACATGTTTCTCTACCTTGGCTTTGCTGATAACTAGCTCTTCCTGGCACTCAGTTAACTTAGTGATGAGATCTTTGATTTGAGTCATATAGTTGGTATGCTCATGTTTAAGAGTTGAAATGCTTTTCTCAGTCTTTTATTTTTAACTTATACTCATTTTCAGCTCTTTTGAAATTAGATTTTAAGATGTTCAAGGACTCAAGATCAGATCTAATCTCTAAGTTATAGGACCTGTATCTGTTTACTTTAGCAATGCACTCAGGGGTACAAAGATGTTCCAATACCTTAGCTTCATTAAGATATGCCATCAGTGCTTGGTTTGGAGACACATCTTCTACTTGGAAGCTCCAATCAAAGCCTCTTTCTTCCACAACAACTGCAGCTTGTTGCTTGTGCTTCTCAGTGTGTGGGCTGCATCAGTGTAGTTTGGTTTGGGTTGTGTTTGGCCACTATTTGTCCTAATTGTCTTGCACTCCCTAGCAAAGTGTCCTATCTGGTTACAGTTGTAACACTTCACTTTCCTTTTTTCCAGCCCAAACTTTTCGCTGGAGTCATTGCTAGAAAACTTTCTCCTTGTTCTCTTGTAGAATTTCTTGGCTCTATGAGTAAGAAGAGCCATTTGTTGAACTATTTCCATGTACTCCAGATCATCCAGATGGATATAGTCCAAATCTTCAAGGGTGAAAAGAAAGTTGCATGTGCTTTCATCATGAGACCCAAAGGCTTGTGATGAGCTTGTCTCTTGGAATGGGCTTCCGTGGATGTAGCTCTCCGTTGGTGTCTCTGGATGGTGATGAATGGGCCCTTTGCTGAGTTATCAGGGTAAGAGATGAAATAGTGCTTTGGTTCTCTACAATCCCTTTCGACCACTTGCAGGGTAGAATTCTGTTGATTGCTAGAGTTACTAGATGGATTTTGCATGTTCATCTCCATCTGGTAGCCATCGGGTATGCCATACAACTCAGTGAGAGTGAGGGTCTTGAGATTTTCAGTTCCCTTAATGACCACACAAGAGTATGTCCATTGTCTAGGAAGAGAGGACATGAACTTTCTCATAATATCCCTTTTCTCCAGTTTCACTCCAACATCCACCAGAGTGTCCACAATCTCAAAATACCTGAAGTATTGTTGAGTCATGGTTTCAGCTGTTTTGAAGGTGAAGTTCTCAAAATGCTTATTCAAAAGCTCTTTCTTGATTTCTTTGGCCTCTGTAGACCCTTCATACATCAGCTTCTGTGCATCCCATAGCTGCTTAGCTGTTTTGCACTTCTTGAAACCTCTGTAGATGACACTTGGAAGAGCAGTTTGGAGGGTAGTCATGGATTTTTGATCTACATCTATTCTTTTTCTATCTTCTTCAGAGTAGTCAGCCACTTCCTTTGGGAGCATACCACCTCCAGCAGCAGCTGAAGAGGTGCATGGACTGTAAGGTCCTGTGGTAACAGACTCCCACATCCTGCTGTCTTGTGACTTGATGAAGCCTTCCATTCTTAAACACCAAGTATCAAAATCGTCAGGAGTGATCAGTAAGGACTTTTCCATGGTACCGTTTTCCATATTAGACTTAGATGTTACCATTTGAGATGTTAAGTGTTTTGTGAGAACTGAGAAGATTTAAGATAGTGAGATCTTACAATCAAGAGCCTGTAATGCTCTGATACCAATTGCAGGACCGGTTAAGGGATGGTCAATACAATCAATCTCACAATGAGGAGAGTGTTAGAACACTTAACAGTGTAGGATTCTATGTGCCCAAGACACTTAGAATATTGATGTGGTTAGTACGTTATGATCCAAGTCGGGTTATACCCAATAACAAGCTTAGCAAACACCAATTAATATTTAATTGATGATATGATCATGCAATTAAATATTTACACCAATTTAGAAAATGGGTTTTCTAAATAAGTTGCATATGAGATGGAACAATTTATTAGGATATTTTGTTCAATAATATTATTTGAAGTGTTATTTAAATTAGTTGTATAACACCAAATAATAATGAGAGTATACTACTTATACAATTAAATGGTTAATTGCATAAACTAGTTACAAGACTAGATAATATATGTGTGGAGACCTTTTATAAAATTCAGCCTTGATAAGCATTATAAAATTCAGCTTTGATAAGCATGTTTTATAAAAATTCAGCCTAGACAAGCATGCTTGTCTTCCACTAGCTTGTCTTCCACTAACTTGGTTTTGGAAAGAAAACACATGCATATGGTCAACCTCCACTAACTAGTCAAGTGTGGCTCTCTTTCTCATCATAAAACACATGCAAACAACAACAAGAATCAGCTCTTTTTCTCCCTACATGCTACGGTTTTTTCAGCAGCTTCAACAGGGGTTTTGAGCAGGGTTTTATGTTCTTGGTGTGAGGTTCTTGCACTCCATGATTATGATTCTCATTTGCATGCAACACAACACAAAGAACTCTCTAATTCTCTCCAAGGGGCTACGGTTTTGAGAAGCTGAAAAAAGGGTTTTTCAGCAGAAAAATAAGAGGGTTTTCATGTTGTTCTTGGTGTATTCTACCTAACAAGAAAGTGTGTTTGCAAGGAGTTTGGGGTATACTAGCTTGAGGACTTCTATCCTTGAAGTCTTGGCTGCATTTTTGGCATCTCCATCTTCATCAAACATCTCTTTTGGTCGACTTTATTGCTGCTGCAGTAAGGTATATCACAGCTCTATGTAGCTGTGATTTTATGTAGTTTTACATATGTTCATAGCATGTTCATTCACATATAATGATCCTTTGATTTATGGGTTTGTTTTATACACTTGAATGGTCACTTGAAGAACATAATTTTCAGCTTATAAAATGAGTTTTAAAGCTATACTTCCGCTGCGTTTTCAGAAAGTTTAAATGGTTAAACTATGATTTTATGTTCTAACAAACCCATCAATGGTATCTAGAGCCGGTTATGTGAATAACTTGCTTGTTCTTGTCCTTTAAAACTTAGTTTTAAAGGATGATTATAAACAAAGTATAGGCTGATTTTGGGCTGCTATATTTTGTTTGAATGATTCCCCAAACTTCCAAGGTCATATCACACATGCTAGTGATTAGACCTTGAAAGATATATATTATGAAATGTTTATTGTTTGGACAATGTTTAAAACCCAAAATTTCAGTTTATGTAGGCTGAAATTTGGTGGTTTTAAGTGGGGTTTCATTATATGTTTGGATGATATGATCATTGGATGTTAGTGTGCATAACCTAGCCATTGACCTTGTGTTGTTTGGATGCTTGCAATGTTTGTTTTGGTTGTTTTCAATTGGGTTGTAATATTATTCTTTTGTGCTTTGTTTAAAAATGTAATTTGTCTATTATTCATTGGGATGTAATAATAGATTAGGAGTGTTTTTCTTTTACTAGAAAATATGTATTAGGATATATATTTTGTAAAAGAAGATGCTCGGGAAGGAAGCACAAGAAGAAGACACAAAAGAAGGACTTGAAGCATATGGATGCAAGTTCAAGTGGGAGTCAATGAAGACCTCTATTTTGTGTTGTATTCAACCCTTAGGAAAGACCAAATGACCACACTTGTGATGGCAAACAAGTGTGGTCACAATAGTAGCTATGGTTATGCACATTGTCGTTGTTAATATTATGCTTGTTTGGTTGTTTGTTGTATGATTGTTGTTTGATATTTGGATATGCATAACAAACTCATTAGCAAACTTAACAAGCTGAAAATTTATGGTTTCTAATCATTAAGTGGTTAATAAAAGGTTATTAAAAGGATTAATGATTTAATAAAAGAGGTTTTATTAAAAATAAACCATAGGATACCTTGCACTTGAAAGCATGCAAATACAAGGTATATAGAGTTTTCAAAACTAGAATTAATGAAAACCAAAAATCCCTTTTGAAACAAGTTTAACACCATCCTTTTACACGACACTCGAATCACTTGAGAACCATTTGTGGGATAACGGTCACCTAACCACTTATAGGGAACTTGTGTGTTTGAGGTGAGTCTAACATACTTGTGGGATAAAGGTCACCTAACCGCTTGTATGTGAAAACTCACATGTATGTAAGTAGGACTACTTGAATTGGAAACCATGTGCATAGGGTCACCGAAGCATGGCGTACAATGGTGTTGATGGGATTAAACATGCCAACCAAACATAAGATGTTTAACCGATCCCATAAAGGCTAGAAGTTGCAAAAGGTTGCAATTGTCAAACATTGACTACCTTGTTAAATTAAATAATAGAATAAAGGTCACCTAACCATTATTTGAATGTAACGTTGGATTCTAGATTTTTAATTATTAATTGTCTATGAGACATAAAAGGGTATTAATAATTAAAATAAAATTTTAAGAAATACTAATAAGAACTTTGTAAATTTTGTAGAATGGCCGCAAACAATAATGCTACCACCCCGACCGTCCATACCCTATCACTGAGAATCGTTATCAAAATAAGTAAAGGCTTATGTCCTTGACGATCCCATGTCTCACCAACCAACTCTGTTGATGTTAAGGCCTTTTGACGATTGGCTTAAGCACATTAAGGATTCTGTGCAAGCTTCCTACCTCATGTTGGGAATATGATTCCCGAACTCTAAAAGGGTTTGGAACATCATAGGGCATATGACATGATAATCTAGTTAAAGGAAATGTTCCTTCAACAAACATTAGTAAGATTGCTTCAAAACGGTTCAAGCACTTTATGCATGTCACACGAAAGAAACCCAATCGATATCATCTTATATATTCTTAAGATGAAAAGCCACATTGATAGCCTCAAGATGCTTAAATGTCCTGTCTCAAAGTAGTTGGCTAAGGATTTGATCCTTGATTGCCCAACTAAAGGTTTGAGACATTCATAATAAACTGTAATATGAACGGGTGGGACGAGAGCATCGGTGAAATTCATGCAATGCTCAAAGCAACCGAGGCAGGGATGGATAGAGAGGTTCTACCTATTCTCTCGATCAATAAGGGAGACTATAAGAAATGGCCAATCTCGATCCTAAGGAAATAATTGCCAAAAGAAAGGAATACATCAAAGCAAAGGTAAAAGCGAAACCTCAAAAACCTAAGCTTATGAAGCCTAAAGTAAAGGAGAACAATCCATGCTTTGAGCATGGAGAGATAGGACAATAAAAGGGAATTGTTCCTCCTATCTCAAGGAGTTGAAAAAAAAATAAGAGGGATGCTAGGCAAACCTCGAATGCAATTTTCATGATTCACATTGTATTAAATGTCATTTCTTCAAACACATGGGTATTGGATACCGAATGTGAGACTCATACTTGCAATTGTTGCAAAGGGGTTCAAAAGAAATGTGCGCTTCAAGGAGGGAAACTCTATTTTGAGACTTACAAATGGTTTGGAAGTTGTTCTCAAAACCTCTTGTATGCACCTAGTTTGACTAGGAACATAATTAATGTTTCCTATTAAAACAATATGGTCATGATTTAAAGTTTGTATATAATGGTATTAAATTTTATGGATGATGTATTTCATTTTAAGGATATGCCTTTTAATGATATTTATGAATTGGTTCATGATAATTCGTCCTATAATAACTCATTATACACATTAAGCACCAAGAAACTTAAAATCGGTTTAAGTTATTATTATCTTTGACATTGTCATCTTGGTCACATAAACGAGAATTGGATTCAAACACTTCAAAAGAATGGTCTTTTGGAAACAAATGAAAATGTTTCATTTGATAAGTGTGAACCAAAAGACTTATTAGGAATGATACATTTGGATGTATGTGGTCCTTTTAAGACAATGACAAAGATTGGTGAAAAGATACTTCATTACTGTTACCGACGATTACAGTCGCTATTATTGTGTGCACTTGATGACACACAAGAATGAAGCTTTTGAAATGTTCAAAATCTTCAATAATGAAGTAGAAAATCAACTCTACATAACTAAATAGGTTCTTCATTCTGATAAAGGAGAAACTGAACCCTATTTGGATATGGTTCAATTCATTAAGGCTATGAGCTTACCACCTTTATCATCTTGGGTTTTCGCACTACTCTCCATGGCCCGTATTTTAAATATGGCCCTAAACCAAGAAAGTAGATTCGACACCCTTTTGAAATATGGCATGGAAAGAGTTCCATCACTATCATATTTAAAAGGTATTGGGTAGTGAAGCTTATGTTAAGCTTAACACCCAAAACAAATTTGAAAGTCGATCCAGTACGTGTATATTTGTTGGATATCCTAAAGACCGTATAGGATACTACATCTTTGATCCAACAGAGCAAAAGGAATTTATTGCTTGAAGGGCAGAGTTCTTGGAAGCCAAGTTCCTTATGGAAGGAGTGACGCATAGAACAATGGAATTTGATGAAGATCAAGATCCACAAGCCGATACACGTTTGGTTGACACTGGCTATTAACAAGAGGTTGTTGATGATGATCAAGAGGTTGATCAATACATACAAAACATTTATAGATCTGGTAGAGTTAGCATTCCCCCTGAAATATATGGATTTTTCATGGATGGATGCTATGTGGTTAACTCCGATGAGCCAACTACATACCATGATGCAATGTCCAATTCGGATTGTGACAAATGGCTGGAAGCCATGGATGTAGAGATACAATCCATGTATGACAACCAAGTTTAGGAATTGGTTGACACTCCACTTAACTCCAAACCGGTTGGATGCAAGTGGGTTTTCGAGAAGAAAACAAATATGCATGGAAACTTGGATACTGACAAAGCTTGTGTGTATAAAAAGACTAGTGGGAGTGTAATCACAATCTTAGTATTGTATGTTGATGACATATTACTATATGGAAAGGACATTCCAACCATGGAAGGTGTTAAAACCTGGCTTGGAAATTGTTTTTCCATGAAAGATCTCGGTGAAGCCGCCTATATTTTAGGAATAAAGATCTATAGGGATAGATCGAGGCGGTTGATAGGTCTAAACCAAGGTGCATATATTGATAAAATCTTGAAAAGGTTCAAGATGGAAAACTCTAAGAAAGGTATGGTAACTATTCAAAGAGGGATAATATTGAGTGCATCTCAATGTCTAAGCTCAAAGGATGAGCAAGATTGTATGAAGGACATCCCATATGCGTCTGCTATAGGATCCATCATATATGCGATGATATGCACTAAGACCGGACGTGTCATGCGCGTTAAGCATGACAAGAAGATATCAGCAGAATCCAGGTAATAGCCATTGGATGGCTGTTAAAAGTATATTGAAATACCTTAGGAGGACTAAGGATATGTTTCTAATATACGGATCTGAGAAAGTGGAACTCGTTGTAAAGGGTTACACGGATGCGAGTTTCCAAACTGACTCAATCACAATCGGGTATGTCTCCATTATGAATAGGGTAGCATTGTCCACTACAAAATAGGAATACATAGCCGCCTCATTAGCAGCTTTGGAAGCTGCATAAATAAAAGGTTTATTACCGATCTAAGGGTGGTCTCTACCATTCAAGACCCCTTAGAAATCTTTTGTGATAACGAGGGTGTGATTGCTCAAATCAAGGAACCCCGTGCATATCAAAAGATTAGGCACAATGAGCGGAGATTCAACTACATAAGGGATCAAGTTGAAAAGGGAAAGATATGTATTTGCAAAGTTCACTTTGATCAAAATATTGCGGATCCACTCACGAAGCTCCTCGAAAGGGCAAAGCATGAAAGTCATACCTATGCCTTAGGACTTCGATATTCTAGTGATTGGACTTGATCAAATTTTGTATTTGAATATGTGGAACTCTTTATTATTTGAGTAAAATTATTTGGTTATAATGTTTCAATTAATGTTCCAATTTATCATGTTTAATCCATGAGTAAATTATTTACTCTAAATGTCTGTAATCATTCATACTTGTGGGAACAAGTGTGAGGGTAAGATTATTATGAACTTGGATTGGTTGATATTCATAAGGATGAATATAGAGCAATAGGTTGCTACCAAGGTTCATAGATATTTGTAGGACACAAATATTGGACTAACCCGCATCTCAAATTTTACTACATGGAATCTTATCGATTGATCATAAGTAAATTTGAGTAAAGGCGAATATCATTTGGTATCCTCCGACCTGAGATACATATTGGGTTTCGATATTCACTAAGTATTATACCTTGAGCTAATTCTTCACTGTCCTGAAATAGTGGACAGTACATAAGGGTACGTTCAGGTATGACACGAGGTGTTTGTGAGAAACGTATGTAGTCAAGATGGAATTTGTTCCTCTTATTCGTTGAGAGTTAGATGTCTAAGGCCTGATTAAGTTAAATCAACAAGAAATAATCATTCTGTGTTCTTGGATTTAACATGACATCTGTAACAAAAGGATAGATGATTGATTCACCTAAATCATTTCAAGTAGGGTACTTGAATGGGATGATGTTATTGAATGGCCATAAGTCATGCGTATTAAGGGTAGTAAACCGTTGTTAGGTGTTATTTACTGCTTGCATCAATCTTCTATGAATCTTGGGCAAGTGGGAGATTGTAGGATTCTATGTGCCCAAGACACTTAGAATATTGATGTGGTTAGTACGTTATGATCCAAGTAGGGTTATACCCAATAACAAGCTTAGCAAACACCAATTAATATTTAATTGATGATATGATCATGCAATTAAATATTTACATCAATTTAGAAAATGGGTTTTCTAAATAAGTTGCATATGAGATGGAACAATTTATTAGGATATTTTGTTCAATAATATTATTTGAAGTGTTATTTAAATTAGTTGTATAACACCAAATAATAATGAGAGTATACTACTTATACAATTAAATGGTTAATTGCATAAACTAGTTGCAAGACTAGATAATATATGTGTGTGTTAATTTTATAAAAGGGAGACCTTTTATAAAATTCAGCCTTGATAAGCATTTTATAAAATTCAGCTTTGATAAGCATGTTTTATAAAAATTCAGCCTAGACAAGCATGCTTGTCTTCCACTAGCTTGTCTTTCACTAACTTGGTTTTGGAAAGAAAACACATGCATATGGTCAACCTCCACTAACTAGTCAAGTGTGGCTCTCTTTCTCATCATAAAACACATGCAAACAACAACAAGAATCAGCTTTTTTTCTCCCTACATGCTACGGTTTTTTCAGCAGCTTCAACAGGGGTTTTGAGCAGGGTTTTATGTTCTTGGTGTGAGGTTCTTGCACTCCATGATTATGATTCTCATTTGCATGCAACACAACACAAAGAACTCTCTAACTCTCTCCAAGGGGCTACGGTTTTGAGAAGCTGAAAAGAGGGTTTTTCAGCAGAAAAATAAGAGGGTTTTCATGTTGTTCTTGGTGTATTCTACCTAACAAGAAGGTGTGTTTGCAAGGAGCTTGGGGTATACTAGCTTGAGGACTTCTATCCTTGAAGTCTTGGCTGCATTTTGGGCATCTCCATCTTCATCAAACATCTCTTTTGGTCGACTTTATTGCTGCTGCAGTAAGGTATATCACAGCTCTATGTAGCTGTGATTTTATGTAGTTTTACATATGTTCATAGCATGTTCATTCACATATAATGATCCTTTGATTTATGGGTTTGTTTTATACACTTGAATGGTCACTTGAAGAACATAATTTTCAGCTTATAAAATGAGTTTTAAAGCTATACTTCCGTTGCGTTTTCAGAAAGTTTAAATGGTTAAACTATGATTTTATGTTCTAACAAACCCATCAAACAGTTCAAATAGGGAACCGGATTTAAGAACAAGATGCGAAGAACACACGTAATAGTGAGACGGAATTCAAGAACAATATATATGGTTTTCAAGAATGTTGTATATTAATCTCAAGTTCTCTTATAAGAATTACAATGCATAAGTTGTTTAAATAAAATACAAGACCCTGAGATAATTGATACTACATCCTACAACCAGCTATACTTGAAAAGCCAGTTGGAACATTGAAAGACAACAAAATTGATGTAGAGTCAAAAGGCAGATTGCCTTTTGACTAGTACTATAACATGCCATAGCTCATATCCTAATATATTACAAAAATAATAAAAGTACATAAAGTAGAAATTTAAAGATTCAAGACCTCAATGTATAGTTGTAAAAGCATAGACCTTTTCACCAACTCATGCAAGTTGGTGAGTCTTTAGAGTTACAACAAAAAGTGGGTCAGCTTAATGCAAAAGTACATCCGAGAAAAACATGTTCTTCTCTGTCTTCGGAAGAAATCAGTCTTCACTTCATTTGGCTTTGGAAGACTTTGTCTTTGAAGCTATGGAAGACTTTATCTTTGGCTTCGAAACATTTGGTCTTTGACTTTGGAAGATTTTAAACTTAGAATAATTCTTGTACAGAGTATAAAGCTTCCGGAGCAACTTTGGCTGTGGAAGATTTTATACTTAGAATAATTATTGTTCTAAGAATAAAACCTCCAGAGCAGCTTCTACTTCGTACTAAGTGCATGCATGCAGGAAGCCTTTGGTTACTTTGATTACATCAGCCTTTATGTTAAACTTTACACTGTGTGACTCTAAGTGGAGCGAGCTTTGGCCTTCATTTCTTGGTGTAGTACTTGAGCTTTGGCTAGAGAGAGTCTGTCAGACATCTTCGTAAGTTGGTGCCTCACTGAGGGTACTTAGTGCTTAAGTCCCGTCTTAAGGTTCACAGGTTCAACTACTGGGGGCCTTCAACCAAGATTTCTCCTTCAAAGCTAGTCTTAGGGTCTAAGTCACTATCTAGTTGACCAACAATCTTGCCTCCTAGCCTCAGTCTTGATAATTGTCTTACTTAATCTTTCAGATTGCCTGGATTGTCAAGTGCCAGATCAACTAAAGAAAAGCTCCCATAATGTCAGGGTTTGAAAGATAAAGACTTTAAGGTTCACACTTAAAGGGTGATGCAACCAAAGCAACCAAAGAGCTCTCAGCATGCATGCATAATGTACATAGTAGAGTTACTTCAAAAGTTTTACACAACTCAAAAGAAGTAAGCTAAGTGTATAAATCTTCCGAAGCCAAATGACAAAATCTTCCAAAGACAAAGATGAAGTCTTTTGAAGCTTCAGATATAAAGTCTTCCAAAGCCAAGATTGATTACATCCAAAAAATAGAGAAGACATGCTTACTCTGATCACCTTTTGACAAAAAGCTGAACAACTTTCCGTTGCCACTCTAAAGACTCACCAACTTAGATAAGTTGGTGAAAAGGTCCATGCTTTTTTAACTGTAGATTATGGTCTTTATTCTGTAATTTTATACTTTTGTACCTTCTATCCTTTTTGTAATATATTAGGATGTGAGCTACAACATGTCATAGTCACAAGTCAAAAGGGAATCTGCCTTCTGACTATACATTGATCTTGTTGTCTAGATTAGTGTTTCCTGCTGGCTTTCAAAGTATAGCCTACTAGAGGATGTAGTATAAAGTGTCTCAGGTTCTTGTATTTATCTTTATGCTTTGTAACACTTATAATAGAACTTGAGAGCAATATACAACATTCTTTAAAACCAAACTTATCTTGTTCTTGTTCTTGTTTTGTCTCATACTTACTTGTGTTCATAATATCATTAATCTAAACCTGATTTCCTATTTGATCTGTTAAGTGGTTCTAAGTCTCTCGTCATTATGAAACTTACTGTATTGACCACCCTCACCCGGTCCTGCAATTGGTATCAAAACATTTTAGGATCTTGATTATAAGATCTCACCATCTTAAATCCATTCAGTTTCACAAATCACTAACAACTCAAATGGCAGCTTTTACCAAGGTTGATATAGAAACTAGTTCTATGAAAAAATCTCCGCTGATCACTCCTGATGACTTTGATACTTGGTGCTAAAGGATGGAAGGCTTCATCAAGTCTCAAGATAGTAGGATATGGCGATCTGTTGTCTCAGGACTTCATGTACCATGCACCTCTTCAGCTGCTGCTGCTGGTGGCATGATACCAAAGGAAGTGGCTGACTAGTTAGAAGAAGATTGGAAGAATATTGATGTAGATTAGAAAGCCATGACCGCCCTCAAAACTGCTGTTCCAAACTCTATCTACAATGGCTTCAAGAAGTGCGAAATGCTAAGCAACTATGGGATGCACTGGAGCTCATGTATGAGGGGTCTAATGAAGCAAAAGAGAACAATAAAGACCTCTTGAAGTTGAAGTTTGAGAACTTCAGCTTCAAGACAGGTGAAACCATGACTTAATAATACTTCAGGTATGTTGAGATTGTTGATACTCTAATGGATGTTGGAGTAACTCTTAAGAACATAGACATTATGAGGAAGTTCATGCCCTTTCTTCCTAGACAATGGACACGCTATTGTGTGATCATTACTGAAAACCTCAAGAACCTTACCCTCACTGAGTTTTGTGGTATCCTCAATGGATACCAAATGGAGTTGAACATCCAAAATCCATCTAGAAACTCCAACAATCAATAAAAGTTCAGCCCTTCATGTGGTTGAAAGGGATTGCAGAGAACCATAACATTATCTCTTTCGCTACCCTAAAAATTCTCAAAAGATTACTCTCATCGCCTTCGGAGACACCAAGAAGAGCTACATCCAAGGAAGCCCATTCAAAGGGACAAGATCTTCTCAAGCCTTTGTGTCTACTGATGAAATTAGTGGCAACTTCCATTTCACTTTTGAAGACGTGGACTATATCCATCTAGATGATTTAGAGTACATGGAGATAGTCCAGTAGATGGCTCTTCTCACTCATAGAGCCAAGAAGTTCTATAAGAGGAAAAACTTTCCCAGCAATGCAGCTAGTGGAAAGTTTAGGATGGACAAAAGCAAGGTGAAGTGTTATAACTATACCAAATGAGACACTTTGCTAAGGAGTGCAAGACACCAAGAACAAATAGTGGCAAAGAACAACCCAGACTAAACTACACTGATAGAGCTCCACACACTGAGAAGACTAAGCAGCAAGCTGCAGTTGCTGTTAAAAAAGGAGGCTTTGATTGAAGTTTTTAGGTTAAAGATGTATCTCCAAACCAAGCATTGATGGCTGATCATGAAGAAGCCAAGGTATTGGAACATCTTTGTACCTCTGAATGTGTTGCTAAAGATAATAAATACGGGTCTTATAACTTAGAGATGAGATCTGACCTTGAGTCCTTAAACATCTTAAAAGCATATTTTAAAAGAGCTGTATATAATTACAAACTTAAAATAGAAGATCTAGAGAAAACCATTTCAACTGTTAAGCATGAACACACCAACTACGGGATAAAATCAAAGATCTCGTCACCAAGTTAACTGAATGTCAGGCTGAGCTTGTGATCAGCAAAGCAAGGGCAGAAAAATGAATTCTTGAAAAAGAGACCTTCAAGAACATTATATCCTCATCCTTGCATGCAAAGGTTTGTTATTAGAATAAGAAGGGACTGTGATCTAGTAAGATAGATCCTCCACACACTCTGCTATCTGTAAGATCTCTAAGGTGTGGAACTTGTCAAGATAAGCTTCCCCTCATAGACCCCATTTAAGAAGTGGATAAGGATGAAGAGGAGATAGTGAGAGATGGATCTGAGATGAGTGAAGAAGATCATCCTAAGAAGGGTCACTATTCTCCTGAGGAGATGAAAGAATCGAAGATAACCAAATCCATGAGGAAGAACTTGATCAGAGAAGCAAAGAGAAGATCAAAGAAGGGTCAAGAGATCAAGGCCACTTTCAACTCCAAGCACAAACAAGTATTTATCTATACAGGATTTGAAGTGGTAAAGGGTGAAGACATAACAATGGACTCTGTTACTAAGATTTCTATTTCATGTCCGGCTCATCCCTGTGAAGAAAAGAAGGTTGATCAGTTGTGCACTACTGCTACATAGCCTGAGCCATCCAGTTCCAAGAGCAAGTCTCACAAAGAAGCTTGCTGCATCATCTGAGAAGATGAAGGTAGAAGCGGAAAGTGATCAAGCTCAACCTTCTACTAAAAAGAATAATCTCAGAAGGAAGCTAGTTGATTGCATCATGTGTCGTAGTACTTCTCATCTTGCCAAGGATCACATCTACAATCCTAAAAGTACTATCCATATGACCAAGAAAAAGACTTCTAAGAAGAAGAAGAAGAAGACAGCTTCGAAAGGAAAGTCCTTTCCTTTCTGAAGCTTCAAAGTGGAAAAAATGACAAGTGAAAACTTGCGTTCGAAAGAAATTTGGTCTCGGAAGAAAGAAATGCTTCCAAAGCATTAAAGCTTACTACAGTGAAGACAACATCTTCTGAAGGTGTAGTCTCCAAAACAATCGAAGTTAGCAAAACTTCCAAAGTGTTGAACGTCAAGTCTAATCTTCCAAATATGGAAGATAAAGGAAGACCATGTAAATGAATGTTCTTCATCAATAACACAAATGATCCTCAAATTTTGAACATAGGATCAATCACTATTACATTGTCTTCATTTCACTTTGACAAGCCCAAGACAAATAAGGCTTGGATTTCTAAATGTAACTAACCATCTCTTTTTATGCAGGAACAACTAAAGACCAAAAGAAATGTATGGATCATTGATAGTGGTTGTTCTAGGCACATGACAGGCAATGGGTCCTTGCTTTAAAACATTCAGAAGATTGATGGAGGGCCAGTTTCTTTTGGAGGAGATGCAGGTGGTTACATTATTGGAAGGGGCAGGGTCATAAATGGTAAGCTCAACATTGAAAAGGTAAACTATGTTAAGGAACTTGGGTACAATTTGCTAAATGTATCCTAATTTTGTGATCAGAGACCCAACATGCTCTTTACTAAGCATGAGTGCATTGTTATCAAGCCTGGGGTGGTCATTCCTCAAGGGCATATCCTGCTCAGAGCCTCTAGAAAAGGAAACATGTAAAAGATGGATTTGTAGGAAACATCATCTTTAGGAGAAGATTCTTGCTTTCTATTTAAAGAATATAGTGATGAGTCTTTCCTATGACATAAAAGAATATGCCATGTAAACTTTAAATAAATAAATTAATTAGTTAAGAATGATTTGGTAAGATAAAGTTTGTAAGTGATGACCATTATATTGTATGCTTGAAAGGGAAGCAACAGAAGGTGTCTCACAAGCCAAAGGAAAAGAACTCCATCACTAAATGCCTACACTTATTGCACATGGATCTCTTAGGCCCCACCAGTGTAATGAGTATAAGAAGGACCTCATACTATTTAGTGATCACAGATGATTTCACAAGATTCACTTGGGTCTTCTTCCTTACAACTAAGGATGAAACTCCTGAGATCTTGAAGAACTGCAGGATCGATTTCGGGTGGTTTCTCTCTCAACTCACTCGTGAATCAACACTCGGCAAGCAGTCTTTAGGAAGAGTTGATCACAATATAACAAGTAACAAGCAGTAAGAAAATTAACACAGCAAGTAATTTTCAAGGTACTTTTATATATTGCTTCTCAACTCAAAGGATTACAAGACACTTCGACTCAAATCACTTATCTAAAGAGTTACAGGGAGAAGATATATATAATACTACCTACAGCCGGGAATACTTTGATTCCAGCTGGACACCTCTAACCTTACATCTATACTACAAGACTCTAGGTGAGGTCTTTCAGACATTTTGCATGCCTGAGAGTGGGTAGTCAGGACATGTCCCTGACTTACCCATGCTGCCAACTAAAGTTGGTAACATGTACTATCATCAAAAGGTGAGCAGTAGAATAAAGTATGGTCAACAATATGGCTTTCGAGGAAAAACCCATGCTGTGTCAGAGGTCCGCATGCGGACTGACAAGGACCATACTTTTATCTGCTGGACTTAGCATTGTCTTCCGAAGGATAAAGTGCTTCGGAAGTATAACTTCTTTCCGAAGGCACTTACACTTCGGAAGACTGCTTCTTCCGAAGCTTGGAGTCTTCTTTGTCTTCGGAAGCAGACTTTGTCTTCAGCTCTTTCATCAGACTTTGTCTTCGGAAGCTTTCAGACTTTGTCTTCGGCTCTTTCATCAGACTCTGTCTTCGGAAGCTTTCAGACTTTGTCTTCAGCTCTTTCATCAGACTTTGTCTTCGGAAGCTTTCAGACTTTGTTTTCAGCTCTTTCATCAGACTTTGTCTTCGGAAGATATCTTCAGCTGTTGGCTTCAGTTGTTGTCATCAGCAGTTGACTTCAGCTTCTGCCTTCAGAAGATATCTTCAGCTGTTGTTCCTTAGACTCTCGGAAGATCTCTTGCTTGACTTCGGAAGCCCTTTGATGTAGTACCAAAAGTGACTATGAAGTGAATTTGGTTGCACCAGCCTTATCATGATCTAACAAACTCCCCCTAGGCTGATGCTACCAAAACTTCACTTCTCTCTTCTTCTCAAAGTTCTCAGCACCAAGGAAAGCAGGTGTTTATCAGTATCTTCATTCTTTCCTGCTGTGATGCTGAGAATCTTGTACAAATCTTTGGTAGACAGTACCTCGACCCTGTCACCTTGGATTTTGTGTACCCTCTGTTGTGGCCCTCTGAAAAGAGTTAGTTGATGGGAAGTATAGTCATATTCCCATCGAACTATTGGTTCCAATTCAGGACCTTCCACCATCTGTAGAAAGGCTGTGCCTTTGGTGGTTGATCTTTCCTTGTCTTCCACTCTTTTCAGCTTCAACTCTTCTTCAATCTTGGCTTTTCGACTTCATTCAGCCAAGTGGAGACCGCTGATGTAATTTCTTATATGTGCAGCAGTCTCAGAGTTGGAGGGATTGGAGAATGGCTTCTCTGCAAGCTCGGCAAGATCAAATCTGCTGAGATGCAGTAATGAGGTGGCATTAAGCCTGTTGGTTTCGCCATTCTCTCTTTCCACAACAAAGTTGTGAGAAGGTTCATCGAACCTCCACTGGATTATAGCATTTCTAGGCCCAGGAGATTGACCAGAAATCCTGTCCTCTTTCCTGGTATCCAGCAGAGTCACCAGTCTTCTTCTTAGTCTCTTCTCCTCAGCATTGAGGGTATCGGAGTTGAGACCAAGAAGTCTTGCAGCCTGGCCCAAGGTTTCTCTAGGCAATTCAAGAAATTGACCTAGGGTGAGGGAGCTTGAAGAGTTGTCAACATAGGTGATGTTGATAACCTCTCCCTCATAGGAGATACTGCTCAAAGTAGTGCAATTGATGAGCTTTGTCTTGAACTCCTTAATTTCCTCAAAGGAGAAATGTTTAGGAGGCTGAGAGGATGGTCTTGGTTGTTGTTGGGTAGGCTTAGGTTTAGTGGTTTTGGGTTGAGTCTTGGGTTTTAGGATGGGTAGTTTGGGTGGTTGAGGTGATGTGGTAGGTTTGGGTAGAGTTGTGGGTTGAGGGGTGAAGGTTTCATCAGTGGGTTCAGGTTTGATGGGAAAAGGGGTTGGTTCTGGTGTGGGTTGTGGCTGTGGTTGAGTGGCTAGGGTGAAAACCATTCCCTTCATCCTCCTGTACATCTCCTTCCTTTTCCCCAAACGGATGTCAGCTTTTATTTCACTGACTATCCGCTGGAGTGTCCTTTCGGACATAGGTCCCACCTGCCTACCAGAGAAGCCATGAGCCCGAAGGTAGTCCTTCATCCAGGCTTTGTCAGTTGACTTCTTGGCAGCAGTGACCTCCTTCTCTTCCTCCCTCTTCCTCTTCACCTTCAGCTTCTCCCTAGCAGCCTTCTTCCTTTCCTTCTCCATTTGATCCTGCTCCTTGTTGTGGAGCAGCAGGATCATGTCATTGTCATGTGGAGACAGTTCAGGAAGACTGAAACCTCTTGAGAGCAGGAACTTGATCCTAGCCTCTCTCAGCTTCAGGGCTGCCTCCCTCTGCTCTTGTTCTTCCCTCTCCAAGGCCAACCTGGCTTCCCTTTCTTGTTGTAGCCTGGTTGACCTTTCCAAAGTCACCAACTCCTCTAATGATAGCAGGAGTATTTCCTCATTGACAGCTCCAAGACTGATGAGCTGGTCAATGAGTGTTGTTCTTCTTTCAGGTTGATTTCTTCCTGATTGGCTGCAGCTGCCTTAGAGCTGGCAGCTAGCACCTTTTCAGTTGGAAACCTCCCTTTCTTTTTAGCCTTCTCAATCCTTTCCTCCTCCTGAAGCTCTTCCGCAGTCAGTTTTCTTTTGCCTTTGTCTTTGATGGTGCTTGACTATGGTGGTTCTTGAATGGAGGGTTGTGATTGAGATAGAAGTTCAGCTGGTGCTTGGATTGGAGGAGTTTCAGAAGTGTCCTCCCTGCCCACCTCGGATGCTATATCAGTAATGACATTTGTGATGGTCAGCTCCTCGGACATCTGAAACAAGCCTTCCGCAGCTTCTATTTCGGCTTCGGAAGATTTTTCTTGTTCTTCCGAGGCTTTCATATAGGCTTCGGAAGCTTCAGTTTGAGCTTCGGAAGATGAGACTGCTGCAAATTCTGTCCCATCTGTTTCAGTTGCTGGGCCATCAGTCCCCATTTCCCCTTCGAAGCTAATCTCAGGTTCCATGAAGACCTTAGGTTGACCAACTTCTTCCACAGTGGTAGAAGGTGCAGTCAGTCTTTGAAGCTCCTCAGCCCCAAAGTAAGCAAGTGTGGTGTCGGGGTTGGGCTGTTCTAGGGATGATCTCAATACAAACTTTGTGAAAAGTCTGTAGAGATCTTGAAGCATCCTTGAGTCAATCTCCAGAAAGGGTTGAGATGACTCAGGTAGTGTGATTAGTTGGGTGGAAATGAATTGGGTCTGTGGTTCCATAGGTGTTTGTCTCTGAACTTTCTCCCCCTTTTTGGTAGCATCATCTTGAGAGCTAGATGAGCTAGAGGAAGAAGTCATTGAGACCTGAATTGGTACATGCCTAACAGACCTCTCCGTCTGTTTCTCAGCTAGTTGAGCCTTGAGAGAGTTAATCTCAAGTTGCTGAGTGGCAGTCCTTGATTCTAAGATCCTCACCTGTGATTCCAGGTTGGAGACCTTAGAAAGCAAGTACTGAAGTGTTAGTTGCATACTACCCTCATCTTCATAAGACGAATCACGGGGAGATGAGATAACATACCTAGTATGCTCACTCTCACCACCAGATGTGGTTTCTTGGCACCCTGGTTTCCTCTGCTCAGAGTCATCTCTTTCAGAGATGTCAATGGGCAAAGTTGCCGTAGACTCAGTCCTAATGATGTTACCACTGTCCTGAGAGCTCAATGAGAAACTCTGAGTAGTGGCAGCTGAGTCTACATGAGTCCCCTCCACATCAGTGGGACTCACCTCAGTAGCTGGCTGCTGATGGGGGCTAGAGACAAGGGATCCCTCCTGGCTCTGTTGATCTCTCAGTGGGTGATTTAGATCAACTTCATGGCCATGGAGAGATGTAATCTCTTCATCAGTTCGGAGTAAAAGGTCAGTGAAAGAGAGGGTGGTTAGTCCTACTGACCCGGGACTTAGATCAATGTCTACAGGCATTGAGCCTTTGGTGGGGTTGTCCCTAGAAGGCTGCACAGGGGAGTGTAGAGACTCATCCTGCGGGCTAAAGGCTTGGGGTTCGGGCTCAGGGGTTTGAGACTGAGGAGGCTCAAAACCCACATTGAGGTCAAATGTGAAGGATGGTGTGACCTCGGACTGAGTGGGAGCCCATGATTCCACTCTAGTCCTTTCGGTGTGAACAGGAGGAGCTTGTTCAATCAGAGTAGATTGAACAAGGGTTCGTTTGGGGCGTCTTGATAGGTGGCTTTGATGGGTAAAGAAGGTTTTGGTATTGTGGTGGATGTTGCTGGTGTGGGTTCATCACCTGTGGGGATAACAGGGATGTCACCAGGAGCTATGCGCTCAGTCATCGCTGGAGGTAATGGAGTGTACCGTCCAGTGAAGTTGGTGGACATCTTCTTCAGGATTTTGAAGATGGTAGGCCTCATATGTGGAACAGGAAGAGCAGCTGCGCAGACAAGCTTGCTTGGTTCCATCTCACAGTTGATTATATGTTGAAGAAATCGGGGATACATGAAGAATGTATCTCTGCTCAGATTGGCGATTAGGTTATTCAACACAAATCGTGAGTAGTTGAATCTGAGGCCTCTCACCAACCCATGAACTAGGCATCCTAGTTCATATGGGATTTGATCCCAACCCCCTGATTTGTTGGAGAGGCAGTGTAGAACGATGTGCAGCAAGAACTTCCAATGGTAAGAGAAGTTGAACTTGTATACCGTAGATCTGCTGACATCGCCTCCATATCCCATGAGGATATAGGTGCCTTCCAAGTCTTCCTTGGGGAACTCAGTAGGAGCCCCATCATCGTGAAGCTCGAGATGCTCCCTGATGATCTGTTCATTGATGACCAACTCTTGGCCACAAACTCGGGTTCTCAGGACTCGAACCCCATTCAGTACTGCAGTTTCACCATTGCTCCAAAATTCTGACATATGGTTGGAGTATATGGTGGGGTTAACTGTTAATGCAGTGAGATAGGTGGATTCGGTGAGAAAGGTGATGATTTGGGTAAAGTCGGCATCCCTTGACGAATCAAGTAACGCGACTTGGTTGTGCTGAGGGTTTAGCGCCATTGAAGAAAAGGTAAGGTTGAAATTTGGATGAATCTGAGGGTTTTACAGTGAAGGGAATAGTTAGGGCTGTAAAGTGGTAAAAGAAGATGAATTTGATCAGTCAAGATTATTTAAAAGGGGATGAACAGTGGTAGAGGCGGTGATAGGGTAACTGTGGGTGGTATTGTGGATGGTATGGTGGTTTACTGCGGAGAAATGATGTTGGCGGCAGGGATAATTTTAAATAATCTGACCATCAAGTACAAAATTTTTACTTTTTACAGAGTGGGGCCCAAAAGATATCCGTTACATATAGAATCTTAACTTCCGAAGGTAAAACATTTCCGAAGGTAATTTTCTTCTGAAGGCAATTTCTCTTCCGAAGCAGGATATTGTTTCCGAAGGTAAGATTGTCCTTTGAAGGAACTTTATCTTCCGAAGCAAGGCATTGCTTCCTAAGGTAAAGTTGTCTTTCCGAATGGAGAGTTGTATAAGTTTCGGAAGTAGATCTGATATAAAATCAATCGCTTCTTCCGAGACCACAAACTCTACCGAGAAGAAAATTTCCATTGAGGAATTTGGCTTCGGAAGATATTCAAGGATATCTTCCGAGAGTTAATTCCTCTTCGGAAGGAATTTACACTTGGAATAGTTAAAAGATCTTTTGTAACAGGGCTTAAATTGTATTGACACAAGACATTACTCATTTAAAAAGGTTTTTCAAAAGAGGTAGTTATTCAATGTTTATCATCCCAATTGCTGATATGAGATACTTAAATCTTTGTTCATCAAATGCCTTTGTGAACAAATCAGCATATTGTTCATTTGAGTCAACTTTGATTAACTTTATCAGCTGTTTCTCATGAATATCTCTAATGAAATGATACCTGATATCAATGTGTTTTGTCTTGGAGTGCTTCACCGGATTCTCAGTAATGGAGATAGCACTGTTGTTGTCAATATGGATAGGAGTAGTCATGAAGTTGAATCCATAGTCTAACATCTGATTTTGAATCCATAGCAGTTGAGCACAGCAGCTAGCAGCAGCGATGTATTCAGCTTTAGCAGTTGATGTAGAGACACAGGATTGTTTCTTGCATTGCCATGAGATAATCCTTCCACCAAGAAATTGACATCCTCCTGATGTTGATTTCTTGTCAATGTTGCAGCCACCATAGTCACTGTCAGAGTATCCATAGAGATTGAAATCACTATTTCTTGGATACCAGAGACCTAGTTTAGGTGCTCCTTTGAGGTATCTGAGGATTCTCTTTGCAGCAGCTAGGTGAGACACCTTCGGAGCAGCCTGATATCTTGCACAAATGCATGTGGCAAACATGATATCTGGTCTACTCGCAGTAAGATACATCAGAGAACCAATGATTGCTCTATACTGATGCTGATCAGTATCCTCCCCCTCAAGGTCAGGGCAAAGATTATGGTTTCTGGGTATGGGTGTCTTGGCTGGTTTACAGTCCTTCATTTCAAATCTTTCTAAGATGTCTGAGACATACTTAGATTGACTTATGAAGAACCCTTCCTTCATCTGTTTCACCTGGATTCCTAGGAAAAAGTCCATTTTTCCCATAGAACTCATCTCAAACTTCTGCTTCATAATGCTTTCAAAGTCCTTGCACATTTGGTCGTTTGAAGAATCAAATATGATGTCATCAACATAGACTTGTACAAGCAAAATGTCTTCTCCACTCTTTCTGATGAAAAGAGTCTTGTCAATGGTACCTCTAGTGTATCCATTCTTCAGGAGAAACTGAGACAAGGTCTCATACCACAGCCTAGGTGCTTGGTGCAGCCCATATAGAGCTTTATCCAACTTGCACACGTAGTTGGGGTGCTGTGGGTCTTCAAATCCTGGAGGTTGACACACATAGATTTCCCTATCTATATCCCCATATAGAAAAGCACACTTGACATCAAGTTGGTAGACTGTGAAGTTCTTGGATGCAGCATAAGCAAGGAAGATCCTAACTGCCTCAAGTCTTGCAACAGGTGCAAAGACATCAGTATAATCGATTCCTTCCTCCTGGGTGTATCCTTGAACTACTAGTCTTGCCTTGTTCTTGATAATCAAGCCTCTATCATCTTTCTTATTCCTGAATACCAATTTAGTGCCTATGGGTACTTGACCAGATGGTAGTGGGCATAGATTCCAGACCTTTTGTCTTCTGAATTGAAGCAGCTCCTCCTACATCGATTCAACCCAACTACTATCTTTTAAGGCATCTTCTACCTTCTTTGGTTCCATCTGAGACAAGAAGCATGAGTACAAGCAGACATTCCCATGATGAGTCTGTCTTCTTGTTCTCACACCCTCAGAGACATCCCCTATGATGTTCTCAGTTGGATGAGTGTTGTGAATCCTAAGACGAGGAATCACTTCCAATTGCAGAGATAAGTCTAGGTTAGACATATTCTGATCAGGAATTGGATCACTCTGTCCAACTGCTGTTTCAGAGTCATTCAATGAGGACTGATTGAATGATTGAGAAACATCATCAATGGTTGGTTGTGAAGTAGTATTAACAGTTGCCTGTTCCTTCAGAATACTACCTCCCTCAACCTGGTGTTGTAATGGATCACCTGAAGAACTTTGAGGTTGATCAAGTGATTCACTTGTTGAAGCTTCACTGTTTCTTGAGATATTTACACTGTCAGATCTGTGAATAGTTGAAGCTTGTTGCCTTTCAGCTCTTGGAGAATTTGGAAGAGGTCTGGGAAGCTCATATAGTTGTCCTGCATCAGTTTGAGCACCTGTTCCAGCTGAAACATTCTCACAAGATGGTTTAGAATAGTTTGGAAACAATTCTAAATCAAATATATACTCAGGTCCATTCCCCCTAACACAAGGAGTGTGCTCATTAACAACTATGTTGGATGACTCCTCAAATTGTTGATTCTTGATATTGTATACTCTATAAGCTTTGGAGCTAGAAGAGTATCCAATAAAGATAGCATCATCCGACTTCTCAGCAAACTTTGCCAAGTTGTCCTTTGTGTTAAGTATGGTACACCTGCAGCCAAAGGACCTTAGAAAGCCAATGAACGGTGGCCTCTTGTTCCATAACTCATAAGGGTTTTTCCATGGGGCTTTACTACAAGAACCCTGTTCTGCACATAGCATGCAGTGCTGACTGCCTCTGCCCAGAATGTTAGAGGCAGCTTTGAATCAGCTAACATGGTCCGAGCAGCCTCAATAAGTGTCCTGTTCCTCCTCTCAGCAACACCGTTTTGTTGAGGAGTTCTGGGAGCACTATATTGTCTGGCAATCCCTTTTGAGTCACAGAATGAGTCAAGAACGAAGTTCTTAAACTCAGTCCCTTGATCACTTCTAATAATCTTAACCTTGTGATCAATTTGATTTTCTATTTTAAGAATAAAAGATTTTAAAGTTTCAGCAGTTTTATCTTTACTTCTTAAAAAGAATACCCATGTAAATCTTGTAAAATCATCAACGATCACAAGGCAGTATGATTTCCTTCCAATGCTCATTATACTTGTGGGACCAAAAAGATCCATGTGCAATAAGTGTAATGGAGTAGTGATAGAGTTAACACATTTGGATTTATGAGATGATCTGTGTTGTTTCCCTTTCAGGCATGCAACACAGTTATCTTTGCAGAAAAATTCCTTTTTAGGCAAACCATGTACCAAGTTATTTTTAGATAATTTATTCATTGTTTTAAAATTCACATGACACATGCGTTTATGCCATAGTGTTGACTCATCACTATCAGCTTTGGAAAGAAAGCATGATACTTCACCCATAGGAGAAGCCTTGTTCATATCTAGCTTGTACATATCCCCTTTCCTGGGAGATCTGAGAAGCACCAATTCCGGAGGAATTGTCATCCCTGGTCTGAGGATAATGCACTCATGTTCTGTGAAAAGCATTTGATGCTTCTGGTCACAGAATTGAGAAACACTTAACAGATTGTGTTCAAGCTGTTTGACAAAGTGAACTTTGTCAATGTTTATTCTGCCGTTGGATATACTTCCTCTGCCCGAAATATATCCTCCAGCCTCACCTCCAAATTGGACAGGCCCTCCATCAAAGTTCTGGAATTGTTGAAGGAGAGATCTGTTCCCTGTCATGTGCCTGGAGCATCCACTATCTACAATCCAGATATTGTTGTTCTTGTCAAATGGATATCCCTGCACATAAGATGAGATGGTTAGTTTTGTTTGGAAGCCCAATCCTTGCAGGTCTTGGGTTCTTCCAAAGATAGTGACATAATTGAACCAAAAGATATGCAATGGGGTTCAATAGAGGTCATTGTTGAAGAAGAGGTTTGGGCTGCAGCATCTTCCTTGATCTTCCAATCCATCCTTTGGTTGATCTTTGAGGATGAGCTTGTTGAAGCTTTTGCAGCATGATCTTCTTCCGAAGCTTCTCTCTTTTCGGAAGAAGATTTCACCACCTTTTCTTCCGAAGTAGTCTTCTTCTGAGATGGTTTCAAGGGACCCTTCTTGTTCTTCCGAACCTTAGAAGGTTTGGCTTCCGAAGCCACTTTCCCTTCGGAAGAAGCAGTTTCTTCCGAAAGCAACTTGGCTTCCGAGACCAACTTTCCTTTTTTCATCATTTGAACCTTTTGAAGTGGTCCAACTGAGAAACCTTCTCTGACTGCTTCTTTTCTAACATTATTTGCATAATGTGTGCTTGCTGGATTGTAGTAACAATCTTTAGCCATGTGGTTGTGCAGACCACACATTATGCATGCGATGTTAGTCTTCTGGGAACTTGCAGGTTGCTGTTTCTTTCGTTTCTTCTCTTCATCAGCAACTTTCCCTTTTAACTTCTGATCCTTCGGTAGGACAGGAGTGCTGGTACTACACTCCTTTCCTGAATCAGGAGTACCTACCACTTGAAATCCGGCAGAAATGAAGACATCCTTTTGCTTAGGGTCAAACTTAAGTTTGGACTCTGCAACCTTCTTAGCAGTCCTTCTAGCAGCTTTAGCTCTGCTTCTTCTTGCCTTGGTGGTCAGGATTTGGTCATCACAGGTGGAGATAGGTGTATCCTCCTGTTTCTCCCCTGTGGAGGCCACTATTTTTGCTTCATCCTCTAGTTCCAATGGAGAAGGGTCAGCAGTTGGAACCTCTTGCTCTTCAGTACCACATCTAGGTAGTCTTATAGACTCATAAGAGTGTGGTGGAGCTATTTCACTGGTTCCCAACCCTTCTTTGTTTTGATAAAACATTTTGGAATGAGAGGTTGATGCAAGAATAGTTTGGAAGCTTTGCTCAGCAATAGCTTGCTTCCTGGCATGAGCCTCAGCTCTGACTAACTGGGCTTGAGCCTCAGAAAGTTTGGAGATCAGATCTTTGATTTGAGTCTTATAATTAGTCTTTTCATGTTTTAAAAGAGACACAGTTTTCTCTAACTCATCAATTTTCTTTTGATAGTCAGATTCAGCTCTTTTAAAGTCAGATTTTAGCACATTTAAAGACTCAACCTCAGATCTGATTTCCGAAATGTAATCCTTATAAAGTTTAACTTTAGCAATACAGGCAGCAGTACATAGATGTTCATATACCTGATCATCATCTGTTCCGGCCATGAGTGCTTGAGCGGGAGTCACATCCTGTACCATGAAGCTCCAGTCAACTTCCTGAGCAACAGCAGCTGTTTCAGTTGACTTTTCTTCATGCTTGGGGGCAGTGGGATGTGTGGAGGCCTGTGGGGCTCCCGGGTTGTTCTTGGGAGCCTTGCATTCCCTAGCAAAGTGACCAAGTTGGTTGCAGTTGTAGCACCTTGCTTTGCTCTTATCAAACCCAAACTTGCTGTTGACTGGGTTTTGAGGGAATTGCCTTCCAGTTCTCTTGAAGAACTTCTTCGCTCTGTAAGTTAAAAGAGCCATCTGCTGGACAATATCCATATACTCCACATCATCTGGATTGAAGCACTCAAGATCATCAAAGCAGTATTGAAAATCACCAGAGTGTCCGCTTCCAGAGACAAAGGCACAACCTTCCTGAAAGGAGTTGTGTTGAACCTTTTGAGACTTTGGAGTCTCAGGTAGAGTAATGAAGGGTCCAGTATGTGAGTTGTCAGGGTAGCATAGCAAGGGATGCTGTGATTCTATGCTTTCCCTTTCAACCACATGAAGGGCTGAACTCAGTTGGTTATTGGAGTGATCAGAGGAGTTCTGCATGTTCATCTCCATCTGAAATGCACTTAGGATACCATACAACTCTGTAAGAGAAAGAGTCTTAAGGTCCGAAGTTCTCTTGATGACAACACAGTAGTGAGTCCATAGTTTAGGAAGAGAAGACATGAACTTCCTAACTATGTCTCTGTTCTCAAGAGCTACTCCAATATCCGCCAGAGTATCTACTAGCTCAACATACCTGAAGTATTGTTGAGTCAAGGTCTCACCAGCCTTGAAAGTAAAGTTCTCAAACTGCTGCTTCAAGAGATCTTTCTTGTTCTCTTGAGTTTCCTTGGATCCCTCATACATCAGCTTCAAAGCTTCCCATAAATCTTTAGCAGTCTTGCACTTCTTGAAGCGTCTGTAGACGGAGTTGGGGAGAGCAGTTTGGAGACAAGTCATAGCCCTTTGATCTAGCTCTATTCTCTTCCTATCTTCCTCTGAGTAATCGTCAACATCTTTTGGAATGATGCGATTACCAGTGGCAGATGTAGTGCTTGGTATGAAAGGACCATTGACAATGGAGTCCCACATCCTTGAATCTTGACACTTGATGAAGCCTTCCATCCTGATACACCATGTGTCAAAGTCTTCAGGGGTGATCATGGGGGACTTGGTCAAGGTACCAGTTTCCATATCAGCCTTGGAGAGAGCAGCCATTTGAGTGAGTGGATTGTGGTGAGGAGTGAAAAACAGGTTGATTAGGATGGTAAGATCTCACAATCAAGAGCCTGGAGCTCTGATACCAATTGCAGGATCGATTTCGGGTGGTTTCTCTCTCAACTCACTCGTGAATCAACACTCGGCAAGCAGTCTTTAGGAAGAGTTGATCACAATATAACAAGTAACAAGTAGTAAGAAAATTAACACAGCAAGTAATTTTCAAGGTACTTTTATATATTGCTTCTCAACTCAAAGGATTACAAGACACTTGGACTCAAATCACTTATCTAAAGAGTTACAGGGAGAAGATATATATAATACTACCTACAGCCGGGAATACTTTGATTCCAGCTGGACACCTCTAACCTTACATCTATACTACAAGACTCTAGGTGAGGTCTTTCAGACATTTTGCATGCCTGAGAGTGGGTAGTCAGGACATGTCCCTGACTTACCCATGCTGCCAACTAAAGTTGGTAACATGTACTATCATCAAAAGGTGAGCAGTAGAATAAAGTATGGTCAACAATATGGCTTTCGAGGAAAAACCCATGCTGTGTCAGAGGTCCGCATGCGGACTGACAAGGACCATACTTTTATCTGCTGGACTTAGCATTGTCTTCCGAAGGATAAAGTGCTTCGGAAGTATAACTTCTTTCCGAAGGCACTTACACTTCGGAAGACTGCTTCTTCCGAAGCTTGGAGTCTTCTTTGTCTTCGGAAGCAGACTTTGTCTTCAGCTCTTTCATCAGACTTTGTCTTCGGAAGCTTTCAGACTTTGTCTTCGGCTCTTTCATCAGACTCTGTCTTCGGAAGCTTTCAGACTTTGTCTTCAGCTCTTTCATCAGACTTTGTCTTCGGAAGCTTTCAGACTTTGTCTTCAGCTCTTTCATCAGACTTTGTCTTTGGAAGATATCTTCAGCTGTTGGCTTCAGTTGTTGTCATCAGCAGTTGACTTCAGCTTCTGCCTTCAGAAGATATCTTCAGCTGTTGTTCCTTAGACTCTCGGAAGATCTCTTGCTTGACTTCGGAAGCCCTTTGATGTAGTACCAAAAGTGACTATGAAGTGAATTTGGTTGCACCAGCCTTATCATGATCTAACAAGAACTTTGTTCTGAAAATTGAGAATCAATGTGATCACAAGGTCAAAGCCATAAGATGTGATCATGGAAGTAAATACAAGAACCAAGTTCTTGATGCATGAAGCATATTACAAGACAATATAGTGCTCCCAGGACTCCTCAGCAATATGGTGTTGCTAAGAGGAGAAACATAACACTTTTTAAAGCTGCAAGAACCATGTTATTTGACTCTAAACTGCCCATCTCCTTCTGTGTAGAGGTAGTTAGCACAGCCTTCTATATGTAGAACAGAGTTATAGTAGTTAAGATTCTTGGTAAGACTCCTTATGAGTTGTGGCATAAAAGGAGACCTTTCATTGGTTTCCTTAGATCATTTGGATGTCCTTGCCCTATCTTGAATGCCAAAGATCAAGTAACCAAATTTTCTAAGAAATTAGATGATGAACACTTCATTGGATACTCTTCCCAAGCTAAGACTTATAGAGTATACAATCTTAGAGTTAGAGTAGTTGAGGAGTCAGCCAATATGACCTTCAATGAGCACACTCATAGTGTGAAAGGTTCTGGTCCTAATTGACTGTTTGACCTTGATGTAGTTACCAACTATTTTAACAACTCTTATGACAATGTTTCAGGATCTATAGGTAAACTTATCAACCGGATACCCTGATCCAAGATTTGATATAAGAAGACCAAGCAAGAAAATCACTTCAGCTCTAGTGGTAACTAATCCTGTAGATGGAGTTCCTATGAGCACAACCATGACAAACTTAGCTAATACATCTGAGGTGCCTATATATTCTAGCTAAAAGGCCTAGAACTCAAATGAAGGAGCTTCAATGTAGGAGGAAATAGTGGTGGTGATAATAATCAAGAATTTCTTGACGCTGACAACCACTGCATGGAACACAACATCAATGATGTCACACCCTCATTAGATCAAGCTTCTCTTCATAAGTGTGCAGATATGGTAGGTGACACTCTATTACCATATCAAAATTTCATAAATTTGGATCTATCCAATCAACTTGTTATGATTCCTCAACTTAGGATTCACAAGTCACACCCCACCATAAACATCATTGGAGATGTTGACATCGGGGTGAGAACAAGAGGACAAACCCATGACAAAAATGTGTGTCTATACTCTTGCTTCTTGTCCTAGATTGAGCTTAACAAAGTTGATGAAGCTTTGAAGGATGGTAGTTGGATTGAAGCAGTGTAGGAGGAGCTGCTTATATTCAAACGACAAAAAGTTTGGAACTTATGTCCTCTTCCTCAAGGAAAGACCACCATAGGTACCAATGGATGTTTAGGAACACGAAGGATGATTGAGGACTTGTCATCAAGAAGAGGGAAGACTAGTTATTCAAGGATACACATAAGAATAGGGAATTGACTACACAGATGTTTTTGCTCCAGCGGCAGGACTTGAAGCTGTTAGCATATTCCTTAGTTTTGCTACATTCAAGAATTTCAAGGTCTACTAACTTGATGTCAAGTGTGCATTTCTGTATGTGGTGATTGATGAAGACATGTATGTCAAACAACAGCCTGGCTTTACAGACCCTGATCATCCTGATTATGTCGGCAAGCTTGCTAAGGCTCTTTATGGGTTGCAATAAGCTCTAAGAAAGTGGTATGAGACACTATCTCAGTATCTCTTTTAGCATGGCTACAAGGGAGGTACTATAGATAGAACACTCTTTATTTAAGAAACGGGGAATGACTTGATGCTGGTTCAAGTTAATATAGATGACATTATCTTTAGGTCACCTAATCTAAAGCTCTATAAAGACTTTGAGAAGCTGATGAAGAATAGCTCTGAAATTAGTGCCATGGGGGAACCCAATTTCTTTATAGGAATTCAAGTGAAACAAGTGGACAATGGCATCTTCATGAGTCAGCCAAAGTATGTATAATACATACTTGCAAGATTCAATATGATTGAATGTAAGGTTGCAAAGACACCCATAGCAAGGAACCACTCCCTTGGACCTGATATTGAGGGGGAGTGTGTGGATGAACATCTTGACAGGGCTATGATTGGGTCTCTTATGTACGTTACACCCGGCAAGCCTGATATCATGTTTGCACATGTATTTGTGCAAGATATCAAGCCAACCCCAAAATGTCACACCTAGTTATTATCAAGAGGATTCTAAGATATTTTAAAGGTGCCTTTGAACTAGGCCTTTGGTATACAAAGTATTCTAACTTCAATATGTATACTTATACATAGAGTGACTATGGTGGCTGTAAGATGGCTGCAAATTCTACATCTAGGGGATGTCAATTACTTATTGGAAGGATAGTCTCATGGCAATGCAAGAAACAATTCTATGTGTCTCCATCAATTGTTGAAGCTGAATGCATTGCTGCTGCTAGCTGTTTTGCTTAAGTGCTTTGGATTCAGAATCGGATGCTGAACAATGGATTCAACTTCAAGGAGACTCCAATCCACATAGACAACAATAGTGCTATCTTTATCATAGAGAATCCTGTGCAGCACTCAAGAACAAAACACATCAATATCATGTATCATTTGATTATAGATAATTTTAATAAAGGATTAATAAAACTAGTCAAATGTAACACAAATGAACAATATGCTGATTTGTTTATAAAAGCCTTTGACGAACTGAGATTTAAGTATCTTGTACAAGCTATTGGGATAATTAACTTTGAGTAGATTTTTATTAAACTAAATTTGATACTATTTTTAAATATGTAGGTCCTAAGTTGTCTATATCATCACCTACATAAGCCTTTTCAAATGATATTCCTTAAAATTTTCAACATTTTAAAAATATTTTCCCTCGGAAGACATTAAGTTGTCTTTTGAAGAACATTATGTCTTCAAACTAATAACTACTTATAATACATTTACCTTCAGAAGAAATTCTGATATATTTTCTTATAAAATATTTTCCCTCGGAAGACATTAAGTTGTCTTTGGAAGAACATTAAGTTGTCTAAGTACTTATATGTTTTTGAAAGACAATTTTCTTCCAAAAGTAATTAAGACTCGAAAGATTTGATCCTTTGTGGGTAAAACTTCTTAGTTTTAATCTCTTCCAAAACCAAACCATGTCTCTGAGGTAAAAATACTCTAGGTATTTTTTCTGAAGCAAAATTCCCATAAAGCTTAGGAATATCTTCCAAGATAAATTACTAATGGAAAATTTTCGACTTCCAAGAAAACTACCTTATTGGCGCTTTTTCCAGAGGTGGGACCGACATCCGGATTTTAAAGTGTATCATTTTGCATTAAGTTTGTCTCAAATTGATTTCATATACATATATATATATACATATATCTATATATATATATATATATATATATAGATAGATAGATAGATAGATAGATAGATATAGATATAGATATACATATACATATATTTATAGATATAGATATATATATATATACATATATATATATATATATTGATATATATATACATATATATATATACATATATCTATATATATATTATATCTTTAGCGGTTCCCCCTTTTTCACTTTCTTCTACATCTGCAAATATCTGCAACCTAAATTCACCTACAAACCACCTTTGTTCTTACCTTTCTTCCTCACAAAGGTACTCATCAATGGCCAATCCTGATCCTCGAAACCAACCAGATTTTTGCATGCATTTACACAGGCAACACAATCAGGTTGTTATGTTAATCTCTAAGAAAGATCATGGTTTCTCAGAGGTTTGCTGATTTTTGACTCTATCCAACCAATTCACCCCCCTCGCCACAGATCCTCCATTATATGAAGATCAACTTTTAAAGTTATAGAGGAACTGCCAAGATGTCATTATGGATAGGGAGAAGGCACTGTCTGCCACAGTGTAGGGGCGGATAGTTTTCATCACTCCAACCTCCATTAACACCCATCTTAGGCCGGATGGTGAAGAAGGCGACTTGTCCTTCCCAAAGTCTGTTGTAAACCAGTCCTTCAGGTGGATGGGCTATGAAGGTGATTACTCTGTAAGAACCTTCTAGAAAGGAAAGGTCTCCTCCCAGTGGAAGTACCTCCTCCATATAGTTATCCATTGTTTATCAAACAAGCATCAAGGTTGGGACCAAATTCCAAAAGACCTTTCCTATATAGTTCATGGGATGGTTTAGGGGGTCAAGTTCAGGTACTCTCAATTTGTTTATACAAATTTGCTTGCTAACTTAGACTCCCTAGAATATTACATGTTTTCTAGATATGTTCAACATATTCTTAACTGTGAACTAGGCTCATAGTTAAAGGGAACATGTAATATTCTTAAAATAGGACAGATGAAGCTCGACATCTTCAAAACAATAAGAAAGCCTATTATGGGCTTCTCAGAGGTAGAAAAAGCCCTAGTCCCAAATATGTTAGAGGTCATTGCTCAAGGTGACAACCTAGCAGCACAAGCTATTGTTAAACCCACACCTTCAACTTCAAGACAACCCACACAGCCACAAATAACCATCACCTACCAAAGAAAATCCAAACAAACCCCTGCACAAACTACTCAGGTTATGCAGGTCCCCATATCCTCACCCATGTAGGAGGAAGTGGACATTGGAGCTCCTACTTCCTTTGAGGAGCAAACCACTCCTATCACTTTAAGGATCACTGCTGAGGTTTGTCATGCTCAGCCTGATAAGCATATAACCCCAATAGCGTTAAGCCTTCACTCAGAGTCTCAAAACTTTAGTGAACAATCTTCAAGATAAAGCTATCATCCCCAGCCTCTAGACCTTAACCAAAGCATACCAAACCTTGAATTCTATGATGATGTACACATAGGATTTAGTGAGTATCATGAGAATCTCTTCTCCATCCCTCCTCAAGGATAGATGAGTGCTCCTGACTCACCTATGTGTAGCCCACATCATCCACCCACAACTGAGGTGGATCTACTTGACCATGTTCAGGAGGTCCATATGAAAAAGGCTTTCACTTCTGCAAGTGATTATGTCCTTAAGACCTCAACCATAGCAATCTAGCCCATTGACACTTCAACTGAAGATATCATGGTGCAAATGAAATCTAGCAGCCAAGAACTTAGTGTTGGTGATAAGGAAGATGACTTTGGTCCTATTTTCTCATCCCCCCCATGATTTTTCTGATAAATATGAGGGAAGTCTAAAACTAAAGGTGCAAAAACTGACTAAAACCTGCACCTATTTAGTCTTAAAGGTTAGTCACCTAGAATCTCAGGTGACTACCTTACAAAAGAGGGCCAATGACCAACAACTTGAGGTCACTGATCTCAAGAGAAAGTTAGCTGAAAGACCACTTAGGAGGACTCAACCTGGTCCACAAGAACTTGTGGATGTGGTTGACCTAGCCTCTAGCTCACATGTGGAAGAAGGTGATGCTACTAAAAAGGGGGAGAAAGTCCTAGCAATCAAAGAACCTGGGAGTTCTTCTCAAAGTATGGACATTGAGGACTCACCAACCTCTCTTACAACTATCCATACATAAGAACCTCCTCAAGTCCATATTGATATGCACTCACTTATACAAAGTTTGTTTGAGGAAGGTATACCAAGGGCTATGCCTACCCCATCTCATCACACTAAGAATCCAATTATGGAATGGAGGTATGACACTGATAGAAGGGACCTAATAATCTCTAGGCCTCAGGGGGAACAAAAAATATTTAACTTCTCTAACCTGAGATTCTATAAGAGCACCTATCTATTTGACCTTTCACTTGTCAATCCTAGTCAAAACAGGCAAGCTGTAAGGTTAGCAGATAGCATTCAATATAGGGTGCTGGAAGAGCCCAAATTGAGATCCAGATTATATAGGCAGAGGCTAGCAGGCAAGACTGTTGGTCAACTGGATGTTAAGGTGGACCCCAAGATTAGCGTCGAAGGGGGAACCTTGACTGAAGGCCTAGTGGTTGACCCTTTGAACGTTGAGACAAGAACATCTCCAGCACCCATTACCCTCAATGAGGTACCTCCTAGTGAAGGTGTTTCACAAAAACTCTCTGGCTAGAGCTTAAGTGCTGAACCAAGCAATAAAGGTCAAAGCCCTCTCCGTCCTAAGTCACCTAGGCTTGTGGGTGACAAAGGGAAAAGGAAAGTAACTCCTAAGGAGATTGAGAAGGAGGAAAGAGAGAGGAAGAGGAAACTAAGGGGAGAGAGTTCAAGTGGGTCCCTAGGCTTCAAGAAAGCTGCAATGAGGCTGCCCCTAGGCCAAACACTCAAGATGATGAGTTGAAAACACTAATCTAGACGACAAGATACAAGTACTTAAGATACTTTATACTACATCTTAAGTCGGACAAACTTTTAAGGCCAGTTGGAAACACTAATCTAGACGACAAGATCAATGTAAAATCAAAGGGCAGATTGTCTTTTAACTAGTAAATATGACATGCCATAGTTCACATCCTTATCTAATAAAATAAAGAATATAAGTACAAAAGTAGAAAGTTACAGATTCTAAGACCTTAATCTACAGTTGACAAAAATGCTTTTCACCAACTTATGCAAGTGGGTGAGTAGTCTGAACTGGCAATGGAAAGTGGTTCAGCTTTTCTCAAAAGTGAGTCAGAGATAGCATGTGTTCTCTGTCTTCGGAAGAAATCAGCCCCTTAGCTTTGGAAAACTTTGTCTTGAAGCTTCGAAAGTCTTCATCGTTGGCTTCAGAAGATTTGGTCTTTTGGCTTCGGAAGATTTGATACTTAGTGTTTATTGAGTTATATCAAATCTTCCAAAGTAACTTTCTAAGTACTTCTCACGTGCATGTTGAGAGCTCCTTGGTTGCATCAGCCTCTAAGTGTGATCGTTACACTTTGTATCTAATCCGTACAATACCTGACTTAAGTTTCCCTATTGGTCTTCTAAGCCAGTTCCTGCAACAGCCGAAAGCAGCAAATTTAAAACTAGTAAAACGCATTCTTCAATACATGCTAAGAACATTAAACTATGGGCTTAGTTACAGTAGGGAAGAAAAGATGGATCTGACAAGCTACTGTGATATCTCACATGCTACAGATGAAGAAGACTCATGATATTTTTCTGAGGGGTGCGCTTGTTTTATGGATTTTTACAAAAGCTCTATTAGAAACTAAATTCAAGGAGATGCGCAAATTAGTTGGCATGGTGGATATTGGAGGAAAGATTAAGGCTTAAGTTGGTGAATGAAAAATTAAGCCTTGATCATGGAATAAGAAGAAGTTCGAGGACTAAAGTTGAATAATTTTAATAAGTTGAAGAGATTATGTTTATCTCAACATGGTTTGTTAGAGATAGAGTTAGAGTAGAATTTTTATTTTCATTCACGTTTATCTTTTGATTTTTATTTGAGTTAATTTAGTTAATAGAAGTCTATAAATAGTGATGGATTCTAAGTCATTTTATATGTTTTTTTGTAGCTTGATTATTAATAAAAGATTTTCATGAAGTAGTCACTTCACAAAATTCGATTGTGTTGAATTTACGATTATGTTTTTTGTGCTTGTACTATTTTGTAATCTGTTGTGATATAACTGTAGTTTCTCCAACAACGAATTTATATTCACTTAAGTTTTTATAGTATCAAGTGAAATTCAAGACTCAAAGGATGAGTTTTATTTTTCCTTCTTTTTTTCTTATAAAATATCATGTATAGATTAACTAAAAATAGAAGTTCTATTATTTCCAATTTCTTGAACATGTATATAGCCATGTTGGAAAGCTTCTTTATTTTCTTTTTCAATTTTCTTTAGTATCTTAATCTTAGAATTATCAAAATGGTTCCATGAAACTTTTCAAACATTATCATCAATCATATCAAGTTAAAATTTTATTTTATTTTTATCTTCCAAACCACATATAGGCATCGAGGTATTTGATGCCTAGATTGGGGATTTCAAAATCTTATTTTAAACTATAAAATGTTTTTTTTAAAGTTTAAATAATATATTATGCATTTAAAAATTATATTTTAAGAAAATATGTAATTCTACAAGTTTAAAATATGATATATCGATTTCTCTCTTTTTATAATAAATAGGTTTCATTTGCTAAGACCATTCATAGTAGGCTATCTATATTTATTTGAGTGTGTTTTCTATGTTTTAGGGAATAGTTGTAAGAGCATTCACAATCCATCTCCATTCACATATATATAATTACACTAAATATCATTATTTTTTTATACTTTTCAATTAAATAATATTTTTCATACATTTATCATTACATTTTTTCTCTTATCCATTTACAAACTCTTTCAAAAATATTAAAAATATTATGAGAGTTGTATCGTGTTTCTCCAAATATGAGAAAACATGACACAATCCTCATAAATTTTCTAACTCTTTTACTTACAATCACTCACCACCATCCCTAATAATATAGGGTACCCACTCACAATATGTCACACCCTCGCTAAAAGCAAAAATACGAGGATGCGACAGACGGAATCGTCATAACACATTGGAGGTCTAAGAGAATCACTAAAGGTATTCTACGTAAATGGGTCATGACATCGCTCGACACATAGGAACACGTGTCAAGTACAGTCAATTTCAAAACGTCATACCATAAATGCATAAATAATCCAAAGTTTCCATTTGGAAACAAAGAAGCACAAGTACCAAAACAATCCCAAGTACAAATCCAACAAATTACAATTCGACAAAACAACCAAGTCCAAAAAGTCCCATGAAATGTCTATTGCTTCTAAAGGAGTGGTCTTGTCTAAAGTCCACATCCACGCACCTAAGCCTAATTACCTAGAAAACACATGCTCTAAAAAATAAACATACGTTGATGAGTTCACAGGTTGAAAAGTACAAATAGTTTGTCGTGTAGAACATGCACATAAAATTGTATATGAGTAAGAGTACATAGGAGTCAAGATATCAACACAAGTTTAAGATTAGTCCAAGTCCAATTACATGGATTATATTCACCCAAGGGCAAGCCCAGGCCAAGTCAGTCTCGACTAGTATACCGACGACAAGGGTGGGGGCGTCAACCCGTTAGTACTAACAACACATCTCCATGACAACCAAGCACAAGAACAAGTCCAACAACAAGCTCAAGAACAAGCACAAGCACGAGTACAACTCATGAATGAACATCTAGACCCAAACCATGACCCAGACCACATACAATATTTCAAAATAAATTTTAAGACACAGCATCGTCAAAACCCATGAGCATGCTTTTCCCCCAAGTAAATATATTAAAACGGGGCCGTGAAACTCACCTGGAAATAGCAAAGTCCCAAAGTTCACAGTAAGAATGTCAAATCACTATAGATCACAAAAACGAAACAGATTACTAAAGGCCAAGTTGACCTAGTTGGGTGTAGCCCTCGAAGTCCAGTCCTTAATATACATTCCGATTATTGTTTTTAGTAAAACTCCATTTTTAAGTCCATTGCTAATATAAGTGTCTCAAGTCTCATCTCATAGTTTAGTTCAATAATTATGTTTTAGATCGTTAACGTCTCTCGATGAACCTTTATCAGCCATTATTAATAAGTTATATGTTTTAATTATTTAAAACAAACACCTTAAATTTACTTGTTTAACTCACTCATTGTTTTTATTTAATAGTATACCTGCAAGTTCTTATCACTTAAACTTGTAAAATAAACTCAGCTTGAATAGCTGATCGCGCACCAGTCTTGCATAGATTATTCAAAGTTCCAATCAGTAACAAAACATCACATAATAGATGTCAAATCAAAGATGAGACGTCAAACAAACTTCCAGAAAAAGAATCAACTCAAACAGGTCACGAGTGAAAAAGATACAACACGATGAACACAGCCTACATTTTGCTCGGATTTGACAGATTTGACCCTTGAACTTGGTTACTGATTTTGAATGAACAAACGATATCGAAAAGATACGATACCACTTGGGTTAGTTAGAGGACTCATTGAACTTAAATTTAGATGAAAAAGTCGACCAAATTGGAATTTTTGTGACCTCAATACAACCTGCCCAAGATGACCTTTTTTCTGACAGCAAACTGTCCAAATTCTTAGCATTGTCTATTGGATTCAAAAACTCGGTTTTTGACCTTTATTGACCCGAACCCCATAAGAACGTTTAATATAATACCCCAATGACCAAATAAAAGAATTAGATCATGGATTAACATAATATTGCAGTCCAAACACAGATTCATGCACTTTTACTCTCCGGTTCCAATTTTTATACGTTTATCGGTTAGATCAACTATTCTATCGCCCCAATGGATCCAATAACAATAAATTAATGATTTTTAATAACTAATTAAGATCTAAAAACTTACATTAAGTCCATATTTCAAGTGGTTACAATCCCAAATCACAAGATCAATGAACAATTAAGAACAAAGGCATTAGGGTTTTACCAATTTGTAAATCCGACACTTGAACGCCCAGATCTTCCAGGAGTTATCACCCCAACAATGAAAAGGATGAAAAACAGGTGAAGAATCTTAATATAGGATGATGAATTTCATCAAATACAATAATAAAATAAAGATAATATCGATTTTTCTTACCGTTGAATGATGAGATGAACGATTCAAACCAAGTTTTAATCTTGAAGGAAACAATAAACCAAAAATTGATGACTTGTTGAATATGGATGATGATTTTTGATGGATCTAGGTGAAGAACAAGGAGAATTGGTAGTGGTGGCTAGGGTTTCCAAGGAGTGAGCTTTTTAGGAGAAATAGGGTTGCAAGAATGAAAAGAACAAGGAGAAAAGACCCCTCTTGTTGATTCTTGGACGATAAAGGGAGGGTAAGGGCCTTTGGGCCCTTGGCCCGTCATGTCCATTCTCATGTCGTCAAGTTTCGCGTGTCGTTCACTTTTCCGTTTTTAAATTCTACGCGTTAATACGATTACAACGGACTATTAAATGCTATATAAATTATTTAATTTATATATTTTTTAAATTAAATTACGTCTATTTAGTAGGCTTTAGGCAAGGCCCATTGATGTCTATTTTTTGTTGCTTTCTTAATGTAAGATGTATACATTTATGTTTATAAGTCTCTAGTCTAATTTTAAGCACGCAACTATCATTCTAAGTCCAAATCAGTGAACGTCTACTCACGCAACTATCGTTCTAAGTCTAAATCAGTTAACGTCTACTGTCGTCATGTCCAAGGCTCACTAGAACATACTCAGTCATAATACATAGTTCTAGAACTTAGCGTGTCTACACACGTCTAATATATTATTCTCAGACCAAGTCAACATTAGGTCAATATTCAAGTCAATGTCAAAGAGTCAAAGTCCAAAAGTCAAAGTTAATAGTCAAAGTTAATGGTCAAAGTTAATGATCAATGCACCTATTTTGGTGACGGATGTCACAATATCCCCCTGTTGAGAAAATTTTGTCCCGAAATTCAGTAGGAGTTATTAACTACAATACTTTCTGTGAATAGGTTAAGGTACTTAGTCCTCAATTAATCTTCCCGCACACAGATAAATTTTTGGTCATCACCTTAAGTTCCATTTAATCGGTATGATAAGGATTTTACTACATATCAAAGTTCTTTTTTCTGTAGACCTGATTTCAGCCAGTTATTCTTATATCATCCACATGAATTTCTTCAATCAACACATATAAGGTCTCTTCAGCAAGTCACTACTTGAGTTTCGGAGCATGAAATGTGTCATGCACCCTGCTCAGTTCATGCGCTAACCCACAATCCAATATTCCACATAACTAACTGTTTGGTAGTCATAACTGCACTAACAAATATAGGTGCTAGTTTGCTATTTTTTCCAAAGCAGGCAATGCCTTCTATGGCAGAAGCTCATATGCAGCCTATGAACTAAGTTCTGTTGAGATGAATTTTTAGGCCTACAACCTATTTGTTGATATCTCAAGGGTATGGTTGCTGTCCATTACCAACAAAGTTCCTTGTCTGGTTCTGATTTCACATTCAAGTTATTACTAGTCTTTTATATATAGGGTGTACCGTAGTTAACCCACCGCACTGCTAATACCTTGATAGTGCATCATTCACCAATCGTAACTAATTTCTAATTCAACTACATCTGAGAGGATTTGCCTAAAAACAAGGTTTCCGTTGGTTGTCAGTGTAAATTTCTCACGATCTTAAGCTGCCTTTAGTCTGTCCTTGATCCGGAAACCCTAATCATACGTCTCGTGAATGGTTTATGGTCCAGTCATCTAACTTTGCTTGATTTTCCGATTATATATGTGACCGACACTTGCATCTGTAAAATGCCTCGAATGGTGGTAATATAATAATGGTGCTAATATAATGCCCCAATGATAGCTATTATTATAAGGGAACTCAACCAATAGTAGTTGAATGTCCTAGCTACCTCCAAAGTCAATAATACAAGACCCCAACATATCCTGGGATGTCTTAATAGTTCACTGACTTAGACCATTTAGAGTAATAAGTTGTATTCATGTCCTGTCGCCTTCCCAGCACCTTTTATAAGCTCTGCCAGAATTGTGGCATGAAACAATTGTCACGATCGAAGATAATGGACAAAGGTGCTCCATTTCTATCCACAATTTCACTGACATAAATCCTTACCAGTATTTCCATCTTGTACCCCTCACGAATAGTCAGGAAATGGGCAGATATGGTCAATGACCCAAATCAAGTCATTCCCACTTCTAGTTCATGATGAAGTCTACATGAACATTTTCCCACCTCATTCCAAAATCTTAGGCTATTGAAACAGGCCAGATGGCCTTTGATGCTCCGCTTTAACCTTTGAACAAGTCGAAAGGTAGCACACATAGTCCGCTATGTCCCTTCTCTTTCAAGAACACCAATACATGTCCTAGCGATCTTGGAACCTCTTGTTAGCACCAGGATGAACAATATACGTGAGCGTGTGCACTTCATCCAACACCAATGTATACACGTTCCCCATAAATGGAACCCAAATCCGCTTAATAAAGTACAATCCTCCATTGTCCTTTTGTATAATTGTTTGTTCCACACCTCTTAAAGTGTCATCCTTCACACTTGGTCTCCTCATCGATCCAATTCGAGTAACATCGATGTGGGATTTGATTCCTAAAATAACCATCCTCCCCAATGCCCTTACGCATATGGGTTTGACTTTTTTCTTACGCCTCAACACATTAGAACCCACATTTGCCTTTCCCAGGTGACATCGGATTTCAAAGTCGTAGTCACTAAACAAGTCAATCCAACGTCTCGGTCTCATGTCCAATCCTCTTTGATGAAAAAGGTGTTGAAAACACTTGTGGTCATTATAGATGACACACTTGGAGAGCTCAACGTATAGTTTCTTCTTTTCTAATAATCCTGGGACTATCCCCACATGTTTCCCATGATCCTCCCTGTCTTCAAATAAATCAAAACAACCTCAATGAATACTATGACAATTTATATAAATATGGCTTACACATCCAATTCATCAAGTCCATGAACACTGCAGGTTCCTTGGTTAGCCACAAAATGCATAACTATTAACTCGTGATCTCTATAACGAGTTCTAAATAATTTCTTTTGTATTCATCCTTATCTACTCTGAATTGATGATTCCCGAATGGAGATCAATATTCTCAAAGGTATGTCGATACTTCTGGCTGATCGAATAGGTCTTTTACCCTCAACATAGGATAGCGGTTCTTTATAGTTAACTTATTCAACTTTTGATAGTCCACACACGTGGAAGGATTTATCCTTCTTCTTGACACAAAGCACTAGTGCCCTATGGTGAGTGATCGGGTTGTAGAAAACCGTTATATATAACTCCTGAAGTTTATTAGACAAATTTTCCACTTCAAAGGTGCTAAGCGATAAGGTGTCCGAGCAACATACATCGCATTAAGTACTAGGTTAATTAGAAAGTCCATGTGTTGTGAAGGAGGCAATCAAGCCAAATCCTTCTATAACACTTCCTGAACTTCTCACACAACAGGTATGTCGTCTAGCTCTTATTCCTCCGCCGTCATGCTCATGATCTGCATCTTGTATTCTTCTAATATCTTTCCATGTACATCAAGTGTCTCACCATTCTACAATGGCATGCGAGTAGTCTTCTCGCAGAAGATAATCTCGACCCTATTCCCTGATAAACAGTTCATTCCCACGACCATGTCAAAACTTCCAAGTCCAAATCATATAAGATCTATTCTAAAGGGATGATCCTTTACTAGCACAACACAGTCCTAAATTATATCCCTAATATTTACAAGACTACTATTAGCCCATTTCCTAACATGTATCCTCATAATTAGGGTCAAGTCCAACTTAGTTATAAAAGTCAAAGTCACTACGTCTTCGTCCTGTCGAGCATTATTATCCCCAATCCCAAATACCTTTCTATGAACAGGGTTGCCACATTACCTTGCACTGGGTTAGCATAAGTTGCACGCCATATTTGGAATTGTTCCTTTGTTTGTCATCGACCATTTGATCTTGAATCCCATTAACCTCGTATATGCATTTCGATGATGCTCCTGGCTTCCACACTTATAATGTCAACGTCAAACTCTTGCCAATTTGACCGCATTAATCATCACAGTTTGGCTCACCAGCACCTTTAATGCCTTGGCTAAGCGCTCCAATTGTTAGAAATTGAAATACACATGATGTGACGTCATAGTCGGATGGTGCAGATTGCACTTATTACACTCAGGACAAGTACCGGCATAGTCCTTTATTGCTAGCGCAACGGCCACATATCCTTTCACGTCCTTGTCCTTCTTTTCCATTTGAACACCATCTACCTTACCCTGATTCACTAACATGCTTCTTCATCTCAATAGCTTTCTCGAAGCTCTAATACGAACCATCTCGTCGGCCAAAGTACATGTCTTCAGTATTGCACTCTAAACAGTTGGGGATACAGCAGCGGCCATCATTCCATGACTATGGAACAAACCCTCTAATGTGCTCTCAACTTTATTTCACTTATATGTCACAGTTGTGGCACCCGCTTTGCCAACTTGTGAAATTCTTAGGTATGGGCGGCATGACCACATCCTACCATTGCATAATTCCAAGACATAAGATCTAACATTTCCATCCAGACCATAAAGTAGTACTCCTTGGTTACTAATCCTTTAAACTCATTCAAATTCATGGCCATACAACCACCATACCTCGAACTAGTGTTTGGGCATTCTACTACATTAGTTCTTCACCCACCGATGAACAAGCAACACAGTTTACCTTTTGATTCTCAGCACAGATCTCGATGTACATATTCGTTCAAATTTTTTCAATGCAAAGGTTCAAGGCGGTTACTCCAACTTCTCCGTTATCAGTCCGACCATGTCCAACTCCAAGCTGCTAGGGTCATCACATACCCTAGTTCAAGCACATTCTTAGTATAGCAAAGATGTTTATATATAGGGTTCCCCATAGTGTTCCCACCACACCAATGATATACCAAGAACGATACTAAAACTGGTTACATGACATCTGCTTATTCCATCAAATTTAATGCTAGGATGTTCAAATAGCCAATGCCCCAAGTCTTAAGATCAGTATTAACAAAGCAACATAGGTACATAGAACATGTAGTCAATTTCCATGATCATAAAAACAAAGGTGAGAGAAACAACTCATGGATACTGAGCTAAATGTCAAAGTATGATTCCCATAAAGGCTCTAGATCGGTTTGTATTTATGCAAGTATAAAGGAGATAGGTGTTTCCACCCTATTGATTATAATCAGAACAGGAACTCCAATGTCCTATGTAAATAATGGAAGATTCGTACTAACTATGGTCGTTATCTAACAGAAGGGTTTGCTAGATTTTGCATGCACTGCAAATTGCAATTACGTGTGCACCCATAATGGTAATTTGCTTTGCATGGTCACCCCTAGCTCCTCCTTTCTAACTCAACGCATCATGTAAAGTACAGAGTGTCATTCATGATTGGAGAATCAAAGATATGGTCACTAAGCAAAGGTTAAGTAACCAAAGTCGTAAAGAGGAATTGATTAAGAAAGCATTCACATAGGTAAGGAACAGTCAAAAGAGTCCATTTAGTATAGTTTGAAATCCAATAAAGTAGTCACCTGACCTGAGTACGCCATGGTTCTTGTCTGTTGGTGTCATGTCAGCTAGCGTGTTAGTTTGAAATCCAATAAAGTAGTCATCTGACCTGAGTACGCCATGGTTCTTGTCTGTTGGTGCCATGTCAGCTAGCGTGTTCATCTCCCAAGATTTAATTCACAACATAGGTATCACCAGCAGACGTACATAGTAAGGTTAGCTTAATAACCTAGGCCCTTTAAAAGAACCCTTATCATAACATTTATCAATCCAGACCAAATAATAGTCAATGGTATAATGGGTGGACGTCCTTACCTAATGCTTTCTTAAGGTTGACACACAGATGATACCACGACCAAAGATATTCCAAAAAAGAACATCACAGATAACGCGTAAAACAAGCTATTCAGTACAACAGATAATGAACATAGAACATTCACATGTATAACAGTACACACATAATCCTATGATGCATACTACATATGGGTACTTAGGTTATAGTCTAGGTCGAATAATCCACCTAATTCTCTATAACCAATGGCTCTGATACTAATCTATCAAACCCTCGCTAGAAGCGAAAACATGAGGATGCGATGGACGGAATCGTCATAACACATTGGGGGTCTAAGAATATCACTAAAGGTGTTCTCCGTAAATGGATCATCACGTCGCCAGACACTTAGGAACACGTGTCAAGTACAGTTAATTACAAAACGTCATGCCATAAATATATAAATAATCCAAAGTTTCCATTCAGAAACAAAGAAGCACAAGCACCAAAACAATCCCAAGTACAAATCCAACAAATTATAATTCGACAAAACAACCAAGTCCAAAAAGTCCCATGAAATGTCTATTGCTCCTAAAGGAGCGGTCTTGTCTAAAGTCCATATCCAAGCACCTAAGCCTCATTACCTGTAAACACATGCTCTAAAAAGTCAACATACGTTGGCGAGTTCACAAGTTTAAAAGTGCAAATAGTTTGTTGTGTATAACATTTACATAAAATTGTACGTCAGTACGAGTACATAGCAGTCAAGATATCAACACAAGTTTAAGATCAGTAAGTCCAATTACCTAGATTATATTCACCCAAGGGCAAGCCCAGGCCAAGTCAGTCTCGACTAGTATACCAACGACAAGGGCAGGGGTGTCAACCTGTTAGTACTAACAATAGCTCTTCATGACGACCAAGCACAAGAACAAGTCCAATAACAAGCTCAAGAACAAGCACAAGCACGAATACAAATCATGAATGAACTTCTAGATCCAAGCCATGACCCAGACCACATAAAATATTTCAAAATAAATTTTAAGACACGGCATCGTCCAAAACCATGAGCATGCTTTTCCCCAAAGTATTTAAGACACGGCATGTCAAATCACTATAGAACACAAAACACCAAACAGATTACTAATGGCCAAGTTGACCTAGTTGGGTGTAGCCCTCGAAGTCTAGTCCTTAATGTCCATTCCGATTATTGTTTTTAGTAAAACTTCATTTTTATGTCCATTGCTAATATTAGTATCTCAAGACCTATCTCATAATTTAGTTCAATAATTATGTTTTAGCTCGTTAACATCTCTCGATAAACTTTTACCAACCATTATTAATACATTATATATTTTAATTATTTAAAACCTTATACACCTTAAATTTACTTTTTTAACCCACCAGTCTTGCGTAGACTATTCGGAGGTCGAAACTGTAACAAACCATCGCATAATAGATGTCAAATGAAATCTCAGACATCAAACTAACTTCCAGAAGAAGAATCAACTCAAACAGGTCACGAGTGAAAAAGATACAACGCGATGAACACAGCCTACACTTGCTCGGATTTGACAGATTTGACCCTTGAACTTGGTTACTGATTTTGAAGGAACAAACAATATCGAAAAGATACGAGACCACTTGGGTTAGTTAGAGGACTCATTGAACTTAACTTCAGATGAAAAATTTGACCAAATTGGAATTTTTATGACCTCAATACAACCTGCACAAGATGACCCTTTTCTCAGATATCAAACTGTCCAAATTCTTAGCATTGTCTATTGGATTCAAAAACTCGGTCTTTGACCTTTATTGACCCGAACCACATAAGAACGTTTAATATAAGACCCCAATGACCAAAATAACGAATTAGATCATGGATTAATATAATATTGCAGTCCAAACACAGATTCATCCACTTTTACTCTCCCGGTTCCAATTTTTATACGTTTATCGGTTAGATCAACTATTCTATCGCCCCAATCGATCCAATAACAATAAATTAATGATTTTTAATAACTAATTAGGATCAAAAAACGTCCATTAAGTCCTGATTTCAAGAGACTACAATCTCAAATCACAAGATCAATGAACAATTAAAAACAAAGGCACTAGAGTTTTACCGATTTGTAAATCTAACACTTGAACGCCCAGATCTTCAAAGAGTTACCACCCCAACAATGAAAAGAATGAAGAACAGGTGAAGCATCTTAGTATAGGACGGTGAATGTCATCAAATACAATAATAAAATAAAGATAATATCACTTTTTCTTACCAATGAATGAAGAGATGAACGATTCAAATCAAGTTTTGATCTTGAAGGAAACAATACACCAAAAATTGATGAATTGTTGAATATGGATGATGATTTTCGATGGATCTAGGTGAAGAACAAGGAGAACTGGTTGTGGTCGCTATAGGAGAGAGCTTTTTAGGAGAAATAGGGTTGCAAGAATGAAAAGAACAAGGGGGAAAGACCCCCTTGTTGATTCTCGACTGATTAAGGGGAGGGGTAAGGGCCTTCGGGCCCTTGGCCCATCACGTCCATTCTCGTGTCGTCACGTGTCGTGTGTCGTTCAATTTTACGGTTTTAAATTCTATGCATTAACGTAATTTCAACAGACTATTATATGCTATATAAATTATTTAATTTATATATTTTTAAATAAAATTATGTCTATTTAGTAGGCTTTAGGCAAGACCCATTGATGTATCATTTTTGTTGCGTTCTTAACGTAAGATGTATATATTTACATTTATAAGTGTTTGGTCTAATTTTAAGCACACAACTATCGTTCTAAGTCCAAATAAGTGAACCTCCATTGTTACCATGTCCAAGGCTCACTAGAACATACTAAGTCATAATACATTGTTCTAGAACTTAGCGTGTCTACACACGTCTAATATACTATTCTCAGACCAAGTCAACATTAGGTCAACATTCAAGTCAAAGTAAAAGAGTCAAAGTCCAAAAGTCAAAGTCAATAGTTAAATTTAATGGTCAATGCAACTATCTTGATGACGGATATAACACAATATATATGGGAACGGGCTGTGAATGCTCTAAACGGCTGTGAGTGGATAATAAGAAAAATTTTACTGTTAATTTATATACTTAGAAAATCACTGTTCAACCTTATAAAATTTTAATATGTTTAAAAATTGGTTGCGAGATAAGGTTAGAGAAAAATTAATGATAAAGGTACAAATCAAAATTTTTAATCGAAAAAATTAAAGAGAAAAAATAAAAAATTTCTAATATAATTATAAAGATAAAAATAAAGAACTTGAGCAAAAAGATGCTATTATTATTTTTACTCTCTTTTTTTTCTTTGGATAATACATTAACAAGAAAATTATGATCAACTGGTTTGTTGTCAATCCCCTTCACAAGCAAAGTACCCACATGGTCACATCCAAGGTGCCTAAAGGCTATTTTGAGTTTTAGTTTTTATCATGCCCCACACACACAGGTACTCATTATATACATTAGGGGAATTCTGCACACACCGCAGTTTTCTGTAAAAAAACCGACTCAAACGATCATGGTTAGGCCTCCCCGTGACCATTCAATCAGGTGTGAGACCTAACTGTCACGGTGAGGCCTAACCGTGACAGTTAGATCTGGGGATCCGTTGTAATTAATGGTGAATTGATTGTGTGCAGCTAGGGTTTTGGGGGCTATATGTCACGATTTGGCCAAACCGTGACATATTGCCTATATTTTTTATATTTTTTTTCATATCACTTTGTTTTTATTTTAATTTTATCACTCGTTTAACCTAATCGTAACTCACAAGTTTGTGTTTTTTTTATTAATAATTATCTTATTACAAGTATTTATTTATTATTAATGTGACGGTTTTGTGTTTAATTTGTTTACGAGTTTGTAAAAATCGGTTGTCATTATACAGACATATTGTATATATTTTCTAAATTTGAGTAATCACACTAGTTTGTTTTTATTTTATTTTATCACACGGTTAACCTAATCGTAACATACGTGTTTGTGTTTTGTGTTTATTATTAAATTATCATATTACAAGTAATTTTTGTGTTTAATTATTTATTAAACAAGTTGGTTTTTATTTTATCACATGGTTAACCTAATCGTAAAAATCAGTTGTTATCAAACATATACAATTAACATTATCAACATTACAAATATAAAACAAACAAACAAAGAAACACAACCAAACAAACACAACCAAATATACAAGTCATCATAACTGAAACTGCACATATATATATACAACAAGTTTTTACATACAAAAAGAAATAAAATACAAACAAAATACCTATCTAATCCATCATCCCCAGATCGCTGCCCTAACCAGACCCGCCCGCGCCGGATGGGCCAGCACCGTCATGGCCTAGCCGCCTCGGTGGCTGTGACAACAACGGCGTACCGGAGGCGGCATAGTCGGCGACCATGTGCTGGATGACCCAGTCCAGCATATCCTCCAGCCTCGTGACCCTGTCTCGTGTGTCCTAAAGCATATCAAGAACATGAGCAGGCAATCGCACGGCATGGTACACGCGCTGAGGATGCTGGGGCGGGTCCTGGTCGTGCGGCGGGGGAATGGGCTGATCCTCCCCGCCGCCAAGGGGCTCGTGGGCATCCTGAAGGTGGACCTCAGCCCCCGCCAGCTCGGGGGGTCCACCAACGGCTCGGGCACCCATGGCACGAGCTCATGGTATCTACTGAGCAGGTGCCACGTGCCGTCGGGGAACCTCCGAACGATCCTCATCCCAGTGGCGGTGGTCCGGCCGGCCACGAGCATAGGAGTCGGAGGTAGCGGGAGCTGGGACATGGCGTGCGCGTACCCCAAGCCCCGAGCGATCCGGGAACGATGTTCCCGCCCACTAACGCCCCTCGCGACTGCCGATGATAATATCTAGCAAAATAATCAGCGAGGGCATGCGCGAGGTGGCAGTGTCAATGTGTGAGTACACACCGAAGAAAAAAAAGGTCGGCGGCGTTGACCCTGTCGGTCCCCGCCCCACGACCGGCGACGGATGTGGCGATGAGTCGGTGAATGTATCTATACAGAGGGTCTCGTATATGAGATGACCTCGTATCACCACCGTACGGTCCGTCGCCAATGGCAGGCCACCAGACCTGATCGGAGTCGTCGGCCCCGCGGATCAAGGCCGCGGTGTACATCGGCTGTCCGACCTCCACCTCCGTGTAGAGGCCGCTGACGACGGCGAACCGCCAAAGTGACATGCGGTGGAGGTGGCCGAACAACCGGAAAGAAACCTCCGAGGCGCATGACTGTCCGCTACGTCATCCTCGTCCAGCTCTGCAAGTCCCTGCTCACGTGGACAGAATGTGAAGGTGCAGTAGAACTCCACGGTCAGCTCTCGATGGGCATCGTCGCTCATCCGGAACAGCTGCTCCCACGGGTCGTCCTCGCCGATAATCTCAAAAAAACAGTCCCGCTCTCCAACGAGCTGTAAGAAGTCCTCCGACAGGACGGTCCCCGGTGCCAGCATTCGTGCTCTCAAGGTCCTGAACCGCTCGTACGGAGTAGTCCCCTGCTCGAACTGTAAAAACTGGCAGTCATCAATGCCGGGGATAAAAACATCGTCGGTATCCATATCTACGAAAAAAAACGTATTTATCATTATTTACAATGTTTATAAAATTAATGGTTGACGGTTAATTATTATTATTATATTATTGGTATTATTACTATTATTATTATTATTATGTATACTATTATTATTATTGGTATTATTATTATTGTGTATACTATTATTATTATTAGTATTATTATTACTATTACTATAATTATAATTACTATTATTATTATTACTATTATTATTATTATTATTATTATTACTATTAGTATTATTACTATTATTATTATTATTATTCTTATTATTAGTACTATTATTATTACTACTACTACTACTACTACTATTATTATTATTATTATTATTATTATTATTATTATTATTATTATTATTACTAGTATTATTATTATAACTATTATTATTATTATTATTATTTAACTATTATTATTATCATTATTTATTACTATTAGTATTATAACTATTATTATTATTATTTACTATTTCTATTATTATTATGATTTCTATTATTACTATTACTATTATAACTATTATTATTATTATTATTTACTATTATTATTATTACTATTATTACTATTACTATTATAACTATTATTATTATTATTATTACTATTATTATTATTACTATTATTACTATTAGTATTACTATTAGTATTATTAATATTACTATTACTATTATTATTATAACTATTATTATTACTATTATTTATTATTATTTCTAATAATAATAATAAACCGTCGATAAACTACGCTACATATACGAGAAAACCTATCAAATCTATAAGGGAAAACCTATCAAACCTATTTGGGAAAACCTATCAAATCTATAAGGGAAAACCTATCAAATCTATTTGGGAAAACCTATCAAATCTATTTGGGAAAACCTATCAAATCTATTTGGGAAAAACAATCAAATCTATTTAGGAAAACCTATCAAATCTATGTTTACCTCTATGGATTAAAGCGGAAAATTACGTACCGAAAACGATAATGTAGCGGCGGTGGTGGTGCGACGGCGGTGTTGCAGCGGCGGTGGTGCAGCGGCGGTGGTGGTGCGCAGATGGTGAGTGGCGGTGGTGGTAGAAGATGGTGAGCGGCGGTGGTGGTGGTGGAAGATGGTGAGTGGCGGTGGTGGTGGTGGTGGAAGATGGTGGATTCACGGCGGTGGTGGTGGAAGATGGTTGAGTGGTGGTGGTGGTGGTGGTGGAAGGTGGTGGTGAGCGGCGCGGTGTCACGGGGAGGGCTCGCGGTGACGGTATGGAGGCGGTGGAGGTGAAACGTTGAGAGGATTATGGTGGTGAAGTGGTTGTGGTTGTGTGGATTGTGTGGTGAAATGGGGGTGTGCGAACGGTTGAAGACGAAACTAGTAAGCACGAGGTCATGGTTTTGCCTCCACGTGACCTCTTACAGACAGGAGGTCACGGTTTGGCCTCCACGTGACCTCTTACACATACGGTGCTCGAGGGGTAGGTGCACTAATCGAGGGAAAATCAGATTCAAAAAAATATCTCAAGAGGTCACGGTTTGGCCTCCACGTGACCTCTTCCCTTTTTTTTTGTATAATTGTTATTATTATTATTGTTATTATTATTATTATTATTATTATTATTATTATTATTATTATTATTATTATTATATTATTATTATTATTATTATTATTACTATTATTATTATTATTATTGTTATTATTATTATTTTTATTATTATTATTATTATTATCATTATTATTATTATTAACCGTAACCTTTTAGTTTCTGAATACACAAAATAATACTATTAATAATATTATTATTATTAACTTTAAAATTATTACTATTAAACTTTTTATTTATATTAGAGTATATTATTATTATTATTGTTATTATTATTATTATTTATCATTATTGTTATTATTATTAGAGTTTATTTTGTAGTTTCTGGATATACAAAATAATACTATTATAATTATTATTATCAACTTTAAAATTATTACTATTAAATTTTATTATTATTATTATTGTTATTATTATTATTTATCATTATTGTCATTATTATTATAATTTATTATGTATGTTTGAACATTGGTTTACAAAATATAAGGTGCATATATGTTGATATGTTCCCGATAAGATTGTTTAGGTTATCATTAAAACGTTACGGTTTGTTCACGTACTCATGTTTGTATGTACGTTTACGAAGTGTATTTGTTCTTATTGTATATATATGTTGATGTATGTGTATGTTCATGAAAAAATATCCTATTCGATATATGTAAATGATCATAAACGATTAATGTGTAGGATTAGGGAACTTTAAAAGGTCACGATTAGACCAAACCGTGACCTCTTTTGTCAACAAGCTGTTACGGTTCGCCCACCACGTGACACTTTGTGTCAACAAGCTGTGACAGCTTCATTCCACAACGCCACATGTGAACAAAGGGGTCACGGTTTGCCCAAACCGTGACCTTTTGTTCCAGATTATTTTAAAAAAATAAGTTTTCTATACTTATCAGCGAACCACTCCCGTCCCGACCGGTTAAGACGATAGGCAACAGGGGAGTGGTGTGGGCTCGAAACCCACTACCACCGGTTCAAGTGGCTATTTTTTATAAAATTATTTAATTAGTAAAATATTAAAAAATTAGGCAAACAGTCACGGTTTGCCCTAACCGTGACCTTTTGCCATAACCCTAACCGTAACCTTTTGCCCTAACCCTAACCGTGACCTTTGCCAAACCCTAAACGTCATGGTTTGGTCAAACCGTGACATTTATCTTCCTGTTTGATTTAGTGTTTTATTTTTATTACTATTATTATTAATATTATTATTATTATTATTATTATTATTATTATTAATATTAATATTATTTATTATTATTATTATTATTATTATTAACTTTAAATTTATTACTATTATTATTTCTTCTATTATTATTATTATTTCTATTATTACTATTATTATTATTTATTATTATTATTATTATTAACTTTAAATTATTACTATTATTATTTCTTCTATTATTATTATTATTTATATTATTACTATTATTATTATTATTATTATTATTATTATTATTACTATTATTATTTCTATTATTATTATTATTATTTCTATTATTACTATTATTATTATTATTATTATTATTATTATTATTTCTATTACTATTATTATTATTTGTACTATTATTTTTATCATCATCATCATCATCATCATCATCATCAAATAAAGGGATCTTCATTAATATGATAAAGTATCGGAAAATGATAACTCACAAGAGGCATTGGTGCCTCTATGACGATCCGTTATTCTAACGTAATTATTTATACGATCCTCATACATATTTTGCGATTCTAGTGCTTGTTGATATGCAAATCTCGGCCAATGATAGCCCACATTGGGCATTGGGTAATCCCCTTCCAATTATATGCAAATAAAGTGACATTGGTGAACATGAGCATGTGCGACAACTGGATAGGTGAATAATGGCTCTGGGGCTGTTCTCAGCGGGAACCATGTATGGCTGCCAAATGAAGAAATAAGATCCACAATACAATTGAATATTTCCGCAATTACGAGTCCATGGGCCGGAAAAGTTAGCCAATGGGTATCGGGTGCAGGTTGAGTCATGCCAAACAAATTTAAGCTATTACGAACAGAATCATAATAGCCGGGCAACTCGCAGTTCAACTTGCTCCGCCAATACCTCATGTTTCTGTCCATCTCCGACAACATTAGATGCCTAACCCATTCCCATTCATTTTGCTTTTTCCCTAAAGCCACCGCAATCGCCCGAAAACCACAGTTACCATCAGGCCGCACATCTTTTATAGTCGAAACGAACTAGTGAATCCATTGGGGCAGCTGATCCTTAAACTTCATAACTTTTATCACGTCCTTTGGTTTCAATATTAAAGGAAACCCTAGGGCAGCTCCCGTAATCGGTACATTTGAAACAGCCTTTGCCTTATTAGAATAGTCGTTGGGCATTTTAAACTGAGGGGTATATGAGCTATGCCTCGCCGGGTCAAGCATAGTTTGTTGTGAGGAAGTATAGGAGCTGTGTCTAGCAGCCTCATACTGTGATGTATTGGAGTCCGCTCTTCTTTGTTGCTCCTTAATATTTGGACGACCACGTCGGTCATGACGCACCTCAGGTTCTTTAAGTTTTGACTTTCTCTTAAACAAAGAGTCAAATACTTTCTTAAACAATTTTTTCTTTACTTGAGGGTTGGGAGACGACATAACCTTTTGTTTCAAGTCATTAAATTTCACATCGTAGTCGGGTTCAGGCGGTGCGACGTACGCTGGCTCGAAATCAAGCTTCCTCCAGTGTGGATCTACCGCATCGAGTGGAATACCTGTGACTGGATTTAAAGGTTAAATTATTAGTAAAAAATATGCAATCGTGTGACAACAGTAAAAAAATGTATTAAGAAAAATATAACCTTCTCGGATGTATATCTCCAAACGACAAGCACATGGCAAGCCCATGGACGTGAACAACTGGTGTCCACATGAACCCCCAGACTCCTGAATCATTTCCATTTTCGTCAACTCTGATTCAAGGAGGCTAAGGCAAAAAACAGTCGATGGTCTTTTTTAATTTTCACACGGGACACCTCGAATGTTTTACAAATTTCAATCTCCTGGCCGCGCACGAGGTCACAAACATATCCGACAAGTGTGTGCAACGTATTATAGGTCCTTATGAGGTAACTCTTGAAGTTGGCATGTTGGCTCTCAACCCTATTAGTTGTAAACTCACCAAAGTTAAGGCGGTCGTACATCCAACAAGTAATAATTTTCTCTTTGTACGGCACCAACCAGTTATTCCAAATATATTCCCATACCTCTGAAAGAAATAACAAAATTTATAAAACGAATAAATAAATTATTAGAGTAAAAATAACTATGAAATCCTTACCACGTTTACCATCTTCAGTTAACTTTTCTTCCATCTTCCTGCAATTGTAATCGTACAATGCCTCTGTGGGAGACGAACACAAGGTCTTCCACCAGTATGGAAAATCCTTCCACATGCCGGTTTTGAATATCATATTCCACCATCTTTTGATATTCTCCCTAACGTGCCACCTGCATAGGTTTTTAGTAGCACTTGGGAACACGGTGTCACACGCGCTCATCAGGGCCAGGTCCCTGTCTGTGACAATAACGCGGGGCTCCACACACCCATCGAGCATATCTCTGATCCGCTCCAGTACCCATGTGAAGTTGTCCTGCCGTTCCCTCGATATAAATGCATGCGCAATACAAAACGACTTCGACGTCGACGTAACGCCAATAACCTGAACAAACGGAATGTTGTACATGTTGGTCTTGTACGTCGTGTCTATCAACATCACGTGCGGGAATGCGCGCCACATTTTATACGAAGTAGGATGACAAAAGAAAACATCTTCCACGGCCTTAGTAGTTGTATTCGTTCGGGTTTCATACACGAACTCTTTAGATTGTAGCAGGTTTTCAAGTTCCTGCATTGGTGTCATGCCTTTTCTCCCCTCAGCCCTAAACTTCGACGTCAGATTGTATATGTCTTGAACAACACAGACGCTGTGGGGAAAGTGCTTCCTTACGGCTGAATGGATATGTCGTGGCCGCACGTGCTGCCTGTGTAACTTCTCGACAAGATCAATTTCTTCGGCAGTCATCTTCCTAAGATGCGCGTGGCCCTCCTCGTACACAACAGGATCATGGTTATGCGTCTCGTTTCTCACCTCTAATATCCAACTGTCACTCTTTCCTACGTACTTCCCTACGAGTTTAAAGGGACATCCCTTCTTTATGCTCCCAGTACGTCTACTTGTGCTAGTGAATTTAGGTTCACTACTACGATTGCATAATAGTTCCGCATCCTTTTTTCGTGACCGACCCACTACAATGACGCACCCATGCTCGCGTCCTCTCATTTTAGCCCAGCTCTCCAAGTCTTCACGAGAATCAAAATACTGAAAAAATGATAAAGCTAGACATAAAAACAATATATAAAACAAATAAAAAATAAAATAAACAAAAGAATAAAAACTCTTCGTACTTTATCGGTTTTATAAGAAACCGTAGCCTTTCGAATCCGATCCTCATCCTCATCATGCTGCGCGGTGTCCCCATGGTTTTCTTTGAGGTGAACCGAACCGTCACTCTCATCTGTGTCATTCACATTAAAAGTATCTGACACATGTGTAATTTCTAGTTCTGACTGGTACGGGGGATGTCCGTAATCCAGCTCTGTTTGTGCGTGGTACGTGTTCGGGGCATGCCTGTAAGAATTGCAAGGGGGATATCTGTACCCTTCACCGTAACCTGTCTGTCCAAATAAAGAGTTGTACGCCTCTTGAGCAAATGTGTTCGACAGGTTGGTTTCCTCCTCCTCCCACGGAGGGTGACTCCCGTATACGTAATATTCCTAAAAAAGATAATGGTTAGATATTTCAAATAATAAGTTATAATAAAACGTATACTAGTTTAACCTGGTTCGAATCTTCGATATGTGGCACCTCATTCAAATCTGGAAGCTTCGGCTTTTGATAATGATCTCCCGAACCCGACATTGTTTTCGTATTAACGTGTTTTTTGGAATGACGAAGGCTGAAAAAACTCGAGTGTTGGATGAATGAAAGCTCAAATGAAAAAATTTCGAATGAGATGTGTAGAGAAAAAAAATCAGAGGAAAGGTATTTAAGGTGAAAATCTGGTGCACAAACCGTCACGGTTTGGCCTCCACGTGACGGTTCGTGGCGCGATTCCCGGCCTTCTGTCAAAATCACGTCTACCTCGTACCTTAAACTGAGAACCTCGTACCCTAGAGGTCACGGGTAGGCCAAACCGTGACGGTTTAGTGACCGCTTTTCAACTTTATCAGGCCATTTTGTCGTTTTGTTGTCACGAGGTCACAGGTAGTACCACCCTAAACCGTGACAGCAAGGCCTTGCGGTCACGGTTAGGGGCCAAAATGTGACCGCAAGCCCTAACCGTGACCGTTTGAACCGGCCTACCACCAAAAACCCCAGCAGTGTCCCCGCACCACCCAAAAACAAACTTTTATGAACATGCCAAGTTTAATGATGGTGATGTGGTGGGTGTTCAACCGGTACTATGTATTTGTTATGTTTTAATAGTTTTTTATAGTTTAAGTATATGTTTATATACTTTTAAAATAATTGGCATTATAAAACAATTTAATACCCAAAAACTATTGTACATCCAGAAAGTAGTTTTATTATAAATTAATATACTTTTTTTAAACTAATATTTTATAATACTTAGAGACCAAAGCTTAAAACATATTTTACCACATGGACCATCAATATTGCAATTAATTCTTTTATTTTGTATTGCGTGGGGAAATCCCTAGTCATTGAATATACGGAGTCGTTACGAATTTTAAACGAAGAATGTCATTCGTAACTTTTAATAAACCCTAATTAACTCTAACTAGAACGGCGGACCACATTTTACATGCGACACGTGTTTTTAATATTTTATTATTTTTGTAGTAGTTATACAAAAGTTTAATATGTTTTTAAAATAAAATTTAAAACACTAAATAAATGCGTTCTCCATAACTACTTGTACATTTACGTATTAACTTATTTTACCTCATAAATACGGATCGGTTAAACAAAAAGTTTACACCAAAAATTTAAAAAAACACAGGTTACAGTTATAGTCTCAAAAGTTTTTTAAACGTGATATTTTAAAATATATAGCTGAAATGTTAAAACAAATTTAGTTTTCTTGAATTATGGGTAGATAATATAAAATTTTATGTAAATATTAGAAAACGTAAGGTTATTATATAATATGTAAATACTGTTATAAATACTATTTTACCCTCAAAATTAGTTGTAATTTATGCATTAAATAAAGTAACTGTTCTTAATTTTATGGTATTTTTAAATGCCCTTTCATATGCTTTATATAATATAGAATAGTTCATATTAAATACTCGTTAGCTAATTTAACACAGTCAATTGGGTCATATTCACATAAATGAAACATTGGGGAATTTTGTAAACATCAAAATAATTGGAGGGCACCAAGTGAAACTTGTCGTTCATGGGGCGGACATTTTTGAACGGGGAACGTTTACCAAATTCTCACGTACGGCTCTCGATATATATCCTCACTAAATATTCCAGTCTGTCTTATTCAAGTTTTAGATTTACATCCAATAATAAACTACACTAGATGGTTACAACCACCTCGATGTTGAATATCAAAACGCAACACGATGAGCGGTTCTTCTTCTACTTCATTTTAGGGTCACATCTTCCGATGGTATATGTGGAATCTAATAAACGTTAGGTTGTTATGTAAATAAGCGTCAAGTAATATGAAAGTGTTTTCTAATTCGTTAAAGGATAAAAACTTCCAAAGGATATATATTTGAAATTCGAGAAAACGTTTCATTATTGTGAAAAAATTAAGCATTAAGGAATACATAAACTAATAGAAAAATAAGACGTAAAAGTGTATTATATTTAACTCGGGTCAGTTATGAAAGAAATTAAAGTTTAGTTAAACATAAATAAATATAATCACACATTAAAATGATATAATCAATGACATATTTGTAATTAAAAAAATATTATATGTTTTAAAATTTAGAACTTAGAAGACTTAATATACTAATTAAAAGGAAAGGGTTCAAATAAAAAAACCTTAAAATTAAAAAAAGTGCAAGAAATATAATCAATCTGGTTAATCAATTATTAAGATCAAGTTGCAGGTAAGAAAATTTGTTAGACCATAGTTTACTTGAGGCGGGACGGCACAAAAGGAAACTTAAATTACCATTATTTGATTAACGGTTTCTAAATCAGATAACATTTGTATTTAGGAAGAAATAATCATAATTATAATGATATATCTACCTATTATAATAAACGAGTAACTTGGTATGACATGTGTCAGCACCATAATTCTTCTAACCAAAATTTTCCCGCCTCTCTCTCTTATTAAATAGTTACCTTAATTACTAATAATATTATTTAATATTTTTTTAGATTAGAATATTTTTTATAAATTAAGAAAAGATTTTTTTGTTAATCTTATATCTAAATAATGAAATTTTTATAAATAATATTTTTTCTAAAATATTAAACTTTTTTAAAAATATGATATATCATAAAATTAGTGTTTTTAAAAAGTAAATTATTTAAAAACCAAAAATAATTTAATTTAGGAGTTATGATAATTACGGTTTGTTTTCGAACAAAATATAATTTTTTTGAAAAAAAACTAAAATCAAAGTTATAAAAAGTTGGTATCATGTTTTATTACTTATAATACTTATTTACGCATAATTTCAGTCATATCATATCTTGGAATATTATTTTATTTTTCATAAATTTCATTATATTACTATTTTATTTATTCAACCCGTGTAATACACGGGGTTTCTAAAGCTAGTATATTATAAACATGTATGTACACATTATTATAAATATAGTACAACCATCTAATTGTTTTTAACATTTTTTGTTTTAAACTCAATACCTTTACATCTTTCACTATATAATCTTTACAATTTTTTACTATTAATTTCGTTTCCTTATACTTTTTATTTTTTACAAATTTTTCATTTTAAATTTTGTCTAAATTTTAAAAGTTACACGTCGTAATGTGTGCGCGTGTGGTACGTTGTTAATCCTATTTTTTCCTTGTTTAACGGTTACGTTGCAATGTGCGGGTCCTAGATCGATTTAGTTATTGTTTTTAATGTTTTACGTGTTATGTGCCTGGTTCAAACGTTGTTATGTCTACGATCCGTTCGCTTAAATTTTTTGTTATTATTTCTTCTTTAATATGAGTTTTTTTGATGTTTGTACGCAGTCGCTAACGTTGGTTTAAAATTAAAACTATTTGGCACGGTTTTATGCCACTCGTATCAACAAAAGTGGCTTATACTAGTATATTATAATTATCAACTGATTGTGAATTATAGTTTGTATCTTATACTTTGTAAGTTGTGCCTTCCTTTGTTTTATTTTAATGTTTTTTTTTTTACTTTTAACCCTTATTGTTTTCATGGTTTACATCTAACTCTAACATTTTTTTTTTACTTTTAACTTTAATCGTAAATACTTTTTATCTTTTAATTTTCATTTTACCTTTGGGTATAAAAATTTGATTTAACATACCACAACATATGTATGTGGTTTAATTTTTTTACCTCTATTTTTTATGTTTAACTAATGGTTGTGTGTTACGCTTTGGTCTAATTTATACATATTAACACACCGTAACTGTTAGGAATCAAGCGACACAACGGAACCAACACACGAACACGCACAAATGATTATCACGCAGAAAATAGAAAATAAACGATACAAGGATTTAACGTGGTTCGGTCGGTGTGACCTACGTCCACGGGCTGCAACTAGGGTTTTCTTTATTTGCTCAGTACAAAGATTACAAATACATAACTGGGTATATATAGAGACTAATTAGGGTTAAGAACATTTAGTAGTTCACTATTAGATGAATTTCTTCCCCGACTCCCACTGTTCCTGTTGTTACCCCGACCCCTGCCAACATTTAGTAGTTCACTATTAAATGATTCACCCGAGTTCCTTCTTCTGACTTCTTCACCCATAATTAGATCTTGAATACCATTAAGAGTGAAACCCTTAGACCCCACAGAACTTGAAATTGCAGTCACAGTTTCAGACCAACTATCAGGCAGAGACGACAACAGAAGTAGAGCCTGAACTTCATCATCAAACTTAATTCCAACAGATACAAGTCTTGTTAAGATTGAATTTAGATTGTTAATGTGAGCAATCACTGAGCTTTCTTCTTTCATCCTTGTGTTCCCTAGCTCCCGAATAAAGAACACCTTATTCGCCACAGACGGTTTCTCATACATATTTGACAAAGTAGTCATCATACCACGAGCCGTGGTTTCCTTAATGACATTAAAAGCAACATTTTTCGTCAAAGCCAATGTGATAACCGCACGAGCCTTATTGTCCTTTGATTCCCAATCAGCTTGTTCTATTTTTGCAGGTTTTTCTTCTAGTATCATATCAAAGTCCTTTTGACATAACAATGCTTCTACTTGCATTTTCCACCAACAAAAATCAGAACCGTTAAATTTCTCGAACACAACCTTCCCGTCTTCAGCCATTTCAAACAGCAAACAAGAACCAAATCGAAACAGTGAACAGATACAGCAATGGCACGGGTCTGAACTTGACGGTTGTTCTACTCAACACTGTCAATTGACCGATTTGCTCCTACAATAAACCTTGTAGACAAATCTAAACCCGAAATAATTTTCTTTCACAAAACACGGTTCCCCAAACAGTTGATTATAACCAGTCAAAACAAATTGAAACTTGAAAACACAGAACCCTAACCTTTACCCGACGAATCCAAGAGTTCTTCACCAAACCCTAATCAACGGCTCAAAGGGTTTCAACTTGATACTTAATTTTGATTACAATCTTTAAAACATTCACAAAAAAACATCGAATAATTTTTTTTCCTTTTTTCTTTTTCGAAGCAAATCACACAAATAGAAAAAAAAGAAACACAATAATGTTCTTATTTTCTTTCCCTTTTTCTCGCAAACCAACGTACATTTTCTAGCACAAAAACCAATATATTGCCTTTTCTTTTCTTGCTTTCAATAGCACAACAGCCGAAGGAAAAAAAAGCTTTCTAATCTTATTTATGCCACACAATACGTCGGCTCCGATGGACTTTCTCGATCGACCAAAACTGTTGCGAATCGTTTTCCGTGCAACCGTATATTTTACGAGCCAAAACTCTGATACCACTTGTTAGGAATCAAGCGGCGCAGTGGAACCAACACACGAACATGCACAAACGATTATCACGCAGAAAACAGAAAATAAATGACACAAGGATTTAACGTGGTTCAGTTGGTGTGACCTACGTCCACGGGCTGCAACTAGGGTTTTCTTTATTTGCTTAGTAAAAAGATTACAAATACATGACAGGGTATATATAGAGACTAATTAGGGTTAACAACTTAATAAACAAGAAAATTAGACATGAGACCAAGCACAAAGCCTTCACAAACCCAACAGTAACGGATGTGCATAGTTCAATGTTTTACGTCTACTTTTTTTATTATTTACGTTTTAATTTATTTTGTTTACGAGTTTTTTCGGTATTAGTGGTCGCTAGCGATGGTGTGACATTAATGCTACTTAACGCAGTTTATGACCCTGTCACAATGCATGTGGCTTAATACTTGTTATATATAATACTAATTAGTAACTTATTTATGCATCAAAATTGTACATTAGCTTTAGTGGTTTGTACCCTATTTTAGGTTTTTCTTTTATCTTTAGTTATTTTTTTAGTTTTAACCTCAATACTTTTACAACTTTTATAATTTAACATTTACAAAATTTCACTTTCATCTTTGTTCCCTTATACTTTTCATCTTTTAAATATTTCTTATTTTACTTTTCAGTTTAAATTTACTAGTTAACACATAACAACATGCGCATGTAGTTTAACATTTTTACGTCTATTTTGACCGTTTAACGACACCGTCACAATGTGCGGATCCTAAACCGATTTAGTTTTTTTTGTTTCATTTGTGTGTTTCAACGCTCTCACATCTATTTTTTATCACCGGCGACCTCCGCCGACACACACCTCGCCGGCCACCTCAGCCGACGAAACCCCACCGGCGACCTCAACGACCAGCGACCTCAACACTCTCTCCCGCTCAGGTAAGTGACCAACCCTAAGACCCACCGCCCTCACCTCGCCGGACACACACCTCGCCAAAACCCCAAAACCCCAACGACCGGCGACCTCAACTCTCTCTCCCGCTCAGGTAAGTGACCAACCTCAACGACACCTCGCCGGACACACACCTCGCCGGCCACCTCAACGACCGGCGACCAAAACCCCAAAACCCCAGCGACCGACTCGCTCTCCGCTCAGGTAAGTAACCCACCCCAAAGACCCACCGCCCTCACCGCCGACCTCCTCACCGGCGACGACCAACCCCACCGCCTACCCAGTCACCACCACCCACCCCGGAACCAACGCCCACCGCCACCACCGCCTGCCCTCCACCGGTCACCACATTACCTCTACCCACCACCACCCTCACACCCCCACACCCTTACTGCTCCCCTGCCCCCTGCCCCCTGCCTCACCACCGGCCATCACCACCACCCCCAACACCATCACAGAAACTTCATAGCCCGTACCAGCATCAAAATCGAACAATTATAAAGTTGGGTGTACATTTGGTGAGATCGATCTATCTCAGGTTTACATATCTGTTTTTACTCGTCTTCCATTTATATCTTTAACTATACATATAGTTTATATCTGTTAGTTTAGATTGTTTGGCTGGGTTAGGGGTACCAGCATTCTGATTTTAAATAGCTACTTGTTCGTGTAATTTGGGTGAGATCGTTTCGTATCGGGTTTTATCTCTTCTTCTAGTCTGCTCTATTTATATTTTTTCGTTTGGACTGATTGTTCTGATTGTTAGGTTATATCTCTGCTTCTAGTCTGATTGTTAGTTTATATCCCTGCTTCTAGTCTGATTGTTAGTTCATATCTCTGCTTCTGATTTTAAATAGCTACTTGTTCTGATTTTTAAATAGTTTAGATTGGACTGATTGGCTGGGTTAGGGGTACCAGCACTCTACTTTTAAATAGGGATTTGATTGTGCCAGTCACATTGTCTTGTGATTTGGTATATTAGTGGTTGTAATTGTGTTCGTCTGGGTTTTGATATATTTCTGTTACTGCTTGTAATAGTGTTTCTCGTCACGCTGGGTGAGTGAGGTATAATAGATAACAGGGGACATTATGTTGTCCCGAGATCATGTACGGTGACGAGAGATGCAACTACAGGGAATAAGGGTTATAAATTACGAGTGGCATCGTGGAATGTAGGAACACTTAATAGTAAGTTATTAGGGATAATAGATGTGTTAAGGAGTCGTAAGGTTCAGATAGCGTGCCTCCAGGAGACTAGATGGCGAGGTGGGAGGGCAAAGGAGTGTAATGGGTATAAACTATGGTACTCAGGGTCAGATGGAACAAAAAATGGAGTAGGTTTTTTAGTCGCTAAAAAACTTCAGGATAATGTAGTGGAGGTTAGAAGAATCGATGATAGACTTATGTTGTTAAGGATAGTAATAGGAGACGAGGTAGTGGCTGTAGTTAGTGCGTATGCACCGCAAGTTGGATTAGGGGATACGGAAAGAAAGAAGTTCTGGGAGAGTTTAGATCACGTTATGGGAGACATACCACGAGAAGAAAAAATATTCATAGGAGGAGATTTTAATGGGCATATCGGTAAGGACAACGATCATTTCCCGTTGGTGCATGGTGGCTTTGGGTATGGTCTGAGGAATGACGTCGGTAGGGAGCTTCTTGACTTTGCATTAGCGCATGAACTAAGCATCATAAATTCGTTTTTCAAGAAAAGAGAATCGCATCTAATTACGTTTAGCAGCGGCGGAAGACACACACAGATAGATTATTTGCTGATGAGGAGAGAAGATCGTAGGTCGTGGAAGGACTGCAAGACAATACCGGGACAGACAGTAGTCACTCAACATCACATGTTGGTGGCAGATATACGACTGAAGAGAGCAAGTGTCCAACAACTAAGAGAAGTAGACCTACGATCAGATGGAGACAACTCAAAGACGAAAAGATTACCATCTTTAGAGATAAATCATACCAATGAACCCGAGTGGGCCACAGGAAGACGCAAACCAAAAGTGGGAGGCTATGGCAACTAGAGTAATTCAAGCAGCTAAAGAAACGCTTGGGACTACAACAAATAGGAAAATCGGTCATAAGGAATCCTGGTGGTGGAACGAAGATGTACAGGAGAAGATAAGAATTAAACAACAAAGTTTTAGAGAGCTTTTACGCTGTAATAATGAGAAAGAACGAACAGAGCTAAAAGATAAATACAAAGAGGCAAAACGAAAGGCGAAAAAGTCTGTGTCAGAGGCAAAGAACACAACATACGAGAGGATGTATAAGCGATTAGAGACGAAAGAGGGTCAACATGACATGTTTAAGATTGCCAAGGCAAGGGAACGTAGTAGACAGGACTTGAGATTGGTGAAGTTTATAAAAGCCGCGGATGGAAAGGTCTTGGTGAGGGAGAAAGACATCAAGGGGAGATGGAAAACTTACTTCGATAACCTTTTCAACATAACGAACCGTAATCAAGAAACGGAGATCGATGAAACAACTCAAACGACGCAACAAAACAAGTGTTATGGTAGAAGCATCACAGTCGATGAAGTTAAGAGAGCTTTGAAGAAAATGGGAAGGGCTAAGGCGGTGGGGCCAGACAACATCCCGATTGAAGTGTGGAAGTGCCTGGGAGATGAGGGCCTACAATGGCTAACGGACTTATTCAACACTATCTTTAAGACAGGAAAGATGCCAGAGTAGTGGAGAAGCAGTGTCATAGTCCCCATATATAAGAAAAAGGAGATGTCTAATGTTGCACAAATTACAGGGGAATAAAGCTATTGAGTCACACGATGAAGCTATGGGAAAGAATTGTTGACACGAGAATTAGACGAGAAACTCAGATAGCGGTAAACCAATTTGGATTTATGCCAGGCTGCTCTACAACAGAAGCTATACACGTCATAAGGAGGATAATGAAGAAATATAGAGAAAAGAAAAGAGACCTGCATATGGTATTCATTGACCTAGAAAAAGCCTATGACAGTGTGCCGCGGAAACTCATCTGGGAAAGTCTACAACTTAGAAAGGTACCAGAAAGGTATATCAAAATAATAAAGGATATGTATGACGGGGCAAAAACGTGTGTACGAGCACCTGTCGGAGACACAGACTACTTCCCGGTGGAAGTAGGACTCCACCAAGGATCGGCATTGAGCCCATTCCTCTTCACAGTTGTGTTGGACGAGATGACCAAGTCTATACAAGAGCCAGTCCCATGGTGTATGCTGTTTGCGGATGATATTATCTTAATATCAGAATCTAAGACGGTGCTTAACGAGAGATTAGAACAGTGGAGAGCAACAATAGAACGCATGGGCTTAAGGATAAGTCACTCTAAGACAGAATACATGCATTGTAACTTTAGTGGTGAGGCCGAAGAGGACTCCCAAATCAGTATCCAGGGCATGGCGGTCCCCCGGACGTCTAGGTTCAAATACCTTGGCTCGTACGTACAGGAAGATGGAGAGATACACAGCGATGTAGCACACCGTGTACAATCAGGATGGTGCAAGTGGAGAGCAGCATCAGGGATTTTATGTGATAAGAGGTTCCCGGCAAAACTAAAGGGAAAACTATACAGAGTGGCAGTACGTCCAGCTATGTTATACGGCACAGACTGTTAGGCCATAAAGAAATCGCACGAGAGACAAATAGAGGTCGCAGAAATGCGAATGCTGAGGTGGATGTGTGGACACACAAGATTGGATCGGATAAGAAACGACGTCTTTCGCCAGAGGCTAGAGGTGGCGTGTATCACAGAAAAATAAGAGAGGGAAGATTAAGATGGTTTGGGCACGTGAAGAGGAGAACGATGGCAGCACCTGTCCGAGCAGTAGAGAACATCAGCTTAGAGGGTAGGAGGAGCAGAGGTAGACCTAGGTTGACTTGGGACGAGGTTGTTAGGAGATATATGATGGACTTGCATCTCTCTGAGAACATGATCGAGGATAGAAGTGAGTGGAGGCGTAGAATTAAAATTAAGGACTTTTAGTGGGTTTTGTGGGTGGGAAGGGTATTCGGTGACATATGGCCGTACCCCACACGTTAGATGTAGTTTTCCTCATCTATCCTTTTTGGGTGTTACATGTCGTTTTTTATGAGGGCATTATCTAATTCTTCATGTGATATCTATCTTTGTGTTATATGCTTTGTATTATGATTGTTATTGCCTTTGTTATGCTTTGTTATATGCTTTGTATATGCGTTGTATTATGATTGTAATTGTTATTGCCTTTGTTAACGAGTCGGGGGTCTCTTCGGAAGCGGTCTCTCTATCTTTCTAGATAGAGGAAAGACTTGCCACCATATACCCCTCCCAGACCCTGCTCTTCAGCGGGAGATACTGGGTATGTTTGTTTGTTTGTTTGTATTTATTTTTTAATACGAGCTTTTATTGTGTTGGTGGTAGCTAATATTGTGTAACATTGATGCTACCTGACAAGGTTTTACGCCCCCTGCTATAACGTGATGAGCGTAATACTAGTATATACTAATTTGAAACTTGGTTATGTATGATGAGTTATACCATGTTTTTTAGTGATACCCACTTTTTTGTTTTTTTAATCCTTAACTCTTTTATTTTAATCCAATACTTTTAGATAATTTGCAGTTTAGCCTTAGTATTTTATATTTTTATTTGGTCCCCTACACTTTTGATATTTTAAAATTTTTTTCTTGCGTTTTGGTTTAATGTTGCGAGTTAACACGCTGCGACATGCGGTATAGTTCAACGTTTTTACGTTTATATCTTCATCGTTTAACCGACACGTCACAACGCGTTGTTCCTAAATTTTACTTACTTATTATTTTATATGTTTTACGTTTCCGTTGCGTGTTTCAATGTTTTTACGATTACTTTTCATTTGATTTAATTTTTTCATTTTTATTTATTTTCTAATACGAACTCTTTAGATGTTGGGCATCACTACTGTCGATGATGTACCATTGGTAATTGTTGGCATGATTTAATGCCCCCTACTACAACATGATAGGATTAATACTTGTTATATAAAAATTTTAAACTATATCTCATTTCATCCTGAATACGAATAAAAATTTCAGTTTTCAACTACCTACTCTGTCAAATTTTAAGTTCCGACTTCAACTAAATCCATCAAACATATATAAAAAATTAATTCAAAACATAAATTTGAATGGAGAAAAGCAAAAAGATTTTCCTTTTCATCAATAAATAATCCTTATATTAGAAAAGAAGTTAAATGTATTTTGAACCGGGTTGGATAGGGACGCATTGGTGAGCGGTCTAACCAATCAAACAAGATTTAAAAATCATATAACTCTATAATTGTATATTTTATCTATAGTTATATTTAACTCAATATAGATGTTCTATATGTGGTTTATAATCATATATAAAATTCAACGACAATTTTATGTGCAATACTCTAATTCATAATTTGAAACGAATTACAGTGGATTGGAACGGTTCCGACCTCCGAATACCGGTCTGGCATATTGCTACGTTAGGAAGGGCCATATATCTTCTTCCTATTATTTATATTTCACTTTATCTATGTGTACTTTCTTCTCGCACCCCAAAATTAAGGATAGATGACAAAAAGAGATTGGATCGAAAGTTTCTTCTTACTCTATTTTAGATAAAACATGGTAGGTGTAAGTCATGACTAAGACATGGTGTGAAAGAAGAACATCATATCATTTCTTCCGTAGGCAGCTTCGTATATGCAACGCTAGGGTTTCAAATCTACACTCTGTGGGTGCTATGGTCCTTTGCATAGGTACTCTTCTCGATTATTAGGTTGCAAAGGTAATTTCTTCACATCTTAATTTTGAAGTTCATTTACTTGCTAAATATTATTCTTCTCTCTTATTAGGAATTAAATTGAGTTTCAACGTTCTTTGGATTCAATTAAAAGTTTAAGATTGATTTTGGTTAAAACACACAGAAATTTTCAAATCATTTTTGTTGATTAAACAAAATAGAAAATTTAACATCATTCACTAACACTCGTGTTTCAAGAAGCCGAGCTATCTTTCTTGCTGCAGGTAGAAAGAGGTTTCAAGAATTCAAACAAAGCAAACGAAGCTGCAAACAACCAAACAACAACAGCAAATCAAACAAAAGCTGCAAACAACCATCATCAGCAGCACATCAAACAATAATTCATTGTTTGAAAACACAAACATACAGTTGTACATAAGTCACATTGAGAAAGAACTGATGCATTTACATTTATGTGATCTTGTAAATTCAAACAACACATTGTCTAATGATTAGATAAAATGCAGGTCAGAGATGGAACAGTCTCAAAGAAATGATCAAGCTCAAATCAAGACATTAAATCAACAGAACATTAGTTTAACTCAAGAGATGAACCAGTTGCAAGACAAAATGGTTCAAAAACAAATCAAGATTGAAGATTTAACTACTGAGCTTGCAAAAGCCACAAACATCAACAACACAAACATTCCTCCATTTCCTGAAATTCCTGAAGACAGAATGATCAATGTATGCTCATCAACATGCATAGATGAAGTTTAGGCATACCGGAAACATTGCAACAATATATCATACATGATAAAGGAGGAATGAGCTTCACATGCAGAAGAATTACAAACTTCTGCAAATCAAATCAGTTCATTAGAGAAAGAAGTTGATAACTTGCTTAAAGAAAATCATAAGCTAAATGCTCAATCAATTGAACTCTCTGTGAAGTTAACAAACATAAAGGCTGAATTTGAAGCCAAAATATCAGAAGCAAGTACAACTAAAACAATCATTAACTCGCAACATTACATTGAGCGTCTAAAAGAAGCAATCAATACAGAAAAGGTTATAAATGCAGAATTAAAAATACAATATAAAGCCTTTGAAGATAAAATCAATTCTCTTCTAAAGGATGTAGACAAACTCCTTGGAGAAAGATTTAGTCTTCAAGCTCAAGTTACAAGACTCACAGAGTCTTTAACAAAGACAAAATCTGATCATGCATCAACAGAAGTTGAACTTGAAAACTTAAGAGGACTGCAAGCAAGTTGGAAGAACTATTTAATGCACAAAGAGATTAAAAGAAGAGTGCAGGAACTACATATCATGTTTTTCCTCCACCTTATAATGATAACTACACAGAAATGCCAACTTCAATGACAAGTCCAGTCATAAAAGATTCAAAGATGCATGATCATCATCAAACAGATAAACCATCCAACATCACTCAAATCACTTCTCTTGAAACTGCACCAAAGCTGTACTTCAAACCAGAATCACCACAGAATGAAACCTTTCATTCCTGTGATGATCAAGATGGAGATCTTACAAGTGATGATAGTGATGAAGTAACCAACCTACCAAACAAACAAACATTGACATGTATTAATCATGTCATTGAAGAAAGCAATCAAAAACAAACACAACCACATAAATCCAAAACAGCAAAGCCTAACAATAAACAAAAGGCTCTGGTTCTCAATGAGAAATTCAAATCAGAAGGCTAAACAAAAAGAAAAGATTAAAATAGAGTTAAAGAACAATCAAAAGCTTGAGGTACAAGAAATCAAAGAACAAATCAAGAGGAAGAAGACCAGATCTAAAAGAAAGAAGAAAAGTCAGACCAAGTCTTCTACACCTGATCCAAATCAACCATTAACCTCAAAAGCAACCTTAGAAACTCCAAAACAACAAACAATTCTCTATAAGACATGTAATTCAGAGTCACATAACACTTCAAAGTGTAAAAACACTGAGAATGATATATATATATATATATATATATATATATATATATATGTCCTCATAAGAGAAAGCAACAAAAACAACCAAGACAAAAGGCAGTGAAGTTCTAAGAAAATCCAACTTCATCATTCAAGCCTAAGAGAAGAAGATCCAGACCTTCTATTTACTGCTAAAATTATGACATGGAGAATCATAACACTTCAGAGTGTTCATACAACAAATCTCCCACATCATAATACAGAAGAAGCCAAAGATCTTATCATACATCAGAGTCATACTCACCGAGATCGGAGCATGAGTACTGCAACAGACGTCATAGCTACTCTTCTCCTCGATCACATCGACATGGGTATGATTTTAAACATTATGATATTCATGATTATTAGGCACCAAGACATTATCCTAGGTCATACTCATAACATAAGTATGATAGATATAGGAATAATGATTAGTATAATGGATATCATAGAAGATCACATCCATCAAATTATTATAATCATGATTATAATTATTATGATGAATACGATCACATGCCCAGAAGAAACAAACATAATCAAGGACAAAGATGCTTTGCTACACCTCCGTAAAACATTCAAAAGCAAAATCAATTTTCTAAACCAACCAAAAGATTTTCAAAAGCCAAACAAACTCCTTTCATTAGACAAACTAAAGTTGAGTCAGTTGGCTTAAAATCAAAATAATGTTGGAGAAAGAAAACAATTCCAGGAGGTGAATCTGATACATCATCAGATAAAGCAAAATCATACACATACGAGCAAGTCATATGTAAAGATGCTAATGGACAGCTCAGGATAACTATGGCCTGGGTTGAAATATCTAACTGCTTTGCTAGTATAATAGGGACAGTTATGGAGGCCTGGCAACCTAAGTAAAGTTTGCAGTGGCTGATCCTTTCTCATGAAAGGAACGTTCTTCCTGTTCATGATGTTTATGATGCAACTGAGTCAAATAGAGCATAAATTAACTAGAATTCAATGCAGGATATATATCACTCATAGAAACAATGATGACACTGCAAGAAACAACCGATGTTTCATTCCATCTGCTAAGTTTGATTACATTGCTAAATGGACTAACTGTTTATGATCTCTATTGCATTGATAACACATATGCCATTTCTTTATTTTTCTCAAACAAAAAATCCTAAAAATTAGAAAATCAAGAAATGTCCAAAAATATTACTTTTGAATCTTTCTGCATTTACATGAGAAATGATAGTACACTTATCTACTATCTTCTGTATCTATTTTTCAAATCAATAAAGACTGACAAGACTTTGTTTGATATGTCAGTAGGCTCAGCTTTGGATTGAAGACAAGCATATTTGTGATGAATTAAATCAATATGCATTGTGGACCAAAACCATCTTCGGGTATTGGTAAGCAATGACTTTTCTAAATGTTTGCTTGTGTGGTTACCTAAACACACCATGTGAAAACAGTTTATAAGCTTCTTATTGATAAAAGTGTCTGTTTCTTCTTTGTTGTACGTAAATACAGACCTGGAGTAAACACAAGGACAACTTCTGTTGGGCTGAGCACAGACCTAGTTGACCTTGCACTAAAAGTGTTGATTCTAAAAAGAATCCCAATGTCGATCAATGCTAAAAGAATCCCAATGAGGATCAACTTCCAATGTGAAGTATAAAAGAATCTCAATGCGGATCAAATATAAAAGAATCCCAAAGTGGATCAAATCATGAGAATTTATACTGTAAGTAGCCTGGTTCAAGTTGTGATAAAGTGCCACCTTGCATTTCATGAGGAGAGTTATTCTTCCATACTTCTGAGTGTGGGGTACTCAATTAGCATATCTAATCAAATCTAAACATGATAAATATCACATAGTGTTAAAAATAGATTCTTGCATAAGTTTAAGTGGACAAACATACTTACAATTAACTTTGTTCTTTGTTTATGTCTATTCCAAACTTTAAACATTCTTAGATGTAGAGGATTTTGGAATAGTATAACCATATTGCAGTTGAAGGATTCATGCTTGTAAATATCTTAATTTTGAAAAAATCTAAAATACCAAAAAGATTTGCATTTTTAGTATTTTTCTTAGTTTTGGCAGATTTACATGTGTTATTGATTTAGGAGTGAAACTTCCATGCAATACCTCTACCGAGAGGATTTAGGCTTTTGCAGGTGATGAATTGCATGACATGCCTGAGTTTCTTATTCAGTTCAAGATGTCAAAAGAACCCTCCTGCTTCCTTCAAAGATCTCATGCCAGTTGTTGAGAACTAAGAATCCTCCTCTTGGTGTCTCATACACAAAAGTTCCTCACCCTCCAAAGCTTTTGTTGAGGGAGAGTTTATGTTAAGTCTGAAGAATTTCTTATGCTTCTCCTTCACTTCTAAAGTTGAGATAAAGCTGCTGATATTGCTACTGCAGGATCGTATGTTGGTCACTCAACAAGTGGTTTTTCTCTCAAACTCACCTTGAACGACACTCAGAAAGAGTCTATGAAGAGTTGATCACAATATAACAAGTAACAAGCAGTAAATAAACACAGGATGTAAATTTTCAAGGTACTTTTATATATTGCTTCTCAACTCAAAGGATTACAAGAATCTTGGACTCGATCTCTCTACTTAATGAGTTACAAAGAGAAGATATACATAATACTACCTATAGCCGGATATACTTTGATACCAGCTGGAAACATCTAACCAAACATCTATACTACAAGACTATAGGTGAGGTATTTGGTAGTCAGGACATGTCCCTGACTTACCTTTTGTCACAAACTAAAGTTGGTAACATGTACTATCATAAAAAGGTATACAGTAGAATAAAGTATGGTCAATAGCATGGTTCTTTTAGGAAGAAGCCATGCTGTATCAGAGGTCTGTAGCGGACTGTCAGAGACCATACCTATGTCTACTGGACATAGCAATGTCTTCCGAAGGATAAATTTCTTTAGAAGAATAACTTCTTCCGAAGCCACTTATACTTCGGAAGACTGCTTCTTCTGAGGCTTGGAGTCTTCTTTGTCTTCGGAAGGAGACTTGGTCTTCAGTTCTTTTTTTAGACTTTGTCTTTGAAAGTCTTCAGACTTTGTCTTCGGAAGTCTTTAGACTTTGTCTTCGAAAGTCTTCAGACTTTGTCTTTGGAAGTCTTCAGACTTTGTCTTCAGTTCTTGTTCTTCAGACTTCGGAAGATCTCATACTTAGCTTCGGAAGCCTTTTGAATGTAGCACCAAAATGACTATGTGAAGTGGTTTTGGTTGCACCAGCCTTATAATGACCCAATAAACTCCCCCTAGGCTGATGCTATCAAAACTTCACTTCTCTCTTCTTCTCAAAACTTTCAGCACCAAGGAGAGTAGATATTTATCTGTGTCCTTGTTCTTCCCTGATGTGGTGCTGAGAAGTTTGTACAAATCCTTGGTAGACAGAACATCCAGTCTGTCACCTTGGATTATGTGTACCCTTTGTTGTGGCCCTTTGAAAAGAGTTAGTTGATGGGAACTATAGTCATATTCCCATCTAACTATAGGTTCCAATTCCGGACCCTCCACCATCTGTAGAAAGGTTGCGCCTTTAGTAGTGGGTCTTTCTTTGTCTTCCTGTCTTTTCAACTTCAACTCTTCTTCGATCTTGGCCTTTGCAGTTAGCTCGGCTAGATGAAGACTGCTGAGATAATTTCTGATGATAGTTGTAGTCTCTGAGTTGGAGGGGTTGGAGAATGGCTTCTCTGAAAGCTCAGCAATGTCAAATCTGCTGAGATGCAATAGAGAAGTGGCATTAAGCCTGTTGGTTTCACCATTCTCCCTTTCCACAACAAAGTTATGAGAAGGTTCATTGAACCTCCACTGGATTATAACTTTCCTAGGTCCAGGAGACTGACAAGGAATCCTGTCCTCCTTCCTTGTATCCAGTAGAGTCGCTAGTTTCCTTCTTAGTCTCTTTTCTTCAGCATTGAGAGTATCAGAGTTGAGACCGAGAAGTCTTATAGCCTGGCCCAAAGTACTTCTAGGCAACTCAAGAAATTAACCTAGAGTGAGGGAGCTTGAAGAGTTATCAACATAGGTGATGTTGATAAGGTCTCCCTCACAGGAGATGCTGCTCATAGTAGTGCAGTTGGTGAGCCTTGTCTTGAGCTCCTTTATTTCCTCAAGAGAGAGATGTTTAGAAGGCTGAGGGATGATCTTGGTTTCTGTTGGGTAGGTTTAAGTTTAGTGGTTCTAGGTTGTGTTTTGGGTTTAAGGATAGGAAGTTTAGGTGGTTGAGGTGATGAGGTATGTTTGGGTAGAGTTGTAGGTTCAGGGGTGTAGGTTTCATCTGAGGGTTCGGTTTTGATGGGAAATGGGATTGGTTCTTCTGGTGAGGGTTGTGGTTGAGTGGTTGGCTGTGGTTAAGTGGCTGGGGTGAAGACCATTCCCTGTCCCCTCCTATACATCTCCTTCTTTTTCCCCATACAGATGTCAGCTTTTATTTTGCTGACAATCCGTTGGAGTGTCCTTTCGGACATGGGTCCCACCTGCCTACCAGAGAAGCCATGAACCCCGAGATAGTCTTTCATCCAGGCTTTATCACTGAGCTTCTTGGTGGCAGTGACCCTCTCTACCTCCTCCCTCCACTTCTTCTCCTTCATCTTCTCCCTTGCAGCTTTCTTCCTTTCATTCTCCATTTGATCCTGCTCTTTGTTGTGGAGCAGCAGGATCATATCATCATCATGTGGAGATAGTTCAGGAAGACGGAAGCCTCTTGAGAGCAGGAATTTAATCCTAGCCTCTCTTAGCTGCAGGGCTGCTATCCTTTGTTCTTCTTCTTTTCTTTCCAAGGCCAACCTGGCTTCTTCTTCTTGCCTTAGCCTGGTTGTCCTCCCCAAAATCACCAACTCCTTTAGTGGTAGCAGGAGTACTTCCTCATTGGCAGCTCCTAAGTTGATGAGCTGATCAATGAGTGCTGTCCTTTTCTTGGTATTGGTTTCCTCCAGATTGGCTGCAGCTGCCTTAGAACTAGCAGCTAGCAGCTTCTCAGCAGGAAACCTACCTTTCTTCTTGAGCTTCTCAATCCTTTCCTCCTCCTGAAGCTCTGCCGCAGTCATTTTCTTTTTGCCTTTGTCTTTAGCAGAACTTGTCTGTGGTGGTTCTTGGATAGAGGGTTCGGATTGAGAGAGAGGATCAGCTGGTGTTTGGGATGGAGGTAGATCAGAAGTGTCCTCCCTGCTCATCTCAGATGCTATTTCAGCAATAACATCTGTGATGATCAGTTCCTCGGACATTTGGAACAAACCTTCCGTAGCTTCCATCTCAGCTTCGGAAGACTAATCTTGTTCTTCTGAAGTTTCAACTTTAGCTTTGGAAGTTTCAGCCTGAACTTCGGAAGAAGAGGCTGATGCAAGTTCTATCCCAACTATTTCAGTTGCTGGGCCATCAGTCCCCATTTCCCCTTCAAAGTTAATCTCCAGTTCCATGTGGACCTTAGGTTGACCAACTTCTTCCACAGTGGTAGAAGGTGCAGTGCTGGGCTGTTCTAAGGAGGATCTCAATACAAACTTTGTGAAAAGTCTGTAGAGATCATGAAGCATCTGTGAGTCAATCTTTAGGGTTGACTGAAATGACTCAGGTAGGGTGATGAGTTGGGAAGTAGAAGACTGGATCAGTGGTTCCCCAGATGTTTGTCTCTGATCTTTCTCCCCCTTTTTGGTAGCATCATCTTGAGAGCTAGATGAGCTAGAGGAAGAAGTCATTGAGGCCTGAATAGGTACATGCCTAACAGACCTCTCCATCTATTTCTCAGCTAGTTGAGCTTTGAGATTGTCAATCTCAAGTTGCTGAGTGGCTGTCCTTGTTTCTAAGATCCTCACCTGAGATTCCAGGTTTAAGACCTTAGAGAGCAAGTACTGAAGTGTGAGTTGCATACTTCCCTCATCTTCATGCGAAGAATCACGGGGAGATGAGATAACATACCTAGTATGTTCAGTCTCACCACCAGATGTGGCTTCTTGGCACCCTGGATACCTTTGCTCAAATTCATCTCATTCAGAGATGTCAATGGGCAAAGTTGTCGTAGACTCAGTCTGATTGATATTACCACTGTCCTCAGAGCTCAATGAGAGACTCTGAGTAGTGTCAGCTGAGCCTATATGAGCCCCTCCACATCAGTGGGACTCACCTCAGTAGTTGGCTGCTGATGGGGGCTAGAGATAAGGAATCTCTCTTGGCTTTGTTGATCTTTGAGAGGGTGTTGTAGATCAACTTCATGGCCATGGAGAGATGTAATCTCTTCATCAGTTTGGAGTAATAGGTTAGTAAATGATAAAGAGGTTAAACCTACTGACCTGAGACCTAGATCAATGTCTACAGGCATTGAGCCTCTGGTGGGGCTGTCCCTTGAGGGCTGCACAGGGGAGTGTAAAGACTCACCCTGTGGGCTAAAGGCTTGAGGTTCGGGCTCTTAGGTTTGAGACTGAGGAGGCTCAAAACCCAAATTGAGGTCAAATGAGAAGGATGGTGTGACCTCGGACTGAGTGGGAGCCCATGTTTCCACTCTAGCCCTTTTGGTTTGAACTGGAGGAGCTTGTTCAATCAGAGTAGATCGAACAAGGGTTTGTTTGGGACGTCTATGATATGTAATTTTAATGGGTGGAGAAGGTATGGGAATATTTGTGGTGGAGGTTGCTGGTGTGGGTTCATCACCTGTGGGGTTAACCGGGATGTCACCAGGAGCTATCGCTCAATCATCTCTGGAGGTAAAGGAGTGTACCGTCCAGTAAAGTTGATGGACACCTTCTTCAATGTCTTGAAGATGGTAGGCCGCACTTGGGGAACAGTAAGAGAAGCTGCACAGACAAGCTTGCTCGGTTCCAACTCGTAGTTGATAATGTGTTGAATGTATCGGGGATACATGAAGAATGTGTCCCTTCTCAAATTTCCAATCAAATTGGTCAACACGAATCTTGAGCAGTTGAAGCGCATACCTCTCACCAACCCATGAACTAGGCATCCTAGTTCATATGGGATTTGATCCCATCCCCCAGACTTGTTGGATAGGCAGTGCAGAATGATGTGCAGCAGGAACTTCCAATGATATGAGAAGTTGAACATGTAGACGGTTGACCTGCTCACATCCCCACCATATCCCATGAGGATGTAGGTGCTATCCAAGTCTTCTTTAGGAAACTCAGTAGGAGCCCCATCATCATTGAGCTCGATATGCTCCCTGATGAGTTGTTCAGTTATGATCAACTCCTGTCCACAAATGCGGGTTCTCAGGACGCAAACCCCATTTAGGACTTCAGCTTGACCGTTACTCCAGAATTCAGTCATGTGGTTGGAGTAAACGGTGGGGTTAACAGTAAGCGTCGTGAGGTAGGTTGATTCATTAAGAAAGGTGATTATTTGAGTGAAGTCTTCATCTCTTGACGAATCAAGTAATGCGACCTGGTTGTGCTGAGGGTTTAGCGCCATTACAGAGAAAGTACGCTTGAGTTTGGGTGAAATTTCAGGTTTGACAGTGAAGGGAATAGTTAGGGCAGTAAATTGGTAAAAGAAGATGAAATTGAATAGTCTGGATTATTTAAAAGGGATGAATTGTGGTAGTGGTGGTAATAAGGTAACTGTTTGGGGGGTAATGGTGGTTTTCGGCTATGAAGTGACAATGGAGGCAAGGGATAATTTTAAATAATCTGACCATCATCATCAAATTTTTACCTTTTACAGAGTGGGGCCCAAAAAGATATTCGTTACACAGTAAAATCTCTATTTCCAAATATAAAAATTTCCGAAGGTAATTATCTTCTGAAGGCAATCTTCTCTTCTGAAGACATCAGCTGAAGACAACAGCTGAAGACATTAGCTGAAGACAACAGCTAAAGGTAACAGCTGAAGACATCAGCTGAAGACATCAGCTGAAGATATCAACTGAAGGTAACAGCTAAAGACATCAGCTGAAGACAATAGCTGAAGACATCAGCTGAAGACAACAGCTGAAGATAACAGCTGAAGATATCAACTGAAGACATCAGCTAAAGACAACAGCTGAAGGTAACAGCTGAAGACAACAGCTGAAGACATCAGCTGAAGACAACAGCTGAAGACATCAGCTGAAGACAACAGCTGAAGGTAACAGCTGAAGACAACAACTGAAGACATCAGTTGAAGATATCAACTGAAGACAAAGTCTGAAGACAAAGTCTGAAGACAGTTTTCAGTAGTTGTCACGACAACTGAAGAAGTATTCTTCAGTAGTTGTGATGATCCTTCAGTAGTTATCACAACAGTTGAAGAAGTATTCTTCAGTAGTTATCACAACAGCTGAAGAAGTATTCTTCAGTAGTTGTGATGATCCTTCTTCAGTAGTTATCACAACAACTGAAGAAGTATTTCTTAGTAGTTGTGACAGTTCTTCTTTCAGTAGTTCTATGAAATGATCAAGTCCTCCTGCATGCTGCACAGAACATGAAGTAGTATTGCTACGAAAGTTTTACACCAATTCAGAAATATTTCAAGTGTAAAATCTTTCATAGCCAAGACCAATATCTTCAGAAGCCAGAAATGAAGTCTTTCTTAGCTTCAAGACAAAGTCTGCTGAAGCCAAGAAACCAAGACAGATTCTTCCGAAGACTTTTATCATACATGCTTTATCTGATGTACTTTTTCTGCAAAGCTGAACTACTTTGCTGCTGCCCACTCTGGTTGGTCACCAACTTGTATGAGTTGGTGAAAAGGTCCATGCTTTAAGAAAACTGTACATTGAGGTCTTGGGTCAAACCTTTCTACTTTATGTACCTTTATCCTTATATTAGGATGTGAGCTATGGCATGTCATAGTCACTAGCCAAAAGGCAAATCTGCCTTTTGACTCTACATGGATTGTGTTGTCTAATTCGTGTATCCAGCTGGCCTTCAAAGTATGGCCGTCTGTAGGTTGTATTATATAGTATCTCAAAGTCTTGTAATGTATGTATGCTGAATACTTGTAACTTGAATTTGAGAAGCAATATACAACATCTTTGAAAACCAACCACTTGTGTTGTTATCTTTTCTTTCTGAAGTTACTCGTGTGTTCATAGCATCATAATAACCGGTTCCCTATTTGATCTGTTAAGTGTTCTAATACACTCTCCTTATTGTGTTGTTGTGTTGTAAATGCTAACCCTTCACCCGGTCCTGCATTTGGTATCAGAGCATCCAGGCTCTTGATATAAGATCTCACCATCTTAAGATCCCTCACACACACAAAATACTTAACAACTCAAATGGCAGCTCTTTCTAAAGCTGATATGGAAACTGGTACTATGACCAAGTCCCCACTGATCACTCCTGAAGATTTTGACACGTGGTGCACAAGAATGGAAGGCTTCATCAAGTGTCAAGATTCAAGGATGTGGGACTCAGTTATCAACGGTCCCTTCATACCAAGCACTACTTTTGCTACTGGTAATCGTATTATCCCTAAAGATGTAAATGATTACTCAGAAGAAGACAGGAAGAGAATAGAGCTTGATCAAAGGGCCATGACTTGTCTTCAAACTGCTCTTCCAAACTCTATCTATAGAGGCTTCAAGAAGTGCAAGACAGCTAAAGATCTATGGGAAGCACTGAAGCTCATGTATGAAGGATCCAAAGAAACTAAAGAAAACAAGAAGGATCTCTTGAAGCAGCAGTTTGAAAATCTCACTCACAGGGCCAAGAAGTTCTACAAGAGGACTGGGAGAAGTTTTCCAAGCAATACATCCAGTGGAAAGTTTGGGTTGGACAAAAGCAAGGTAAAGTGCTACAACTGTAACCAGATGGGGCACTTTGCAAGAGAGTGTAAGGCACCAAGAACAAATGGTGGCCAGACACAAACCAGACCAAACTACACTGAGAAAGTTCACCAGAATGAGAACCCAAAGCAACATGCTGCAGTTGCTGTTGAAGAGGGAGGCTTTGACTGGAGCTTTCAGATAGAAGATGCATCTCCAAACCAAGCTCTCATGGGAGATCATGATGAAGCCAAGGTATTAAAAAATCTTTACTCTTCTAAATGTATTGCTAAAGTTAATAGATACAGGTCATATAACTTAGAGATGAGATCTGACCTTGAGTCCTTAAACATCTTGAAAGCTGATTTTAAAAGAGCAGAAAATGACTATAAACTTAAAATAGAAGATTTAGAGAAAACCATTTCAACTCTTAAACATGAGCTAACAAATTACAGGACTCAGATCAAAGACCTCATAGCTAAGTTAACTGAATGCCAAGCTAAGCTTGTGATCAGCAAAGCTAAGGTAGAAAATTGTTTTCTTGAAGAAGATACCTTCAAGAACATAATATCCTCATCCTTGCATACAAAAGTATGTTATTAAAACAAGCAGGGACTGGGATCTAGTGAGATAGCTCCTCCACACACCATCTTGTCTGTAAGATCTCCCAGGTGTGGAACTTGTGAAGATGAGCTTCCCTCATAGATCCTTTGACTGAAGAGGATGAAGAGGAGATGGTGAAGAATGACTTTGGTTTGAGTGAAGAAAAGCATTCTGAGAAGGGTCACCATTCCTCTGAGGAGAGTAAAACTATTAGGATGACTAAGTCAAGAAGAAAGAACTTGATCAGGAAAGCCAAAAGAAAATCAAGGAAGGCTCAAGAGATCAAGGCTACTTTTGACTCTAAGCAGAAACAAGTTTTCATCTCTGCAGGGTTTGAAGTAGTTAAGACTGATGACATGAAATCTGGTTCATGTGCAACTCATCTCAGCAACAAGAAGAAGACTGATCTGTTGTGTGTTACTGCTGCACAACCTAGACCATCCAACTCCAAGAACAATTCTCAACCTAAAAGAACTGTCTCAGCTCCTGCAAAGGTGAAGATGGAGATGGGATGTGACCAAAGTCAGTGCTCTTCCATGAAGAAGACTCTTGGAAAGAAGAATCTGAAGTGTGTCATGTGTGAGAGTACTTCTCATTTGGCTAAGGATTGTCCATACAATCCTAAGGGTACTCTTCACATGATAAACAAAGAGGCTTCCAAGAATTCCAAGATGAAGAAGAAGGCAAGTGGAAAACTGCCTTCGGAAGAAAATTTGGTCTCGGAAGAAAGGAATGCTTCTGAAGTACTGAAGCTTGCTGCAGTAAAGGCAAGATCTTCCGAAGGACTAGTCATCAAAACTTCTAAAGTCTCAAAAGCTTCTGAAGTATTGAAGGTCAAGTCTAAACTTCCAAAGGTGGTGTGGAAGTCAAAGAAAGACCAAAAGACTGAAGGTTCTTCATCAACAACAGCTCAAGATCCTCAAAGCACAACCATAGGATCTATTACTGTTGCATTGTCTTCAAAATGTTAGAGCTCATTGTTCAAGGTGACAACCTAGCAACACAAGCTAGTGTTAAACCCACACCTTGTACATCTCAACCACCAAAACAGCCACAAATCATCCTCACCTACCAAAGAAAATCCAAACGAACCCCTGCTCAAGCTATTGAGTCTGTGCAGGTCCCCATATACTCACCTATACAGGAAGAAGTGGATACTAGAGATCCCACTTCTCCTAAGGAGCAAACCACTCCCATCTCTTCAAGAATCAGTGCTGATGTTTCTCATGATCAGTCTGATGAGCTCATAAGCCAAAATGCCCTAAGCCTTCACTCAGAGTCTCAACACTCAAGTGAAAAACCTTCAGGGGACAGTTACCATCCCCAGCCTTTGGACTTAAATACCCAAATTCCTAACCTTGAATTCTATACTGATGAGGACTTAGGCTTCAGTAAGCATCATGAATCTCTCTATCCCTCCCCTACTCAAAGAAAGAGGAGTGCTTCTGAATTACCTATGTCTATCCCACATCAGTCACCCATTGCTGAGGTGGGTCCTTCTGAACTTGTTCAGGGGATCCATATGGAAGAGGCTCTCACTTTTGCAAGTGATTACATCATTAAGACCTCAACCATGGCAACTCAGCCCATTGACACTTCATCTGAGGCTGTCAATGAGCAGAGGAAATCCAGCAGCCAAGAACCCCATGCCGGTGATGAGAGTGAGGATCTAGGTCCAATTCTCTCATCCCCCCATGATTCTTCTGATAAAGATGAGGGGAATCTAAGACTAAAAGTGCAACAACTGACACAAACATGCACGTACTTAGTCTCAAAGGTTAGTCATCTTGAATTTCAAGTGACTACCTTACAAAATAGGGTCAATGATCAGCAACTTAAGATATCTTATCTTAAGGAAAAACTAGCTGAGAGACCTTTAAGAAGAGCTCAACCAGGAACACAAGAACCTGAGGATGTGGCTGACCTAACTCCTAGCTCACCTATACAAGAAGGTGATGCTACCAAAAAGGGGGAGAAAGTCACTACAATCACAGAACCTGGGAGTTTTTCAAGGAGTATGGACATTGAGGACTCACCATCCTCTCTTGTAATTGTTCCTACTCAGCAACCTCCTCAAGTTCACATTGATGTGAACATCCTAGACTGCTTGTTTCAAAGTCTTTTTGGGGAGGGTGTATCAAGGCAAGAAGCTGAAGAAGATAGACCAAGGCAATTAGGTAATATCATTGGTCAACTGGATGTTGAGGCAGACCCTGAGATTAGCTTCAAAGGGAAAACCATGACTAAAGGCCCAGTGATAGAGCCTGAAAGTCTTGTCTTACAGTCAACTGATGAAGTGACAGAAATTGAAACACCTATCACCACAATAACTACTTTAGCAACTCAACCCCTCAGTGAAACATCTGCTGGTGAAGGTGTATCACAGTCTCTCTCTGGTCAGAGTTTGGATGCTACACCAAGCAATAAAGGCCAAAGCTCTCTCCACCCTATGTCACAAAGGTCTGTGGGTGACAAGGGGAAAAGGGTTCTAACCCCTGAGGAGATTGAGGAGGAGGAAAGAGAGAGAAAGAGGAAGCTAAGGGGAGTAAGTTCCACTGGGTCTTCAAGCTTCATGCAAGCTGCAATCAGGGCTACTCACAAACCAAACACTCAAAATGATGAGTTGAGGGCAGTCATGATTACTTACTTACAGCCCAGGAACTACGACATAGATGAGATTATATCTCTCCCCATAGAGGAATTAAATGATCTGGCTGATATGGAAATGTCAAGAGAAAGGAAGGAAGCTGAAGATGCAAGAATTCTTCTTGAGATCAAAGAGAAGAAAAGACAACAAAGATTATACAAGCATATTCCTACTCTCTTGCCAGTTCAAGAAAGTCCTGTGCAAGAGGCTGTGGCTGCTACACAAGAACCTCAGGTAGATAAAGAAAAAATAAACAAAGAATGATAGACTACCTGAGTGCCACAGGCTTCTACCAGGCATAAGCACTTCTTCCTTTGTCCTTTGAGTACATTGAGTTTGAGTATCTCAAACAACTTGAACTTCAAGTACTCAAAGAACAGAAGTTAACAAAGAAGAAAATAAGGGAAGAAGCTGCTAAGTCAAGAGCTCTCTTTCAGAAGAACTTGAAAAAGTCTGATGATAGACAAAGAATGATGAGCTTCTTGAAGCTGTATGGATTCTTTGGAAGGAGACTTGGCCCTATGTCTCTATCTACTCTGGATGAGCATATCAGGGTGATCAAGCAGAAGATCAAGAGTGGAGAGCTTGCTGACTTGCACACTCCTCCAAGTCAAGCTCTACCTCAAGTAGAGGTTAAGTTTGAACAACAAAAGACAACTTAAACAAGAACCTCCAGCTTCATCTTCTAATCCACAGCAGGGTCAAAGGCCAGCCTCTTCAACTATTGATCAACAACAAGGTCAAAGGCCAGCCTCAACATCTGACCCACAACAGGGTCAAACTCCCTCTCCTTCTGAACCTGTGAGGGAGGAACACCCAACTGAGGAAGACACAACTAATCCACAAGGTGCTGCAGGCCAGTCTTCTCAGTAAAAGACTGCAAAGAGGAAGAAGAGAATGGCTTCTAAATCTGATGCAAAGAAGAAGAAGTCAAAATCAACCTCCTCTGATCCTTAGGATGAATCACAACATCCTAAGGAAGTGCAAGAAGAGAAAGCCAAATCATCTCCAATTCAAATGGCTCCTCTTGCATCAGGAAGTCAGTGAGCTGCTGAATATCCTTATGTGTTTTGGTAGCATCAGCCTAGGGAGAGTTTGTAAGGATTCCTAGAAGTCTGATGCAGCCAAAACACTCTTGAAGACATCAGCTGAAGATAATAGCTGAAGGAAACAGCTGAAGACATCAGCTGAAGATAACAGCTAAAGGTAACAGCTGAAGACATCAGCTGAAGACAACAGCTGAAGACATCAGCTGAAGACAACAACTGAAGGTAACAGCTGAAGACATCAGCTGAAGACATCAGCTGAAGATATTAACTAAAGGTAACAGCTAAAGACATCAGCTGAAGACAACAGCTGAAGACATCAGCTGAAGACAATAGCTGAAGATAACAGTTGAAGATATCAACTGAAGACATCAGCTGAAGACAACAGCTGAAGGTAACAGCTGAAGACAACAGCTGAATACATCAGCTGAAGACAACAGCTGAAGACATCAGTTGAAGACAACAGCTGAAGGTAACAGCTGAAGACAATAACTGAAGACATCAGCTGAAGATATCAACTGAAGACAAAGTCTGAAGACAAAGTCTGAAGACAGTTTTCAGTAGTTGTCACAACAACTGAAGAAGTATTCTTCAGTAGTTGTGATGATCCTTCAGTAGTTATCACAACAGCTGAAGAAGTATTCTTCAGTAGTTATCACAACAGCTAAAGAAGTATTCTTCAGTAGTTGTGATGATCCTTCTTCAGTAGTTATCACAACAACTGTAGAAGTATTTCTTAGTAGTTGTGACAGTTCTTCTTTCAGAAGTTCTATGAAGTGATCAAGTCCTCCTGCATGCTGCACAGAACATGAAGTAGTATTGCTACGAAAGTTTTACACCAATTCAGAAACATTTCAAGTGTAAAAACTTTCATAGCTAAGACCAATATCTTCAGAAGCCAGAAATGAAGTCTTTCTTAGCTTCAAGACAAAGTCTGTTGAAGCCAAGAAACCAAGATAGATTCTTCTAAAGACTTTTAGCATACATGCTTTATCTGATGTACTTGTTCTGCAAAGCTGAACCACTTTGCCGCCGCCCACTCTGGTTGGTCACCAACTTGTATGAGTTGGTGAAAAGGTCCATGCTTTAGGAAAACTGTACATTGAGGTCTTGGGTCAAACATTTCTACTTTATGTACCTTTATCCTTTTTGTAATATATTAGGATGTGAGCTATGACATGTCATAGTCACTAGCCAAAAGGCAAATCTGCCTTTTGACTCTACATGGATTGTGTTGTCTAATTCGTGTATCCAGCTGGCCTTCAAAGTATGGCCGTCTGTAGGTTGTATTATATAGTATCTCAACGTCTTGTAATGTATGTATGCTGAATACTTGTAACTTGAATTTGAGAAGCAATATACAACATCCTTGAAAACCAACCACTTGTGTTGTTATCTTTTCTTTCTGAAGTTACTCGTGTGTTCATAGCATCATCATAACCGGTTCCCCATTTGATCTGTTAAGTGTTCTAATACACTCTCCTCATTGTGTTGTTGTGTTGTAAGTGCTAACCCTTCACTCGGTCCTGCACCTTCCACCAAGAAATTGATATCCTTCTGATGTTGATTTCTTGTCAATGTTGTAGCCACCATAATCACTGTCAGAGTATCCATAGATATTGAAATCACTATTTCTTGGATACCAGAGACCTAGTTTAGGTGCTCCTTTAAGGTATCTGAGGATTCTCTTAACAGCAGCTAGGTGAGACACCTTTGGAACAACCTGATATCTTGCACAAATGCATGTGGCAAACATGATATCTGGTCTACTAGCAGTGAGATACATCAGAGAACCAATGATCGCTCTATACTGATGTTGATCAGTATCCTCCCCCTCAAGGTCAGGGCAAAGATTATGGTTTCTGGGTATGGGTGTCTTGGCTGGTTTACAGTCCTTCATTTCAAATCTATCTAAGATGTCTGAGACATAATTAGATTGATTTATGAAGAACCCTTTCTTCATCTGTTTCACCTGAATTCCAAGGAAAAAGTCCATTTTTCCCATGGAACTCATCTCAAATTTCTGCTTCATAATGCTCTTAAAGTCCTTACACATTTGGTCATTTGAAGAACCAAATATGATGTCATCAACATAGACTTGAACAAGCAAAATGTCCTCTCCAATCTTCCTGATGAAGAGAGTCTTGTCAATGGTACCTCTGGTGTAGCCATTCTTCAGGAGAAACTGAGACAAGGTCTCATACCATAGCCTAGGTGCTTGGTGCAGCCCATATAGAGCTTTATCCAGTTTGCACACATAGTTGGGGTCCTAGAGGTTGACATACATATATTTCCCTATCTATATCCCCATATAGAAAAGCACACTTGACATCAAGTTGGTAGACAGTGAAGTTCTTGGATGCAGCATAAGCAACGAAGATCCAAACTGCCTCAAGTCTTGCAACTGGTGCAAAGACATTAGTATAATCGATTCCTTCCTCTTAGGTGTATCCTTGAACCACTAATCTTGCTTTGTTCTTGATGATCAAGCCTCTATCATCTTTCTTGTTTCTGAAAACCCATTTAGTGCCTATGGGTACTTGACAAGATAGTAGTGGGCATAGATTCCAGACCTTTTGTCTTCTGAATTAAAGCAGCTCCTCCTGCATCGATTCAAACCAACTACTATCTTTCAAGGCATCTTCCACCTTCTTGGGTTCCATCTGAGATAAGAAGCATGAGTACAAGCAGACATTCCCATGATGAGTTTGACCTCTTGTTCTCACACCTTCAGAGACATTCCCTATGATGTTTTCAGTTGGATGAGTGTTATGAATCCTAAGACGAGGAATCACTTCTAGTTGCAGAGATAAGTCCAGGTTAGACATATTCTGATCAGGAACTAGATCACTCTGTTCAACTGCTGTTTCAAAGTCATTCAGTGAGGACTGATTGAATGATTGAGAAACATCATCAATGGTTGGTTGTAAGGTAGTATTAACAGTTTCTTGTTCCTTCAGAATACTACTTCCTTCAACCTGGTGTTGTAATGAATCACCTGAAGAACTTTGAGGTTGATCAAGTGATTCACTTGTTAAAGCTTCACTATTCCTGGAGATAGTTACACTATCAGATCTGTGGATGGTTGAAGCTTGTTGTCTTTCAGCTCTTGGAGAATTTGGAAGAGGTCTGGGTAGCTCAAATAGTTGATCAGCATTAGCATCATCTAGAGCACCTGTTCCAGCTGAAACATTCTCACAAGATGGTTTAGAATAGTTTGGAAACAATTCTAAATCAAAGATATAATCAGGTCCATTCCCTCTAACACAAGGAGTGTGCTCATACAACTATATTGGATGACTCCTCAAATTGTTGATTCTTGATGTTGTATACCCTATAAGCTTTGGAGCTAGAAGAGTATCCAACAAAGATAGCATCATCCGACTTCTCAGCAAACTTTGCTAAGTTGTCTTTTGTGTTAAGTATGGTACACCTGCAGCCAAAGGACCTTAGAAAGCCAATGAACGGTGGCCTCTTGTTCCATAACTCATAAGGGGTTTTTCCATGGGGCTTAATGACAAGAACCCTGTTCTGCACATAGCATGCAGTGCTAACTGCCTCTGCCCAGAATGTTAGAGGTAGTTTTCAATCAGCTAACATGGTTCGAGCAGCCTCAATAAGTGTCCTGTTCCTCCTCTCAGTAACACCATTTTGTTAAGGAGTTCTGGGGGCACTATATTGTCTGGAAATCCCTTTTGAGTCACAGAATGAGTCAAGAACAAAGTTCTTAAACTCAGTCCCTTGATCACTTCTAATGATTTTAACCTTGTGATCAATTTGATTTTCAATTTTAAGAATAAAAGATTTTAACGTTTCAGCAGTTTCATCTTTACTTCTTAAAAAGAATACCCATGTAAATCTTGTTAAATCATCAACAACCACAAGGGAGTATGATTTCCTTCCAATGCTCATTATACTTGTGGGACCAAAGAGATCCATGTGCAATAAGTGTAATGGAGTAGTGATAGAGTTAACATATTTGGACTTATGAGATGTCCTGTGTTGTTTCCCTTTCAGGCATGCAACACAGTTATCTTTGCAAAAAAATTCCTTTTTAGGCAAACCATGTACCAAGTTATTTTTAGACAACTTATTCATTGTCTTAAAATTTACATGACACATTCGTTTATGCCATAGTGTTGACTCATCACTATCAGCTTTGGAAAGAAAGCATGATACTTCACCCATAGGAGAAGCGTTGTTCATATCTAGCTTGTACATATCCCCTTTCCTGGGAGATCTAAGAAGCACCAATTCCGGAGGAATTGTCATCCCTGGTTTGAGGATAATGCACTCATGTTCTGTGAAAAGCATTTGATGCTTTTGATCACAAAACTGAGAAACACTTAACAGATTGTGTTCAAGCTGTTTGACAAAGTGAACTTTGTCAATGTTTATTCTGCCATTGGATATATTTCCTCTGCCTGAAATATATCCTCCGGTCTCACCTCCAAATTGGACAGGCCCTCCGTCAAAGTTCTGGAATTGTTGAAGGAGAGATCTGTTCCCTGTCATGTGCCTGGAGCATCCACTGTCTACAATCCAGACATTGTTGTTCTTGTCAAATGGATGTCCCTGCACATAAGATGAGATGGTTAATTTTGTTTGGAAGCCCAAGCCTTGCTGGTCTTGGGCTCTTCCAAAGATAATGACATAATTGAACCAAAAGATATGCATTGGGGTTCAATAGAGGTCGTTGAAGAAGAGGTTTGGGCTGCAGCATCTTTCTTGATCTTCCAATCCATCCCTTGGTTGATCTTTGAGGATGAGCTTGTTGAAGCTTTTGTAGCATGGTCTTCTTCCGAAGCTTCTTTCTTTTCAGAAGAAGCCTTCACCACCTTTTCTTCCGAAGCAGTCTTCTTCTGGGATGGTTTCAAGGGAGCTTTCTTGTTCTTCCGAACCTTAGAAGCTTTGGCTTCCGAAGCCATTTTCCCTTCGGAAGAAGTACTTTCTTCCGAAAGAAACTTGGCTTCCAAGACCAATTTTCCCTTTTCATCATTTGGACCGTTTGAAATGGTCCAAATGAGAAACCTTCCCTGACTCCTTCTTTTCTAACATTATTTGCATAATGTGTGCTTGCTGGATTGTAATAACAATCTTTAGCCATGTGGTTATGCAGACCACACATTATGCATGCAATGTTAGTCTTTTGGGAATTTGCAGGTTGCTGTTTCTTGGATTTCTTCTCTTCATCAGCAACTTTCCTTTTCAACTTCTGATCCTTTGGTAGGACAGGAGTGCTGGTATTACACTCCTTTCCTGAATTAGAATCGCCTACCACTTGGAATCCGGCAGAGATGAAGACACCCTTTTGCTTTGGGTCAATCTTCAGCTTGGACTCTGCAACCTTCTTGGAAGTCATTCTTGCAGCTTTAGCTCTGCTTCTTCTTGCCTTGGTGGTTAGGATTTGTTCTTCACAGGTGGAGATGAGTGTATCTTCCTGTTTCTCCCCTGTGGTGGCTATTATTTTTGCCTCATCCTCTAGTTCCAATGGAGAAGGGTCAGCAGTTGGAACCTCTTGCTCTTCAGTACCACATCTAGGTAGTCTAATAGACTCATAAGAGTGTGGTGGAGCTATTTCATTGGTTCCCAACCCTTCTTTGTTTTGATAAAACATTTTGGAATGAGAGGATGATGCAAGAATAGCTTGGAAATTTTGCTCAACAATAGCTTGCTTCCTGGCCTGATCCTCAGCAGTGACCAACTGGGCTTGAACTTCAGACAGTTTGGATATCAGATCTTTAATTTGAGTCTTGTAGTTGGTCTTTTCATGTTTTAAAAGAGACACAGTTTTCTCTAACTCCTCAATTTTCTTTTGATAGTCAGACTCAGCTCTTTTAAAATCAGATTTTAGGATATTTAAAGACTTAACATCAGATCAGATTTCCATATTGTAATCCTTATAGAGTTTAACTTTAGTAATGCAGGCTGGAGTACAAAGATGTTCATATACCTGAGCATTATCTATTCCTGCCATGAGCGCTTGAGCGGGAGTCACATCCTGTACCATGAAGCTCCAGTCAACTTCTTGAGCTACTGCAGCTGTTTCAGTTGACTTTTCTTCATGTTTTGAGGTTGAGGGATGTGTGGAGGCCTGTGGGGTTCCCGGATTGTTCTTGGGAGCCTTGCATTCCCTAGCAAAGTGACCTAGTTGGTTGCAGTTGTAACACTTTGCTTTGCTCTTGTCAAACCCAAACTTGCTGTTGACTGGGTTTTAAGGGAATTGCCTTCCAGTTCTCTTGAAGAACTTCTTCGCTCTGTAAGTTAAAAGAGCCATCTGTTGGACAATGTCCACATACTTTACATCATCTGGACTGAAGCACTCAATATCATCAAAGCAGTATTGAAAATCACTAGAGTGTCCACTTCTAGAGACAAAGGCACAACTATCCTGAAAGGAGTTGTGTTGAACCTTTTAAGACTTTGGAGTCTCAGGTAGAGTAATGTAGGGTCCACTATGTGCGTTGTCAGGGTAACACAACAACTAATGTTGTGGTTCTGTGATTTCCCTTTCAACCACATGAAGGGCTGAACTCAATTGGTTATTGGAGTGACCAGAGGAGTTCTGCATGTTCATCTCCATCTGGAATGAACTTAGGATACCATACAACTCTGTGAGAGAAAGATTCTTAAGGTCCGTAGTTCTCTTGATTACAATACAATAGTGTGTCCATAGTTTAGGAAGGGAAGACATGAACTTCCTAACTATGTCTCTATTCTCAAGAGCTACTCCAATATCCACCAGAGTATCCACTATCTCAACATACCTGAAGTATTGTTGAGTCAAGGTCTCACCAGCCTTGAAAGTAAAGTTCTCAAACTGCTGCTTCAAGAGATCCTTCTTGTTCTCTTTTGTTTCCTTGGATCCTTCATACATAAGCTTCAATGCATCCCATAAATCTTTGGCTGTCTTGCACTTCTTGAAGCCTCTGTAGATGGAGTTTGGGAGAGCAGTTTGAAGAGAAGTCATAGCCCTTTGATCTAGCTCTATTCTCTTCCTATCTTCTTCTGAGTAATCATCAACATCTTTTGGAATGATGCGATTACCAGTAGCAGAAGTAGTGCTTGGTATGAAGGGACCATTGACAATGGAGTCCCACATCCTTGAGTCTTGACACTTGATGAAGCCTTCCATTCTAGTGCACCATGTGTCAAAGTCTTCAGGGGTGATCAGTGGGGACTTGGTCATGGTACCGGTCTCCATATCAGCCTTAGTGAGAGCGGCCATTTGAGTGAGTGGTTTGTAGTGAGGAGTGAAAAACTGGTTGATTTGGATGGTAAGATCTCACAATCAAGAGCCTGGAAGCTCTGATACCAATTGCAGGATCGTATGTTGGTCACTCAACAAGTGGTTTTTCTCTCAAACTCACCTTGAACGACACTCAGAAAGAGTCGATGAAGAGTTGATCACAATATAACAAGTAACAAGCCGTAAATAAACACAGGATGTAAATTTTCAAGGTACTTTTATATATTGCTTCTCAACTCAAAGGATTACAAGACTCTTGGACTCGATCTCTCTACTTAATGAGTTACAAAGAGAAGATATATATAATACTACCTACAACCGGATATACTTTGATACCGGCTGGAAACCTCTAACCAAACATCTATACTACAAGACTATAGGTGAGGTATTTGGTAGTCAGGACATGTCCCTGACTTACCTTTTGTCACCAACTAAAGTTGGTAATATGTACTATCATAAAAAGGTATACAGTAGAATAAAGTATGGTCAACAGCATGGTTCATTTAGGAAGAAGCCATGCTGTATCAGAGGTCTGCAGCGGACTGTCAGAGACCATACCTATGTCTATTGGACATAGCAATGTCTTCCGAAGGATAAATTTCTTCGGAAGAATAACTTCTTCCGAAGCCACTTATACTTCGGAAGACTGCTTCTTCCGAGTCTTGGAGTCTTCTTTGTCTTCAGAAGGAGACTTGGTCTTCAGTTCTTTCTTCAGACTTTGTCTTCGGAAGTCTTCAGACTTTGTCTTCGGAAGTCTTCAGACTTTGTCTTCGGAAGTCTTCAGACTTTGTCTTCGGAAGTCTTCAGACTTTGTCTTCGGAAGTCTTCAGACTTTGTCTGCAGTTCTTGTTCTTCAGACTTCGGAAGATCTCATACTTAGCTTCGGAAGCCTTTTGAATGTAGCACCAAAATGACTATGTGAAGTGGTTTTGGTTGCACCAGCCTTATAATGACCCAACAGCTACCTATGCAATCCATAGTGTATTCACATGGGTGTATCTTTAAGTCTTCAAATTATGACTAGAAGATCAAGCTGATGAAACATACATCAAGTGCCAAACCAAAGTCTTTATGTGCCGAAACAAAGTCCTTTTCTAAATGCCTTTTTATGAAGCTTCTAAGAAGATGCGACCAAAAAGGGGGAGAAGACTGCACTAGAAGACTGCACATCAATCAACATACAAGGTTTTGATAATCATGAGGTTTTGGCATCATCATCTTAGGGGGAGTACTGTTGGAATATTTGAAGATGATACTTACCAAAACCTAAGTGCAAAATCTCATGATGATTACCAAAATCGACACGGTTAAAATATGCTAAAGATATGATCAAAACAAAGAAAATTGACCAAAGTCAAACTTGGTCAAACTTGGTCAACCGTGGTCAAAGTCAACAGTCAACATCAGCGGTCGTCCCGATGATGTCAACACCCAGCAGCCACGTATTAGCAACAGAGAATTTATCAGACTTAGAAGTATATTTGTGTAATCATTTTGTGCTTAAATGTAATATTTTCTTATTTTTGTAAAGAGTATAAATGACTAAGTATAGTCATTTATACTCAATAAGGAATAAGGAAAACCCAACAAGTGAGAATAGAGTTTTAGAAAAAAAAAACACACACAAAGATGTAATCACTAACATTGAGAGAATTCAAGGTTGAGTGTGTGTGAGAAAGTGTTCTTGCAAACTCCTTTGAAAACCTCAAACATTGAGAAAATTCAAGGTTGAGTGTGTGTGAGATAGTTTTCTCACAAACTCCCTTGTAATCCTCTTGTATCAAACATATGAATGAATAAAATATTTCTGAATTTGTGTTCTTGATTGTTCATCATTCATTCATTCATCATCATACATGTTCATCTCTTGCATATACATCATCACGAAATCATCAACAGATATATGAGATTCTGCATCACAGATCTGATAAATGGCAACAATACGATTACAATATTCGATCCATATCACGAGTGAATCGATTTTCAACAAAACTGTTTTAAGCTAAGCCCCGTATACGTATTATTTTGTTTCGATTTGTGATTATAGGTTGTAGGAAAAAGAGGCTAGAAATGTACCCTTTAAAACCTTAGAAATACAAACTGGTGTGCACTGTCAACGCGCATTACGCGTGTGATGGACATCACAATAACCGTCACATCGGGGCTAAGAAATGGCATTCGTTTGTGGTTGCTAGCCATAAAGAGCAGCCACGCCAAAGCAACCGATACAACACCGGTTACATCATCATGGCCCATCAAACAACATACCCAATGGACCAATGTTCATCACAAATAAGCAGCAAATCATCCACCCTCTAACATTGAAACAATGATATTCCAAACCACAGTCGGTCTCAGATTAGACAGTTCATCGTCATCGACACGGGTCTAAGTCAAGGACAATGAAATCAGATAGAAACTGTAATATTGAGTGGTCTTAGATGTGTGTACAATTATCATCATCAACTAAAACAATCATCTATATATATTGTCTCAAATCGTGTCTCTCAGATCATCATAGACAAAAAATATCAGATGAAATGAACATCATCACCACGCCAAAGCAAACATAAGCAAGCATGAAGATGCCAGAATAATGAAATCAGACAAAAAAGGTACCATTAAGTGGTCTCAAATGTGTGTACAAGCATCATCATTAACGAAGGCAATCATCGACATATTTGTCTCTAATCGAGTCTCTCTGATTATCATACACACAAAATTTCCTATAAAACAAATACGATCACCATCGATTGATCACATCAAACCTGTAATGTAATATGCACCCCTAAACTCCACCGCCGGCCGTGGGGCAGCGGCAAATCAAGGCACGCCACCATCCTGGCACTTGCCAGACCATGCACCTGCTCACACGCGTACAGTCGTACACATACATAGATTCATAAAAAGATATACACATGTACGGTGAGTGTCGATGAAGGTCTATACCGGCCGAAGCTAGAGAGCGCCCAAATCCCCAATCATGCAACAACTGTCCTTGCTAGAAACAAGATCCCCAATATGAGCGACACAACACATCAACCACGAACGGATAAGAAGCCTAGTAGCCAACCACCCATAGAGCGGAGATTGGTGGCCATCGAAGCCAAAAGCCCCAAATCAAAGGCCTCAACAGAGACAAATCATAAACCTAGATGCACCAGGCCACTACCAAAATCACTAAAGATCAATAACAACAGTTGGAGATCGACGGTGACTAGCGGCGACAACCCATAAAATGGGGATCGGTGACCACTAAAGCTGAAACCCAAATTAAAGGCCTCAAATAGCAAACCTGGATGCCCCAGGCCACCACCAAACCTATCAGAGACTACCAATAAGCAAAAAGGCCGGTGGCAGACACCGATCAGCGAAGGAGACACCTGAAGGACAAAGGCGAAACGGCAACAGAGGGTGAGACGGTGGCAAAGACATCAGATAGAGAGATTTAAGGGCAACAGAGATTGAACTATGAGCATTACTAGTAGTACGTAAATTATAGCTATTAATTCACCCCATCAATTAATACAAAGGTAAATTCTATAGGGATTAATTTCAATTTCAAAACATTTGTTTTTACATTGAAACAGTCAAAACCCTACTAACATTTTCACAATTGAGATTCAAACTTCTTTTATTTAAAGAACACCTCATCACGTTAGGTGTGACAACCGGCAAATTTCAGGTCAATACCCAGCCCGACTTAGTCATAATTATGCATATTTTACATGTGTTCCAATTGCGTTCTAATTATTTAAGGTCATTTCATGCATTGCAAAATTTAGTGCACAACATTTCATGCGTAACATTTCATGAATAACATTTTATGCATCGGTGATTTGGCGTAATTACCATTTGTACATGCGGTACAACCGGTAGACACGAACGTTGGTGATAATTAATATATATACATACTAATAAATACTTTAAAGTGTCTTAAAGTATTTTAGATTCCAAATAAAATACATTAGAAAAACTTGAATTTATAAATAAACATAAATGCTTAAATTGATATTTTATCCGGAATGAATAATTTAAACGCAGTCACTAGATACACAACGTATTATTCACGTATTATTTATTCTAAATATATGATAGTAGATATGCTGTCATAACATCTAAGAATTTTTTTTAAAAAATAAACCTCATTTGAACACATGTTTAGCTGTATGTATGTGTTTTGAATATTGTGTTCTCAAAAAGTTAGCTTCATGAATTCTTATACTAATAAGAAGAAAACAAAAAAATTGAGCTTGCATAAAAATAATATATATGCACAACCCATACCCATCTAAGCATCCAAACTAGTAAATGATTTTTTATCTTCTTTTCATCAACTTTTCTTTTACACCAAAATAGTTATTTCCATCATCTAATACAACCCTTGACCAAGATACCTACCATTTTGAGAGCTACCTCACCCTCACCCCAACACTATCACCACTTTATAAAATCCCCCTCCTATCTTTATTCCTTTCTTTTTCTTGTACGTAACCATCACCACACACACAATATTGTTTTTGAAGTTTATTCCAAGTAAAACAAGTTTCACCTAAGGTGTTCTCAAGTACTCAAGCTCCATAGTCATCCAACCTTATCCTCATTTTTGTTTAGTAAGCTAACTTAACCCTTTAAATATTAGTTTTACTTTAATTTGTAAGTTGTTATGTGTAGGATACAACCAAAAAAAATTGTAGTTTGGTTAAATCTAATTTATTAGTTAACTAATTATTTATTTGTTTATAAGATCTACTTGTTAATGTCGAGCTTCAAACTTAACATGAACCAACCGTAATTTCTGAACCAAGTGTAAGCCAGGGGATGTCACATCCTTAACCCATTCTAGAGGTGTCTTGTGAATTAAGTTTGGTGACGGGAGGTTGCATGTAGATACATTTTAAAAACATAAATACACTGAAATTAGTCTTAACAATTTACTATCTATAATGTTGGAAAGATACGATTTACAAAAAGGACATATATTATTTTGGACATAAATAAGTGATTACATATATATATATATATATATATATATATATATATAGTATCGAATGGGATAAATATTACTCGAGATATATATTTACGTTATACAAAAACAAAACGTGTGTGTTACCATACACGAACCCAAGGGCGGGTGTCGATAATTATGGAAATCGTACATATATATATCGCGTAAATGTATATATATATATTTTTTAGCGCATAACCCCTATGGTCATCAATTAAACATTTTTGGAAACCAAACAAGTATATACATCATGCTCGTTGGTTGAATTTGTACACATGACCAACTTGCATGTTTGAATCATTACTTAAACCTTCAGGTGTCTTAAATATTTTAGGGCACGAGTAGGTCGGGACTCACTCAGACTTTGCTTCGAACAGTGTTCATTTACTTACCAAGTGAGTTTCACGGCCCCGTTTTACTTATTTTCCTGTTGGGGGAGATTACATTCAAATTACTAATTTTCTTGGACACATTTACTTTTCAATGATTTCACATGTTATATAAGTTGTTTACTTACCGTATGAAATCCCTTGTTATCGAACCGTTAGTTTATTTCACAAAGCGAGGTAATCATGGATAGTACTATTGGGTTTGACTACCCCCACCCAGGTTATTTACCATAACCTTGACTGGAGGTCTTAACGGGTGCATTATTTAGCCTGTTCACCCCTGTGCTTACGGTAGGCATGGGTAGGGGCAATTTATTATAGTTACAGTCTAGCTTCGGTTGCGGTGCTTATATAATATTGTAATATTGTATGATCGACAAACAAATCATGGAAAAGACTTGTGGTCCATTACACTCTTTACTATTACTTTAAAAACTATGAACTCGCCAACTTTATGTTGGCATATTTCATATATGTTTTCTCAGGTATTTGACATTCGCATCAAGTTAAGCTAGCTTGGGCCACGTCGCATTTAGGGCCATTCATGCTGTTTGGGACATTTATTGTTGTATTGGTCATATTTTGAGAACAATTACATTAGTACTACTACTTCCGCAATTCAACTCTGAAAAACAATTATGTATTTTTAAAGTTATTTGCATCGTATGCTTACTATATCATGTAGTGGTCGATCAATGACTATGGTTCCATGACGTTCACGCCCCGCGGGAAACCGCCGTGGTTGGGGGTGTGACAGATTGGTATCACAGCCATTGGTTATAGGGAATAGGTTGCATCTAGTAGACCTAGACTATAACTGTAGTTCATTACATTTCTTTAACGCTTTATACATTAACCTAACTTATATCAATTGTACTTGTGTGTTGCCTTGTCATAGAGATGTCTACAGCCTCGATGATGATCTACATTTTTGATTTGGATGAGGAGTATGAGCCCACATCCCCGACCTCTTCTACAGGATCCACATCTGTCCTCCCAACTCTTACTCCCGGTGCCTTAATTCAGTCGACTGATGGCACTGAGATTGAGACCCCTGCACCACCAGCTATCTCTGTCACCGAACCTACTCCTGACCCTACACTTGACACCCCATAGGCATTACCTTCGACTCGGTTCTCCGAGCTACCACCTCGTCCTCCGGGCACATATTGGTGGGCATCTACACCTGATATTCATGTGACCTCCCAGAGGTGCTCATCCTGGGAATCGTACGTATCATCGACCCACAGCTCCCGATGGCCATCCCACTGACCATGTCTCATATCTTAGTTAAGCCATCCCTGGGGTCTGCCCCTGTGACTGCTGATCCTCGGCCAGTCGATCCCACTCCCGAGGCCATAGATCCCACCCCTCATCCTGCTAACACCGAGGTAGTTGACCTAGATTCGGAGTCCATTGACCCAGCTTCCCAGACAGCCGATACCGACCCGGTCGACTCCGACCCGGTCGATTCCGACCTGGTCGACTCCGACCCGGTCGAATCCGATCCAGACTCCTCCGAGGCCATTCCCCCGCCCAGTGACCCCACCTCTCACCCTGCTGATCCTTTTACTCAGCCCATTGACCCGATTCCTCAGCCCTCTGATCCGACTCTGCTAGAAGACCCTGAACCCCTCTGCCTCACCCCCGAGCCTGCTGACCCCACCCCTATAGCTGCGAGCCGATGACTGCAGACAGTCACCGTATCTTTGGTCCGGGTGTACCACCACCCTCTTTCTGTCTCTATCGGGCTCGCCCTGGGGGTACGCTTCTTTCACACACTCCTAGGAAGCGGGTTCATGTTCTGATCCGTCCTACCACACCCATTCGAGACTGTACTACTGAGCCCGAGCCTGCACCCAAAATGTGCAGAATCGACATTCGTCGGTGGGGGTGGATGCCTAGCCGACTGGACGAGTGGAGAGACATTGATGGTATTCCCTCCACCTTTGAGGTAGGCGAGTCATCGCGTACCCCACACCCGATTCCCCTCACTCGGGAGCCTGTGGAGCTCACCATGCCTCTTCTCGTGGCACGATCTGAGAGTCATGACCAGCAGCTTCATGAGCTACGTACTCTATTCACAGAAGTTTAGGAGACCTTTGACAGGGAGGACGTGGAGTGCCGATTACTAGCGATCGAGGAGGGCAGATACTCAATGATCAGGCATTGCACACGATGCATGACCGACTTACCAGGTTACAGGAGGACGTGTCATCCATGACGCAGAGAGTGGAGGCGGCAGAGTATAAAGCTACCCAAGCAGAGCAGCGCGCGATCGTGGCTGAAGAAAGAGTGGTGGGGATGGAAGAGCGCCTGGAGTCCACTACTGCATTGGTAGCCGTATGCATGCTCATGGCCATGGCAGCTGTGCAGACAGGTGTATTCATTCATTTATTCCATTGATTGCCTATTATGAGCTGGCTGTGCTCACGTAATATTGGATATTAACTTGTTGTAGGAGTATGTACTCTGAGAATATTTTGTAATTTGTACAATTTATTATCAAGTTATGTTATCTTTTATATATTGCGTGGTTGTTTGGTTGTTATGATTGTTTACTTTTGGTGTACATGTGTTTGACATTATTACATATTGTCTTATCTTGCTTATCATTATGATTTGAAGAAACATGCCACCGCAAAGGAGAAACGTCAGAACCAATGTGGGAAGCGGTACTCCCATGACAGCAGAGGCTATCGAACAGCTTGTGGCACAACGGGTAGCGGATGCAATCGCAGATCACGAGGCGAATCGCAATGCAGGAGGATCTGAAGTAAATGGAGGCAATGCCAGTGGCGTAGGAGGATCTGATGCCAACGACAAAGGTTGCTCCTACAAGACATTTTTGAACTGTAAGCCGTTTAACTTTCACGGTAATGAAGGAGCCGTTGGTTTGGTCCGCTGGATATAGAAGATGGAGTCCGTTCAGCGAATCAGTAACTGTGCCGAGGAGAATAAGATGAAATTCGCCACCTGTACCTTTGAAGGTCAAGCATTCACTTGGTGGAATGCTCACGCTCAAACTTTGGGTATTGATGCTGCCTATCAAATCACTTGGAATAAGTTGAAGCAAATGCTGACTGATGAATATTGCCCTCACATGGAATGAATTGCAAAAACTTAAGGTTGAACTCTGGAACCACACCATGAAGGGTGCAGAAGTTACAAGCTACACCACCTGATTTCATGACCTTGCTCATCTATGCCCTCATATGGTTAACCCAGAGTTCAAGCGTGTGGAAAGGTATATTTGGGGCCTTGTACCCCAAATTCAGAGCATGGTGACCTCGTCCAAGCCAACCACCATCCAAGAGGCTGTCAGGATTGCCCATGACCTGACTGATCAAGCTGTACGTCAGGGAGTATTTGTGAAGAAGATAGTGGTGGAAAAGAACTATGAAAACAAGAGGAAGTGGGACAACAATCATGGTCGAAATGCTCCGCACCAAAACCAAAACAAACAAGATGTTGTTAGGGCCTTCACTGCTGGCCCATCTGAGAAGAAGGCAAAAGGTGGGTATGCTGGAAACCTTCCTAAGTGCAACAAGTGTAACTTAAATCACCTAGGTGCATGTGGGGATTCCATGTGCCAGAAATGCAAACATTTTGGTCATGCGACTAAGGACTGCCGAAAGCCAAACCTTCTCCTAAAACATGAAACAATCGTGCGTGCTTCGAATGTTGTGTTATCGGGAATTTTCGTAAGGATTGTCCGAACTTGAATCGAGGATATACCCATCGTGCGAGACTATCCGGAAGTCTTTCTCGAGGACTTGCCGGGACTTCCACCGCAAAGACAGGTCGAATTTTGAATTGACCTGGTACCTGGAGCTGCTCCAGTAGCACGATCCCCATACCGACTAGCACCGTCAGAGATGCAAGAGTTGTCTAATCAATTACAAGAGTTGTTAGATAAAGGATTAATAAGACTAAGTTTCTCACCCTAGGGAGCCCCAGTTTTTTTTGTTAAGAAGAAAGATGGATCTTTTCGAATGTGCATCGATTACCAAGAGTTAAACAAACTTATCATTAAGAACCGGTACCCTCTCCCTCGAATCGGCGACTTATTTGACCAACTTCAGGATCTAGTTACTACTCAAAGATTGACTTACGTTCAGGATATCACAAATTACGAATCCAAGAGGAAGACATCCCCAAGACCGCATTTCGAACTTGTTATGGTCACTACGAGTTCATGGTCATGCCATTTGGGTTAACCAATGCACCAGCTGTATTCATGGATCTAATGAATAGAGTGTGCAAACCCTACTTGGATAAATTCGTGATCGTCTTCATCGATGACATCTTGATATATTCACGAACTAAGGATGAGCACGAACAACATTTAAGGTTAATCTTGGAGCTACTCAAGAACGAGAAATTATACGCAAAATTCTCAAAATGCGACTTCTGGATCCGAGAAGTGCAATTTCTCGGGCATGTGGTTAATGAGAAGGGAATACATGTTGACCCATCCAAGATAGAGGCCATTAAAAACTGGGAAGCACCTAAGACCCCGACTGAGGTGCGACAATTCCTAGGTTTGGCAGGCTATTACTGACGCTTTATTGAAAATTTCTTCAAAATACCCCAACCACTGACAACCCTGGCTCAGAAAGACAAGAAATTTGATTGGGGTGATAAGCAGGAAGCAGCGTTTCAATTGTTAAAGCATAAACTGTGTTGCGCACCAATTCTGTCTCTACCAGAGGGAAACGATGGTTTTGTGGTGTACTGCGACGCATCATGATAAGGACTTGGCTGTGTCCTGATGTAACACGACAAGGTTATTGCTTACGTTTCTAGACAATTGAAAGGGCATAAGAAAAATTACCCTACTCACGACCTCGAACTGGGAGCTGTTTTTTTGCACTAAAGATTTGGTGACACTATTTGTACGGTACCAAGTGTGCTATATTCACTGACCATAAAAGCCTTCAACACATCTTCGATTAAAAGGAATTGAACATGAGACAACGCAGGTGGGTTGAGTTACTAAACGACTAGGATTGCGAGATTCGTTATCACCCTGGTAAGGCGAATGTTGTAGCAGACGCTTTGAGCAGGAAGGAACGAACCAAAACCTTACGAGTGCGAGCGTTGGGAATGATGATCCACACGAGTCTAACTACTCAAATTCGCGACTTTCAATCCAAAGCACTAAAGGAATAAAATTTGAAGGAAGAATCTCTTCGTGGCATGGATAAACAATTTGAGATCAAGTCTGATGGAACTCGCTACTTCATGAATCGAATTTGGGTACCAATTTTTGGAAACTTGACGGACCTTGTGATGAACGAGACACACAAATCCAGATACTACATCCATCTTGGCTTTGATAAGATGTATCAGGACCTAAAGGAATTATATTGGTGGCCTAACATGAAAGATGACATAGCCACCTATGTTAGCAGGTGCCTCACATGTTCAAAGGTTAAGGTAGAGTATCAGAAACCATAGGAGATTCCACAATGGAAATGGCAGCAGATTTCCATGGACTTTATCACAAAACTACCCAAGACATCCACCGGTTGTGATACGATTTGGGTAATTGTGGATCGACTGACAAAGTCTGCTCACTTCCTACGAATTAAAGAAACCAATAAAATAGAAAGGTTGACAAGGGTTTATCTCAAGGAGGTTGTTTCGAGACATGGAGTACCAATCTCCATTATCTCCGATCGAGACAGTCGATTTACCTCGAGATTTTGGCAATCATTACAAAAGGCCTTGGGTACACGGTTGGATATGAGTACCGCATACCTCCCTCGAACAGATGGTCAGAGCGAACAGACCATTCAGACATTGGAAGACATGCTTAGAGCTTGTGTGATAGACTTTGGAAACTAATGGGATACTCATCTACCCTTAGCTGAGTTTACTACAATAACATTTACCACAACAGTATCAAAGCTGCACCATTTCAAGTGTTATACGGAAAGAACTGTCGATGACCATTGTGTTGGACAGAAGTTGGTGATAGCCAACTCACTGGTCCTGAGATCATACACGAGACCACAAAAAGATCGTTCAGATTCAAAACCGACTCAAAGCCGCACGTGACCGTCAGAAAAGCTACGCTGACGTGAGACGTCAACCATTAGAATTCCAAGTGGGAGATAAAGTCCTACTTAAAGTCTCACCTTGGAAAGGAGTTATCCGTTTTGGTAAACGTGGTAAGATAAACCCTAGATACATTGGACCATTTGAGATCCTTGCAAGGATTGGTCCCATAGCTTACAAACTCAAACTACCACAAGAACTTAGTAGCGTTCATGACACTTTTCATGTGTCAAATCTGAAAAAGTGCTTGTCAGATGAAACCTTAGTCATACCACTCGACGAGGTTCATATCGATGATGAACTCCATTTTGTTAAGAAACCTGTTGAGATCATGGATCGAGAAGTGAAGAAGATGAAACAAAGTCGTATTCCTATCGCGAAGGTCCGGTGGAATTCCAGACGATGACCAGAATTTACCTGGGAAGGCGAGGATCAAATGAAACTCAAATACCATTGTTTAAAACCTTAGCGACAACAAAAGACACTAACTGAATTTTGGGACGAAATTCTTTTTAACATGAGGAGTATGTGACAACCGGCAAATTTCAGGTTAATACCCAGCCCGACTTAGTCATAATTATGCATATTTTACATTGTTCCAATTGCGTTCTAATTATTTAAGGTCATTTCATGCATTGCAAAATTTAGTGCATAACATTTCATGCATAACATTTTATGTATCGGTGATTCGGCGTAATTACCATTTTTACACGCGGTACAACCGGCAGACACGAACGTTGGTGATAATTAATATATATACATACTAATAAATACTTTAAAGTGTCTTAAAGTATTTTAAATTCCAAATTAAATACATTAGAAAAACTTGAATTTATAAATAAACATAAATGCTTAAATTGATATTTTACCCGGAATGAATGCTTTAAACGCAGTCACTACATACACGACGTATTATTCACGTATTATTTATTCTAAATATATGATAGTAGATATGCTGTCATAACAACTAAGATTTTTTTAAAAAAAATAAACCTCATTTGAACACATGTTTAGCTGTATGTATGTGTTTTGAATATTGTGTGCTCAAAAAGTTAGCTTCATGAATTCTTATACTAATAAGAAGAAAACAAACAAACTGAGCTTGCATAAAAATAATATATATGCACAACAACCCATACCCATCTAAGCATCCAAACTAGTAAACGTTTTTTTTTTCATCAACTTTTCTTTTACACCAAAATAGTTATTTCCATCATCCAATACAACCCTTGACCAAGATACCTACTATTTTGAGAGCTACCTCACCCTCAACACTATCACCACTTTATAAAATCCCCTCCTATCTTTCTCCTTTCTTTTTCTTGTACGTAACCATCAGCACACACACAATATTTTTTGAAGTTTATTCCAAGTAAAACAAGCTTCACCTAAGGTGTTCTCAAGTACTCAAGCTCCCTAGTCATCCAACCTTATCCTCGTTTTTGTTTAGTAAGCCAACTTAACCCTTTAAATAATAGTTTTACTTTAATTTGTAAGTTGTTATGTGCAGGATACAACCAAAAAAAATCAAATTGTAGTTTGGTTAAATCTAATTTATTAGTTAACTAATTATTTATCTGTTTATAAGATCTACTTGTTAATGTTGAGCTTCAAACTTAACATGAACCAACCGTAATTTCTGAACCAAGTGTAAGCCAGGGGATGTCGCATCCTTATCCCATTCTAGAGGTGTCTGGTGAATTAAGTTTGGTGACGGGAGTTTGCATGTAGACACATTTTAAAAACATAAATATACTGAAATTAGGCTTAACAATTTACTATCTATAATGTTGGAAAGATACGATTTACAAAAAGGACATATATTATTTTGGACTTAAAGAAGTGATTATATATATATACAAATATATATGTATATACATATACATATATATATATAGTACCGAATGGGATAATTATCACTAGAGATAATGGGATAATTATCACTAGAGATATAATTATGGAAATCGTACATATATATATCGCGTAAATATATATATATATATATATATATATATATATATATATATATATATATTTAGGGCATAACACCAATGGTCATCAATTAAACATTTTTGGAAACCAAACAAGTATATACATCATGCTCGTTGGTTGAATTTGTACACATGACCAACTTGCATGTTTGAATCATTACTTAAACCTTCAGGTGTCTTAAATATTTTAGGGCACGAGTAGGTCGGGATTCACTCAGACTTTACTACGAACAGTATTCATTTACTTAGCAAGTGAGTTTCACGGCCTCATTTTTACTTATTTTCCAGTTGCGGGAGATTACATGCAAATTACTAATTTTCTTGGACACATTTACTTGTCAATGATTTCACATGTTATATAAGTTGTTTACTTACCGTATGAAGTCCCCTGTTATCAAACCGTTAGTTTATTTCTCAAAGAGAGGTAATCATAGATTGTACTATTGGGTTTGACTACCCCCACCCGGGTTAATTACCATAACCTTGACTGGAGGTCTCAACGGGTGCATTATTAGCCTGTTCCCCTGTGCTTAAGGTAGGCATGGGTAGGGACAATTTATTACGGTTACAGTCTAGCTTCAGTTGTGTTGGAGCATATATAGTCATATATAGTGTGTCCGTCGCTTGACGAATAGTCTAGGCTTAATGTTATACACCTTGTAAACACATGAAACTGGGTCATTCGCAGGAGCATATGCGAATGAGACTCAGTCGTACGACTGAGTCATGCTAATGGACCAGTCGTGCGACTGAGAGATGCGATTGGGGCATTCGTAAGACTGAGTCATAAGAATGGTCCAGTCGTACGATTGAACCATACGTATGGTCCAATCGCACGAATGGGCCCAGTCGCATCTAATATGGGCCGAGGCCTATATATACCAGTTTCAATGTGTAGAAACCTAAGGGTTTTGATAGTGTGCCTGGCGCCTAGGTGCTGCCGGATGAGAGGGGAGATCATGCTCGATCTCCCCTTGCCAAAAGTCTTGATTTTTAAGTTGTAACGAGCTTAAAATCGTTATGTTTTATCAATAAAATCATTCGATTATTGTTCGTGTTATTGATTGTCTTTTGGTTTTTATCCTTCCGTCAAGAACGTGCTCGGAAGTTTACCGATCCAGTGACTTCACAATTGGTATCAGAGCCGGTTACTGCTGGAATGATCTAACAATCATTCTAGCAACCCGAGCTCTTGATTTCTAGATCAAAGTTCAGTTCTTTGACGTTAAACCCACTTCGTGTTCTTCGTGTTCATCTTGTTTTGCTCAAATCTCATTGCGTGTGATGTTTGTTTGTTAAAACCGGACTCGGAATCTTCTTCAGATCATAAAAACGAATCCAGTGATACAAATTTTGTGTTGTATCTCGTCCAAATCATCGAATTAGGGTTTTTCAGCCTTGTGTCGGCTGCAGATCTGGTTTTCTGCGTTCAGACCCGTTCATGCGATTGGGCCATGCAACTGGGCCTCATTCGCACGATTGAACCATTCGTATGGTCCATTCGTATGTCTAACCCAGTCGTATGTCCATTCGTACGAATGAACATTCATTCGCACGACTGACCCATTCGGAGTATCCATTCGCACGAATCACCCATTCGTACGTATGTCTTCATTCATCTGTTCAAGTCGCACGAATGAGCTGTGTACCAGACCAAAAAAAAGAGTCTGGAACAGCTTCTTGCACGAATTTTTCCCTAAACCATTTTATCAGTCGGGAAGCCTTTTGAAAAAGTCTGGTAAAATAAATGTTTTTTTGGAAAATTATCGGGTCATTTTCGGTTCATGTTCGGGTCAATAGTGGAGATTCTTCTGGAGAGTCTATGCAAGAGTTGAGGATGAGCAAAGCACATTCACCTTGAGTTTCTTATGTCAAACAAGTTCGAGGGATACCCCATTATTCGTTGGACTTCCAGAATAGGTGAATGTTGTTAGAACACGAAAGAGAGAAGAGAAGATGTCAGCTGTCGGTGCTGATTTTGTGGGTAGTCAGGAGCATCTGACTATTTATGGGCCAATCAAGTTATATTTATCCGCACAGATAGGATTCTCATTCTTAGGGGGAATCCATGTATAGAGAAATTGAAGATGCAATCAGAAAGTAATGATGTGAGCAGGTTTCTGATGATGAATCTTCGTGCATGCTGATTTGTTTGATATTGTCAGCTGTGGATTGGAACCTTCAACCTTTTGCCCAATACATCGTATGAAGACGACAGGAGAGCACAATGTATATATATTGGGATATGCTGAACGTGAGGGAGAATTTCTACAGTTAGAAATGTTAAACAGGTTAGACTGTGTGAAGATTGAAGCAATGGAAAACTAGTCATGTCATTATCTGGAAAAATCAGTCATTTGGGGAATCTTACTGCTATGATGGTGTTATGCAAAGTAAATGAAAGCTATTGTGCCTAAATTCATTTTCAGGGATATTGTGGTAACCTGACGGATCGGCAATGTTGGCTAATATGGTTGTTCGTTTGATTCTATTGGAAACCAGAGTAAAGATTGACTGAAGATTGTAAGAGGTGTTATCTATTATTCGCAAGCAACGTCCAAGGGGGAATTTGTTGGAGCATATATAGTCATATATAGTGTGTCCGTCGCTTGACGAATAGTCTAGGCTTAATGTTATACACCTTGTAAACACATGAAACTGGGTCATTCGCAGGAGCATATGCGAATGAGACTCAGTCGTACTACTGAGTCATGCTAATGGACCAGTCGTGCGACTGAGAGATGCGATTGGGGCATTCGTAAGACTGAGCCATAAGAATGGTCCAGTCGTACGATTGAACCATACGTATGGTCCAATAGCACGAATGGGCCCAGTCGCATCTAATATGGGCCGAGGCCTATATATACCAGTTTCAATGTGTAGAAACCTAAGGGTTTTGATAGTGTGCCTGGCGCCTAGGTGCTGCCGGATGAGAGGGGAGATCATGCTCGATCTCCCCTTGCCAAAAGTCTTAATTCTTAAGTTGTAACGAGCTTAAAATCGTTATATTTTATTAATAAAATCATTCGATTATTGTTCGTGTTATTGATTGTCTTTTGGTTTTTATCCTTTCGTCAAGAACGTGCTCGGAAGTTTACCGATCCAGTGACTTCACAATTTTTGTGAAAAAGTCCACATTTTTAAGCAAAAAGATCTTCTTTTTCTGCTAAAAATCGAGTCTTTACGTTTGCATGTTCTGAAAATTCAATCTTTTTCGACTTACAGCCGTCTAGGGTGTCAAAACGTGCGTTTTAGGTCAAAAGTTACAAAAATTCTCGATTTCAGCAGTCTCAGTCGCACGATTATCTCAATCGTACGACTGAAGTCCAGTCGCAAGTTCATTCGCCCGTTTGAGTCAGTCGCAGTGTCAAATCGCCCGATTGAGTCAGTCGCCAGTTCAGTCGCCCAGTTTCAGTCTGTCGCCTTGTCCATTCGCCCGATTGTGCTCAATCGCACGATTGTAGCTCAGTCGCCTGTTCAATCGCACGGTTGAGTTCAATCGCATCCCAGTCGCATTAACTGTCTGTTTTTCAAGTTTAAGTCAACATTCATCATGGACTCGGAAAACATCGCATTCTCAGCAGGGAAAGACTCAAGGATCCAGAACCTACTGCTTCTGGAGAATGAGATTGGTAACCACAATAAGCCGCCTAAGCTTCTATCCATTGATGAGTTCCCGCAGTAGAAGCAAAGGTTTGAGATTCATCTCAATGGCGTGGATACTAATCTATGGAATTCTATTGAGACTGGTTACACCATGCCAGTTGGTGCTGATGGTCTGCCATTAACGTTGAGTGGAATGACTGATGCTCGAAAGATTGCCTATAATGCTAAAAAGAAGGCTTATGCTATGCTCACTCAGTCGATTCCGAAAGAGATCTTCCATCAGTATTCGGATCAGAAACAAGTAAAAAGTTCTGGAAAGCTCTCGAGAAAACGTATGAAGGGAGCTCAACTCTGAAATCCTTGAAGGCCAAAGCTCTCAAAAAGGAGTTTGACAATTTCTCTGCTATTGGGAACGAGAGCTACAGTTCAAGAAACTTGGACTGTGGACTCTTGTTGACCGACCCAAAGGAGTCAAGGTAATTGGTACCAAATAGGTACTAAAGTGCAAGAAGGATGACCAGGGTGTTGTTATCAGAAACAAGGCACGGTTGGTTGTTCAAGGCTTCAGACAAGTCGAAGGAATCGACTACAATGAAGTCTTTGCTCCCGTAGCTAGAATGGAAGCAATTCGTATCTTTCTAGCCTACGCCTCTTACATGAAGATCAAAGTTTATCAACTAGATGTTAAGAGTGCATTCTTGCATGGGGAAATCCGTGAAGAAGTATATGTAAGTCAACCCGAAGGATTCGAAGATCCTTATCATCGGGACAGAGTCTACAAGTTAGACAAGGCTCTGTATGGGCTACATCAGGCTCCTCGAGCTTGGTATGAAAAGCTCTCCACCCATCTGCTAAAACATGGCTTTCGCAGGGGTGTGATTGACTGTACATTATTCATCAAAGAGAAGGATGGTGATCTACTTTTGGTACAGATTTATGTGGATGACATAATTTTCGGCTCACGAAACGAAGGGTTATGTAAAGAGTTTGAATCTGTGATGAAGGCTGAGTTTGAGATGAGTGCCATGGGAGAAATGAAGTTCTTCCTAGGATTACAGGTGGACCAAACACCTACCGGCATCTTTTTGCATCAAACTAAGTATGTCGGTGACATTCTTAGTCGCTTTGATATGGACAATGTCACTACAGCCGGTACCCGTCTCGCCACAAATCACGATGTGGCTCCTGATGAGAATGGGGATTTGGTGGATGCCACCATGTATCGTGGGATGATCGGATCTCTCATGTACCTCACTGCCTCTCGTCCAGATATCATGTATGCCATATGTTTATGTTCCCGATATCAGGCAAAACCTAAAGTCAATCATCTGATTGGAGTCAAGAGGATTTTTCATTATCTGAAGGGTACTCCAACACTGGGGTTGTGGTATCCTCATGATGATGACTTTGGGCTAACGGCGTATAGTGACTCCGATTACGGAGGATGAAAAATGAATTACAAGTCTACGTCAGCAGGATGTCAATTTTTCGGGAGAAGATTGGTAACTTGGCAGTGCAAGAAGCAGACATCAGTTGCTCTGTCTACCTGTGAAGCTGAATACGTTGCCGCCGCCAGCTGCTGCTCCCAAATCATTTGGATTCAACACCAATGCGGGATTACGGTTTGCATTTCACTTCTACTCCTATCTATGTTGATAATTCTGCTGCAATTGCAGTAACTAAAAATCCGGTTCAACATCCTAAGACCAAACACATAGGCATAAAGTGTCATTTCATACGCGATTGCTATGAAAAACATTTAATGGATGTGGTCAAAATTAACAGGGATTTTCAACGCGCTGACCTCTACACAAAACCATTTGATAAACCAAGATTTTTCTATCTGCTAGTGGTCAACGGGGTTAAAAAGAAAAGTGATGTTACATTAGAAGAAACAGATACATAGTCCGACACCGTTTTCTTTATTTTTCGTCTTTTATTTTATTTTATTTTATTTTTTAATTTCCTTGTTGTTATAAAAATCCAAAAACACAAAAAGATTTTCTGTTTTAGAATTTTAGGGGGAGATTAGGTTTAATTCAGTATTTATTTACTTAAAAAAACAAAAAAAATAAAAATAAAAATAAAAAAAGGGAGGGGAAGGTGAGTAAAGCTGAAAAGGCACAACAAAACAGGAAATGTGACTCGACAAAAATTGGAAGATGATAGTACACAGGCATCGAGTTATTTGGAACAACAAAATGATTTGAGATCAAAAATGTTAATTAACTTACTGAAAATGTAAAAATCAGAGAAATCAGAGAAGTCTAAGTCTAACAAAATGGGAAAATGATAGTATGTTTGATTGTTACTGTAATTACACGGAGAAAGTTGATCTAGGGAGGTGCTAGTTCATTATATGATGTGTCAATAGATTCAACACAATAGACAAGTAGACGTCATTGGTAAACTTAATCTAAACTAATTGGTTCAATCAACTGTAGGTTCCCATCTTATCACTGGTTAACACAATCAGCTCTTCCGATAAGGGATAACGAGCAAATAAATGCCACCAAAGGTGTGCAAATGACCACAAAAAGAGCAAAGCACGAAAAAATTGAATGCTATCGTAATCAAGCTGATAACTTATGTTGTTGGTGCGCTATGTGCAAAAGAAAATAAGAAATGCTCTAACAAGGAGATAGGTTGTTTGCCTCTCTGCTGTGCGATGGCACTGACCTGAGGATAAGCATAACCTACATATTCTAGACTTCATTGTTGTTTGCCGCCTCTCTGCTGTGCGATGGCACTGACCTGAGGATTGGCTTCTCTTTGAGAGATCTTAGAATAGTCTCTTCTTGCAAAAATACCTAAAGACCGCTCGAAAGTCCATTAAGGAATGCTGATTACCATATAAGCGTGGGACACACAAATGTTGTTTGAAATAATATAACATAATTCATTACCAATGTGTGTCAATAGTCTGTGTATGAATTTAAGTGGACAAGTATACTGACAATCGTCTTGTATGCACCGACTGAAGTTGACAATCAAAGTGTGTTATGTATCATATCAAACATGATTCCCAGTTAGTACTTAGAAGTCTTAGATCAGAACAAACTGTGATATGTCATCATAAAATGTGAAATCAACTCATAATGTTCCAAGTAATGGTGTATATGCCTGTCTGATTCCAAATGAGTCAGTTCCTGACATAACGTCAATGCTGATAGGCTATACAAACCTGCCCTAACAAAAATCACAAAAAGATGTTCATTTTGTTCGTAGTTTAATATTTTAAATTTGTTAGTACTAGTGTGTCAATGTTGGACTGTGTGTATGGGTATCTGTTAATGTCACTAAACGAGCTTAATGTCTATTTAAAATTGTTTCTGAAAGGATAAAAATATCACGTGTGAGGTGATAAGTTGGTTAAAAGGATCACGTCTGAGGTGATCGGGTGGTTAAATGGATCACGTCTGAGGTGATCGGGTGGTTAAATGGAACATGTCTGAGATGATCAATTGCATATAATGTTTTATCAAATGTTGAAGGAAAACTATGTGTTAATAACTGAAATGACTAAGATGGCACAAGTATAGCCCAATAGCACAACTTCATGTTGAGTATGATTAGTCATACGAATGGCTATACGATTGAAGAAAATCGTACGATTGGGACATGCGAATGAGCCCAATCGGCCGATTGAAAGTGACCGACTAGGTCAAACGTGCGAATGGGGTGTGCGAATGAATCTAATCGAATGATTGGAGGTGACTGACTGTAACAGTCGTTTGGATGAACCTCAATCGCTTGATTGGATATGAACGATTGGGTAGATTGAACGATTGAGGCTCAGTCGCCTGACTGACCAAGGCGACTAGGCTTAGTCGCCCGACTGGCCAAGGCGACTAGGCTCAGTCGCCCGACTGGAATTTGCCCTAGTATAAATACAGGCCGAATCATCATCAGTCGCTCATTCACCCAAATCGCCCCCTCTATTCGCCCGACCTAACTAACCGCTGCCAAAATTTCAATTGATTCATATTTACCTTCGTTTTGTGTATTCTAACGTTCATTAGTGCTTATACAGGTAATATTCGTGATGTTTCAACTTTGAAACCGATCAATGACATCAAGAATCACTCGAATTCTGACCAAACAATACACGAGAACATAATGAACAAATAGGTTGTCCAAACTAACCTAAACGTTCAAACAAAAGTTAAAACATGCTTAATCGGTCATTTCTGAGTTTAATGAGCCAAAGTTCGACATTTAACGTCAAGTATAACTCAAAACTCGAATTTGAATGGACAAACAGTCGAGTAGGCGACTGGACACGCTGATGAACTCCAATCGCCCGACTGAGAAGACGACTAGTCTCAGTCGCCCGACTGAGATGGACGAGTGATTCAATCGCCCGATTATGTCCATACACGTGACTTAGTCGCCCGTATGAATCAATTCACTCATTTAAAGCTCAGTCGTTCTACTCAGTCGCACGGCTATGTTCATTCGGCTGCTCAGTCGCCCGACTAACCAAAGTGGGAAACTCATTGATTTTGTTTACTCTCTTCTGCGTGCACTAACGTATACTTACATTGTGTGACAGATGGCTAGTCGATGGGTTATGAGCACGAAGCACAACATTTGTGCTCATTTGGACTTGACCTCTAGGAATGCCACTGACAATTCTGCCATTATCACATTTCTGAGAAGATCGAGGATATACAGAGCAATCTTAGCACAGTGTACACCATACAGGTCGATACATCAGTCGTTTTGGGAACACGCTGTGGTCGACAGATCCAGGGAGCCCTATACTATTAGGAGCACCATTCTTGGGCATGCTATAGAGATCACAGAAGAGGACCTAAGGACAGTCCTCGAGTTTGGAGATGATGGTGATTGTCCTACTCGTTTACACCCGATGACTGTTAGAGAGTGTTTCTTGCGGGCGAAGTACACTGGGGACATCAACTCAGGGATGCTCAACAAGAGCAATCTCTGCCCCCAGTTCAAGTATCTCGCCCACATCATGCTCAGATGTATTGCCTCAAGGAAAGGAGGATTCGATGAACTCTCTGAGCAGATGCAGAACGCCTATGTTGCGTTAGTGCTGAACCATCCGTTCAGCTTCTCCCGGATGATCTTCACTTACCTAGTGGAGAATATAGAGGTGAAGGGCAGAGAGGGATTCTGCATGTATCCTCGCTTCCTTCAAATGATCTTTGACCAGAAGCTCCCCCAGCTCCCAAAAGCTAAAGATGATGCTGTCGTCCTAGAGATCATGGACGACACTACATTGGGAAGGATGAAAGTATACCGGGGCAAGCAGGTCAAGCCCCCGGTGAGTAGTTTGTTTGGGCATTTGGCCCATGAGGATTACGTGGCGCCAGCTAGGAGGAAGTGGCGTCACGATGATAGTGACTCGGATGTCGAGCCAATTGCTTTTCCCTCTGATGACTCCGACGACGACGATGATGGTACTGATCAAGGGGGACTTGGTCAGGGAGGACCAGAACCAGCTCCAATTCATCCTGATTTTGATGTGCAAGAAGAGGAGGATTCTGATGATGTGTCACTTACCCGGACAGTGGGCAGTCGGGTAGTGGCCACTGAGCAGGGAATACAAGCAGTTGGTGGACGGACCGGAGAGTCTGGGAGCTCTTCAGCTGATCCATCTTACACCCCAGCCTCTCCCGGCAACCGAGGGGGAGCCTCCGCGTCAAGGGGGACGTGGAGGAAACATATGGCTCGGCCTCATGGGCTGAAGCCGAAACGCCGAAGGCTTAATCTGCTCACTACCACCACCACACCCACTACCTCTAAACAACCTACTACCACAGCCACCACATCCACCCCATCCCAAGCACCTCAAACCACCACCACTATCCCTACATCTCACACTCCCACCACCACCACCACTGTACCACCTACTACTTCAGTCCCACCGCCTCCCATATTCACCACAGCCACCACAACCACCACCACTCACCAAACACAACCCTCATCTGCACCCTCGAGCTCAGTTCTACCACCGGTCTCCTTGGTTGAGCAACTTGCTACGCTGAACAGCATGGTGCTCCAGCTGCTAGCCTCTGATAAGGCTAAGACGGCTCAGATTCTCCAGCTGCAAGAGCAAAGTTCTACACAAGCAGCTGAGATTGAGAGACTGAGGGAGTTGACATCTTCGCAAGCCCAGTTGATCACTGCACAAACTGATCAGATCACTGGACTGCTTCAACACGAGGCTGAGTCGGATGTGAGGATTGAGAAGCTGGAGGCGGCTCCCAAGACTCTATTGCTAAGGCTGAAAGGCACTCAGAGTGAGCCCCTCAAGATCGGGGAAGGTGATGATGATGATGGTGAGGACGATGATGATGATGAAGATGACGACGATGATGATGATGAGAGTGATGACAGTGATGATGGTGATGAGAAGAAGGATGATAAGGGAGGTGAAGGATGAGAGACCGCCGGAGACAATAGCGATGATGTAGCAGACGAAAGGCGTTCTAAACACCGTCAAGATCAAGGACCCTCTTCGTCTGCTCCAACTGAAGACACTCCGGAAATTCAAGACAAAAGTACTGTTTAGTTATTCATTGTAACACCCGGAAGTTTGACCTTTTGGTAGGCTATGCGACTGAGCCTCAGTCGCCTGTGATTTATGCGACTGGAGGTCAACCGCATGGCTATTCGGCCGATTGAAGCTCAACCGCACGATTGGAGTTCAACCGCCCGAATGGAGTATGAGCCGCATGGAACATGTGCGATTGAGGTCCAATCGCACAGTGTTGATGCGACTGAAGGTCCAGTCGCCCCTGGACCAGATGCGACTGAGAAGTGGGTATAAAAGGGAGCAGCTCCACTCTCCTCCCATTTTCAGTCGGGAAGAGAGCAGAAAGAGACCGAGAAGAGAAAGAAAGAGGGGAAGGTGCTGCCCGATTGTCGAGAAGCAAGCTAGTTCGAAGCTCATCAACTCCTACCTGACAATGTGAGTTCTAGGACCCCTCATTTACATGTTTTCTAACGATTTTGGGGCTGGAGACACATTAAAACCCTAGTTTTGAGATAGTGTACGTTTGACCCATTTGGGTAAAATCATGAGTAATGTGTTCTAGTAAGTAGTAGGACTTGTATATGCTTGTATGATGTCCTAGTATGAATCCCTGAGGCTAGGGAGGGTTGATTTGGGCTAAAAATGGGTTTAAGACGAGTTTGGGTGCGGGGGGTTCACGACTGCTGTTCATGAAGAACTCCAGTCGCTGCCCAGTTAGGGCTATGCGACTGAAGGGCCATTCGGCCGAATGAGTAATAGTTGATGCCCAATCGCCCGACTGAGACTCAGACGCCCGATTGAGTCTCAATCGCACGATAGGTGATGCGACAGAGGGTTTCGGTCGCATAAGCTCAATCGCAGAGTAGTTCAATCGCACGGTTAAGAGTTAGTCGCATATAACCCAGTCGCAGAGTGTCTAGTCGTACGGAAGGAAGTTCAATCGCACGTTTGAGTACCCATTCGCATGAGTAGCCCAATCGCATGACCCAGTCGCATGGAGGACATGCGACTGGTGGTAGTTCAGTCGCCCGGACAGGGCTGATGTGAGTGAATGTAGAAGTGTATGTATGATGTATGTATGTTAGTATGATGTATGTATGTGAGTATGATGTTGCCATGATAAATGGTGAATACTGATGATATGTAAGTATGTATGTTCCTTATGTATATGTGTTTTATCTTTAATAACTTTACGTGAATGAATGAACGAAAGAAACGAATGTACTAAGAACGTAAAGTGAAAGATAATGAAATAAGGAACATGATGAATGAATGCATGCATTAATGAAAGAAAGTAAGAAAGGCTTGCAAGCAAAATGAAGGAGGTGCACACCCCTGGCAGGTGTTAGCTCAACGGTGTACGGGTTAGCTACCCCGAAGGATGTACATCGGGTCGATCATTGAGATTGACAATGAGGTGAGCAACTTCGTGTTGCAAGAGACTCGGTTAGCAGGCAATCATAAGATTGTCACTGAGGTGAGCAGTCGCGCACTGCAAGAGACTCGGCTAACGTATGTTAGTAGTGAAGTGAAAAATAAGTGGTGCATGTGCTTACCCCAGGTGACTGGATCAGCTTTGTGCACAACGTTCGTGGCTAACCACCACAGGTCCAGCACCAGTAGTATGTATGATGAAAGTGGGGTATTGTACATGTCACCGAATGTAATGAATGTTCGAACGAAAGTAAAGAAAGTATGAATGAATGTAATGAATGTTCGAACGTAAGTAATGAATGTGAGAATGAAAGTAAAGCGCGTACGAAAGTACGTGAAGTATGTATGTATGAAAGTAAATGAGAATGATGAAAAGTACACGAATGAAAGTAAGTAATGAATGATGAGATAATAATAATATTATCTACGTGTACGTATGATGTGTGAACACATGTATGAAAGAGCAGTTAATGAGAATGAAAGTATGTTTTATTATAAAACTAGAACTCACTCAGCAACGCTGACTTTTATGTGTTTTCCAGTTCGCAGGTAGTGTTGCTGAGGATGGCACGAGGCGACTACTCAGCTCTTTTGGGATGGCATTCTCCAGTTGATAATGCTGCAACGTCATGGGTTGCGGGTCCATAATATTCGCAACACATCACGTTGCATGTCATTATGAGATTTCTTGAGGATCTGAATAAACGAGATTACTCAAGAAATCTCCTATAGATTTTGATAAGTTCGTCACGCATTGGAAGCGTGAGCGTAGCACATGCAACGAAATATGTTGCATGGGAGTGTCAAGAGTATTTCGTCAGGGTTCCGACGTACGGAATTACCTAAGGAATATTCTTTAGTATAAAAATATAATTTTTATGTTTTTGAACTTAATATCTACTCTAGAGGTCGCTGTATGATCCTATGAGGAGAGACAAAGTAGAGAAAGTTGCATTTTGTAATCGAGTCAATGATGTAATGACTTTTATGAATGAATGAGAATGTATATAATTTATCATTTCCGCTGCGTATTTTATGATTATATACATTATGTACGTTATATGTGCGATGAAGAACCAACAGTAAGGTGCCCGGTGAGCGGGGCCTTACAAGTTGGTATCAGAGCAAGAGTTTAAGTAAAATGGGTAAATTTTTATAATAAACCTAAACTTAAACTGAGAATGGGACAGGGAGAATGAGAATGCCATCTGAGTAGTCGCGTGCCATCAGGTATTTTCTTAAAGAGTAACTGGTATTATGTGCGCTTGTTATGTGAATGATGTGTATTGTTAGACTGAGATACTAATGTAGTCAGGATAGGTGATGCTCGGGGTACGAAGAGTAAAGTAAGTGGCTAATCACAACTGGCCACTGTAATTAGGGACTTACTGTACTTAACATAAACTGAGCTATTTCCTTGAATGACCGTGTTGGTGTTTTAATCTTTCAGTGTGATAGAAGATGGTCGGTGATAGATCATCTGATGCTTCCCGTGATGGTGAACGTGGTGATGAGCCGCGTGTCACGCGAGGAAGACTTAGGAAAGAGAAAGTAGTTCGTGAGGAGAACGAGATTCCTCACCAGGAAGAGACGGACAAAAGTGCCAAGTTGAGAGCCTCGGTAAAAGAGGCAGTGATTGAGGAAGTGCACCAGGTTATGCAGACGATTTTACCGACTGTAATGACCGAAGCGATAAAGGCAGTAAGAGAGGAGGATAGACGAGGGAGGAGACGGTCCTCCGGTAGACAGCAACAGACAGAGGCAGAAACGGTATTGTCTGATGACGAAGAGGAAGAGGAGGAAGAGCAGGTTAGGGGGACAGCCCGGGGTTGTGATTACGGGAAATTTATGAGATGCAAGCCTCCGACTTTTGATGGTTCAGGTACGGCTACTGATGCTCACCAATGGGTGAGAGAGATGGAGGCGGTCCTTGATATCAGTGACTGCCAGGAGGATAAGAAGGTAAAGTTTGCTACCCACTCGTTTACGGGGACGGCATTGTGCTGGTGGGACAATATTGTCCAGGCCGAGGGTAGCAGGGCCATTGGAAAAATGAAGTGGTCTGAGTTGAAGAGAATGGTGATTGAGGAGTTTAGTCCTCGTCGAGAGATGGACAGAGTTGAGAGAGAGTTCCTGCAGTTGGAAGCGGGAACGATGACCCACCAGCAATACACGACCAAGTTCAACGACATGGCACGGTTGGTGCCAGAGCAAGTGACGCCGGTGTCTCGCAAGATTAACCGGTATATTCAGGGGTTGCCAGCTGAAATTCGTTGGCATTTGATTTCCGCCCGACCCAGTACTTTCAGGTCGGCGGTGGATTTAGCTGGGAGGTTGTACGATGAACGGGCTGCGATGGTGAAATCTGAGGGCAGTAAGAAAGGAAGTGATGAGAGGAAGTGGCAGGGAAAGAGGTTTGGTCGGGGTGATACTTTGACAAGTAGTAAGAAGGCACGGGTTGATGAATGCCGTGTGGTCGTGACAAGTGCAGGATCGAGAAAGTGTGGGAAGTGTGGGCGAGAGCACGGTGGTGAGTGCAGATGGGGGCTGAATGTATGTTTCAGGTGTGGAAAGTCCGGACATATGGCCAAAGAGTGTAAAGCGATGAGGTGCTATAACTGTGGGGAAAGTGGTCATATGAATAAAGACTGTAAGAAGCCGAGATCTGAGGGTTCCGGCGTGAAGAAGACAGGGGGTGAAGGATCGAAAGAGAGCGCCAGAGCATTCACGATGACGCTGGAAGAGGCGAGGACGGACCCTGATGTAGTGTCCGGTACGTTTCTGGTGAACCAAACTTTAGCCTCTGTATTATTTGATTCGGGTGCCAGTAGGAGTTTCATTTCTGTCGCTTTTTGTGCCAAATTGCCCGTTAGTAGTAGGCGTGTGGATGTGCCGTTTGATGTAGAGACTGCGATAGGTAAAACCACCAGAATTTCAGAGGTAATTGAGGGTTGTGATGTAGAACTGGAGGGTCACAAATTCCCAGTTAAACCCTTTGCAATGACGTTAGGTGGTTTCGATTTGGTGCTTGGAATGGACTGGTTGGCAGATTTCGAGGCGAACATTGTGTGTCGCAAGAAGATGATCAGTTTGACAGCGCCTGACGGTAGTCCAGTGATAGTTTATGGGGATCGGGTTACTACGATTCCGAAAGTGATCTCAATGGCAGTGGCGGGGAAATGTATGAGGCGTGGATGTAACGCCTATTTATGTTATGTGAAAGATGTAGAGAAGCCAGCACCACAACTGTCTGATGTTCCGGTTGTGTGTGAGTTCCCAGACGTGTTCCCGGAAGACTTATCGGGATTGCCACCTGACAGAGAGATCGAGTTCCAGATTGATTTAGTACCAGGCGCCCAACCTGTTGCCAAAGCACCATACCGATTGGCCTCGACAGAGATGAAAGAGTTGATGGAGCAGTTACAAGAGCTGTTGGATAAGGGGTTTATTCGACCGAGTATCTCACCTTGGGGTGCTCCGGTCCTGTTTGTAAAGAAAAAGGACGGTAGTATGAGGATGTGCATCGACTACCGCGAGTTGAATAAGCTGACAGTAAAGAACAGATACCCCTTGCCGAGGATCGACGACTTGTTTGATCAACTTCAGGGTGCTAGTTGGTTTTCACGTATAGATCTTCGATCAGGCTACCATCAACTGAAGGTGAAGGAGCAGGATATCCCTAAAACAGCTTTTCGTACGCGCTACGGTCATTATGAGTTCCTCGTTATGTCATTTGGTCTGACCAACGCGCCAGCTGCTTTTATGGACCTGATGAATAGGGTGTGCCGGCCGATGTTGGATAAATCAGTGATTGTATTCATTGATGACATCTTGATTTATTCAAAGAGTGAGACTGAGCATGCCGGTCACATTCGCGAAGTTCTGGAGACGTTGAGAAGGGAGAAGTTGTATGCTAAATTCTCCAAGTGCGCATTCTGGTTGCGTGAGGTTCAATTCTTGGGTCATGTAGTAAATCCGGACGGGATTATGGTCGATCCGGCGAAAGTGGAAGCAGTTATGCAATGGAAATCTCCGAAGACGCCGACCGAGATCCATAGTTTCTTAGGTTTGGCGGGTTACTACCGAAGGTTCATCCAAGACTTTTCCAAAATTGCTTCTCCACTGACAAAGTTGACCCGGAAGGATGTGAAATTTGTGTGGGGTCAAGCTCAAGAGAAGGTGTTTGAAGAACTGAAGACGAGATTGACCCAAGCTCCAGTGTTGGCATTACCCGAAGGGAGTGAAGATTTGGTGGTTTATTCTGATGCCTCTTACTCGGGGTTGGGGTGTGTATTAATGCAGAGGGGAAAAGTGATAGCCTATGCATCCCGACAGCTGAAAGTTCATGAGGTTAATTACCCTACTCATGACCTGGAGCTAGCAGCTGTGGTTTTCGCGTTGAAGATTTGGCGGCACTATTTGTACGGGACGAAGTGCACCATCTTTACGGACCACAAAAGCTTGAAGTACTTCTTCGAGCAAAGAGATCTGAATATGAGGAAACGGTGATGGTTGGAGCTTATAAAAGACTATGATTGTGAGATCCATTACCATCCGGGCAAAGCCAACGTGGTGGCGGATGCCCTTAGCCGAAAGGAGAGGCCCGAGCCAATTCAAGTGAAGGCGTACCAGCTAATTATGACCTCCGACGTAATGAAACAGGTCAAAGAGTTCCAAGATGAGGCTTTGAAAGATGAACATCTTAACTCTGAACGCATGAGAGGTCTGGTCGCGGAGTTGGGTGAGAACGTAACGGGTGTTAGAACTCGGTTTGGGCGTATGTGGATTCCTCGTCTTGGGGATCTGCGAATGAAGATTTTGGATGAAGCTCATAAGTCTCGATACTCCATTCATCCCGGTGCTACCAAAATGTACCAAGATATGAAGAAAGATTACTGGTGGCCGGGTATGAAACGCGATGTGGTGGAGTATGTGAGCAAATGCCTCACGTGTTTGCAAGTAAAGGCAGAGCACCAGAAGCCGTATGGAAAGATTCAGCCGTTGGACATACCGGAATGGAAGTGGGAACACATCACCATGGATTTTATCACAAAGCTGCCACGCACCCCGAAAGGGTATGATACGATCTGGGTGATTGTGGATCGATTGACGAAGAGTGCTCACTTCTTACCGATGCGGGAGACATATTCGTCCGAGAAGTTGGATGATCTTTTCATCAAAGAGATTGTGACTCGTCATGGTGTACCGGTGTCGATTGTATCTGATCGCGACACACGGTTTACATCCAAATTCTGGAAGAAATTCCACGATGCTATGGGGACGAGGTTGCATATTAGCACGGCTTATCATCCTCAAACTGATGGTCAGTCAGAAAGGACCATTCAGACTTTAGAGGACATGCTCCGAGCATGTGTTATTGACTTCGGGGGAAGTTGGGATGACCATCTACCGTTAGCTGAGTTCTCATACAACAACAGTTATCATGCCAGTATCGGCATGCCACCCTATGAGATGCTATACGGTAGAAGATGCAGGACACCCGTCTGTTGGGGTGAAATTGGTCAGAAAGAATTGGGAAGCGTCGAAGTGGTAGAGGCTACGACTGAAAAGCTTGAAAGAATTAAAGCGTATATGAAAGCGGCCAAAGACCAACAGAAATCGTATGCCGACAAACGACGCAGACCGATTGAGTTCCAGGTGGGAGATCATGTTATGTTGAAAGTCTCACCTTGGAAAGGGATCATTCGATTCCGGAAGCGGGGTAAGTTGAGTCCGCGATATATAGGCCCTTTCCGAATCGTTGCTCGAGTAGGAGAGGTGGCCTATAGGTTAGATTTGCCAGATGAACTAAGTGGAATCCACCCGACTTTCCACGTGTCTCATCTGAGGAAGTGTTTGGCGGACGAAGACATGGTCGTTCCACTGGATGATATCGAGGTAGACGAAAAGCTCAATTACGTAGAGCAACCAGTGGCGATCATAGACCGCAAAGAGAAGAGGTTGAGAAATAAAGTGGTTCCCCTTGTGCGTGTACAGTGGCGACACAGGAAGGGATCCGAGTCGACGTGGGAAACAGAAGAAGAAATGAGGCAGCATTACCCACGATTGTTCGAAGAGTAACAGGTTTCGGGGACGAAACCTAAAATAAGGGGGGTGGACTTGTAACACCCGGAAGTTTGACCTTTTGGTAGGCTATGCGACTGAGCCTCAGTCGCCTGTGATTTATGCGACTGGAGGTCAACCGCATGGCTATTCGGCCGATTGAAGCTCAACCGCACGATTGGAGTTCAACCGCCCGAATGGAGTATGAGCCGCATGGAACATGTGCGATTGAGGTCCAATCGCACAGTGTTGATGCGACTGAAGGTCCAGTCGCCCCTGGACCAGATGCGACTGAGAAGTGGGTATAAAAAGGGAGCAGCTCCACTCTCCTCCCATTTTCAGTCGGGAAGAGAGCAGAAAGAGACCGAGAAGAGAAAGAAAGAGGGAAGGTGCTGCCCGATTGTCGAGAAGCAAGCTAGTTCGAAGCTCATCAACTCCTACCTGACAATGTGAGTTCTAGGACCCCTCATTTACATGTTTTCTAACGATTTGGGGCTGGAGACACATTAAAACCCTAGTTTTGAGATAGTGTACGTTTGACCCATTTGGGTAAAATCATGAGTAATGTGTTCTAGTAAGTAGTAGGACTTGTATATGCTTGTATGATGTCCTAGTATGAATCCCTGAGGCTAGGGAGGGTTGATTTGGGCTAAAAATGGGTTTAAGACGAGTTTGGGTGCGGGGGGTTCACGACTGCTGTTCATGAAGAACTCCAGTCGCTGCCCAGTTAGGGCTATGCGACTGAAGGGCCATTCGGCCGAATGAGTAATAGTTGATGCCCAATCGCCCGACTGAGACTCAGACGCCCGATTGAGTCTCAATCGCACGATAGGTGATGCGACAGAGGGTTTCGGTCGCATAAGCTCAATCGCAGAGTAGTTCAATCGCACGGTTAAGAGTTAGTCGCATATAACCCAGTCGCAGAGTGTCTAGTCGTACGAAAGGAAGTTCAATCGCACGTTTGAGTACCCATTCGCATGAGTAGCCCAATCGCATGACCCAGTCGCATGGAGGACGTGCGACTGGTGGTAGTTCAGTAGCCCGGACAGGGCTGATGTGAGTGAATGTAGAAGTGTATGTATGATGTATGTATGTTAGTATGATGTATGTATGTGAGTATGATGTTGCCATGATAAATGGTGAATACTGATGATATGTAAGTATGTATGTTCCTTATGTATATGTGTTTTATCTTTAATAACTTTACGTGAATGAATGAACGAAAGAAACGAATGTACTAAGAACGTAAAGTGAAAGATAATGAAAGAAGGAACATGATGAATGAATGCATGCATTAATGAAAGAAAGTAAGAAAGGCTTGCAAGCAAAATGAAGGAGGTGCACACCCCTGGCAGGTGTTAGCTCAACGGTGTACGGGTTAGCTACCCCGAAGGATGTACATCGGGTCGATCATTGAGATTGACAATGAGGTGAGCAACTTCATGTTGCAAGAGACTCGGTTAGCAGGCAATCATAAGATTGTCACTGAGGTGAGCAGTCGCGCACTGCAAGAGACTCGGCTAACGTATGTTAGTAGTGAAGTGAAAAATAAGTGGTGCATGTGCTTACCCCAGGTGACTGGATCAGCTTTGTGCACAACATTCGTGGCTAACCACCACAGGTCCAGCACCAGTAGTATGTATGATGAAAGTGGGGTATTGTACATGTCACTGAATGTAATGAATGTTCGAACGAAAGTAAAGAAAGTATGAATGAATGTAATGAATGTTCGAACGTAAGTAATGAATGTAAGAATGAAAGTAAAGTGCGTACGAAAGTACATGAAGTATGTATGTATGAAAGTAAATGAGAATGATGAAAAGTACACGAGTGAAAGTAAGTAATGAATGATGAGATAATAATAATATTATCTACGTGTACGTATGATGTGTGAACACATGTATGAAAGAGCAGTTAATGAGAATGAAAGTATGTTTTATTATAAAACTAGAACTCACTCAGCAACGCTGACTTTTATGTGTTTTCCAGTTCGCAGGTAGTGTTGCTGAGGATGGCACGAGGCGACTACTCAGCTCTTTTGGGATGGCATTCTCCAGTTGATAATGCTGCAACGTCATGGGTTGCGGGTCCATAATATTCGCAACACATCACGTTGCATGTCATTATGAGATTTCTTGAGGATCTGAATAAACGAGATTACTCAAGAAATCTCCTATAGATTTTGATAAGTTCGCCACGCATTGGAAGCGTGAGCGTAGCACATGCAACGAAATATGTTACATGGGAGTGTCAAGAGTATTCCGTCAGGGTTCCGACGTACGGAATTACCTAAGGAATATTCTTTAGTATAAAAATATAATTTTTATGTTTTTGAACTTAATATCTCCTCTAGAGGTCGCTGTATGATCCTATGAGGAGAGACAAAGTAGAGAAAGTTGCATTTTGTAATCGAGTCAATGATGTAATGACTTTTATGAATGAATGAGAATGTATATAATTTATCATTTCCGCTGCGTATTTTATGATTATATACATTATGTACGTTATATGTGCGATGAAGAACCAACAGTAAGGTGCTCGGTGAGCGGGGCCTTACATTCATGTTTATGTATTTAACAGACCTTTGTATTTGAAATTATGTTACATTTATATAATGAATGTTTATATCTTGTGTAAATGATTGTGTTTGATTACTTACTAACAAGTATTGTGTTGCATGTTTAAATAAAACAGATCGTAACTTTCAGAGAGATGAACATGATGTTGCTCCCCTCCAACAGGTCAAGTCTCAACTCATAATGATTCTTGATCTGCAGGGGATCGTCAGAAGGTCAGTGAGTTATACTCCTGAAGAAGGAGAAATTATTCACGACCTTACTGATGAGCAACTGGCTGACATATTTCGTCTGAATCCAGATGAAATTGTTAAAGATGCTCTAGTTTTTGATGATGCTGATGATGACGAACTCAAAGATGTTGAAGAAATTGAAATTGAAGACATCACAGATCAGCATTATCCAGAATACACTGATCAAGAGGGAAACGTATTTCCTGATCTGGTAAACAACCATGACAGTGATATTCTGGATAAACTCAATGATAAGGAGAAAGGAGCAGAAGCCTCAACAAGCCAAGCTCAAGCCTCGGACGCCGAAGTTGACATTCGAAAGGCTGAATGGGCGGCTTGCTTCGCCAAGGTCCGAGCCCAACGTACTACAGCAACTCAGAGTACCTACACCAAGCTATACAAAGTAAAGAAGAATATGAAGGTGTCAGGGAAGATTATTGCTTGGGCTCATTTTGATGATCTTGGTGTATATGCAGTGAAGAGGGAGAGGGGAATCGAGTACTTCAGATTCCCTCATGATCTGAAGACTCTCCCAGGTTTTGAGCTCAACCAGTTGGCACGACTAAAGCTTCTTTATGCTGATCCTAAGAAGATGTCTGGCTGGTTTGAGGCTGCCCTGAAAAGGGAGTACAGGACTAGATGGGTCAACTTCAGACCACAGCAGGCCACACGTTACATCAGAAGGTCTGAAGTGAGTCCCATTACTGGTCAACCAAAGATTGTCCTGAAGTGGCGACCTCCACGCACAATGTCCCGAATTCCACTGAGGGAGATGCCACAGGACTTTACCCCACACTTTAAGTGGTGGTATTATGACTGGCGCTCAGGAGTGGCAGTCATTGTTTTGGAGAAGGACGGGTCGATGGACACAATAAGGGTGTTTGACCCTATGTGGCTAATAAACTTGTCAGCGTCTGATGTTTATACGCTGTATAAGTGGCCACTGTTTTTTGACACGCAGGATATAGTGCAAGCAATGCAGTTTCAGCATATCATACGACTATGCTTCACACTGAATATCCATGTCGGGGTTTCACGAGAAGAAAGAGTTAAGAGATTTGAAGAATTCAAGAAAGAAGTCAGGTCTAGATAGAACTAGGCCCAAGGGGGAGTTTGTTGGTACACATGTCCCCAGTTCTAGTCTAGTGAGCTTAAATGTAATAGAACTTCTTCTTGTAACACATATGTAATGTTTAATCAAGCTAATGAGAATCTCTTCTATATATGTGTATTGGTTGTTTAATGTTATATCTATCTATGTTGTTTATTGTTACACACATATATGACAATGTTATATAGGTTTACAGTAGTTAGACATAGTTCTAAACCATTAAAGGTTTATGAATGTGTTTAACTAAGTTATCTGATTCAGTCGCACGACTGGACCATGCGAATGGGCCAGTCACACGAATGAACCAGGTGATTGAGTAAATCGTACGATTGAGTCATAAGACTGACTCAGTCGTCCGAATGAATCAATCGTATGACTCAGTCGCATGACTGAGCCAGTCGCCTGGCTCAGTCGTACGACTGATAGCTGTAACCTATAAATACCACTTAATTCGTGGAAAAACGCAACACTTCGAATACTTGAAACCCTAGTCGACCCAGAACGTCCAGTTCGTCAATTCCAACTTCATAGAACGTCTGAGATCATTCCTAGTCCATTCTTAACGTTTTCTAATCGTTAGGATTGATCTTGATTTCGTTCTCCCTGATTGAATCGTCAATCAAATAGGATTCCGCACTATTTGATTTGGTATAACGAAGAATCAGTTAGTACTCCGTACGTACACGGTCCTAACAAGTTGCGGTGCTTATATAATATTGTAGTATTGTATGATCGACAATCAAATCATGAAAAAGACTTGTGGTCTATTACACTGTTTACTATTACTTTAAAACCTGTGAACTCGCTAACTTTATGTTGACATATTTCAAGCACGTTTTCTCAGGTATTTGACATTCGTATTAAGTTAAGCTAGCTTGGGCCATATCGTATTTAGGGCCATTTATGCTGTTTGGGACATTTATTGTTGTATTGGTCATATTTTGAAAACAATTACATTAGTACTACTTCTTCCGCAATTCAATTCTGAAAAACAATTATGTATTTTTAAAGTTATTTGCATCGTATGCTTTCTATATCATGTAATGGTCGATCAAAGACTATGGTTTCCATGACGTTCACGTCCCGCGGGAAACCGCCGTGGTTGGGGGTGTGACATTAGGACTTAGGGAGGAACCAAGGGTTGGGAAGAGGAGCACCCGCATCTCATGAAAATGTTTTTGCATTAGCAAATATGCAATCTAATGTTGTCCTACCTCCAAGAAAATTTGACTCCGACCTCAAGAAATTTTGATACCGTCTTTTGACGCCGCCATAATAAAATAGAAAAAAAAATAAAAAGAACTTGAAATTTTGATATTTTGCGAAATAAGCATATTATAACTTAATTAACACCTAATATATAAATTTATACTATACATTCACATTACCTTATAATTAGTCATTAATTACATTAATTATTAAAATATTAATTAGTAGATTCCTAGATCATATTACTTAGGCTCAGTCTAAAGCTCTCCTTATTTTGTGTTGAGAGATTGAGCTTGGCTTGGGCTCAAGCTCTAACTGGGCTCAAACTCTCTTTTTATTTTCTAATGGTTTTTATTATAATTTTATATGTAATAATATTATTTTTAAAATAAAATTTTAATAGAGTATATAAATGGAAATCACTTTTAGGATCGCGAGCTATCTGTTCCAGTTTATTCAAAATCAACTTGATCCGAGCTTTTAGTGAGTAGCTCACAAGTCTTCTTGACTCGTTTACATCTTTAGTGTTGCATGTTAATTTTAGTTTCAAAATTAAAAATTACAGGCATATCAATTGTCATAATATTTGCTTTAAATAGTTTTATCTTCTTATCATGTCATCCGACCATACCCAAACCACACTGGAACAATACCATACTATACCAAAAAATTTTATATTTGGCTTTTCTGGTAATAAAGGACGTAATGGTGGAACAAGTTAGACATAATAGTGTATTTAGATTGACTAGTTGACTAATGTATTATAATATTTATCAAAACAAGTAAGTAGATATGAAGTGCATTTGAGTTTTGTATGACTTGCGGTTTTAGAATCTTATTGGTTTTAAGGGGTAGAGGCCTAAAGCATTAAGGGTTTTAAAGGGCAATGCCACCTTGGCGGGGATCCGGGGTCGGGGCCCATAGGAGCATAGTCTAATGGGTGAAACCCTTAACTAGGATTTGACGTATAGGATTTCAAATTAGTCTTCTAAAAATCATTAGACGCTAGTTGGGCGGGGGTACCAACTAACAATTAGTATGCTTATAAATATGTAATTGGGATTAATCGGGATTAATCGGTTTGGAATTTTTTTATATAATTTTCATTTTTATAAACACACACACATTTTTTATATGTAATTTTTATAAATATGCTTAGTTTAATATATATATCTATATATATATATATATATCTATATATATATATATATATATATATATATATATATATATATATATATATAAGGGAGGGATCCTAAGAAAACCACAAAGTTATGTGAAAACTAGAGAAAACTAATTAAATTAATCACATAACTTAAATTTTTTTATCATTACTCTTTATATTTGTGTGTGTGTATATATAAATAAGGGTATGAGTCAAATGAAAAACCGTAGCATGGTTTTACATATACGTCACATATAGGTTACGTAGACGTAACCATTTTTCATTTGAAATAATGTTACGTATACGTAAGAATCTTCATTTTTGTATTTATGTTCAACATATATGTAACAAATACTTAAATACCCTTTTAACAATTAAAATAACATAAAATTTATGAATTATATTATTGGTTTTCGTGGTTTTTTTTGGTTTTCACATAAATATTGGTTTTCTTAGGATCCATCCCCTATATATATATATATATATATAAGATATATATATATATATATATATAAGCAAATCTTGCCGGAATTTTGAATTTTTTGTCGTAATTTCGGCCGAATGTCACCGGAATTCTGCTGAAATCTCGCCGGAAAGTCATCGGATTCTGCAAAAATGCAAATTACGGGCCGATTAACAGCCAACTAGGTCCGATTAAAGCCGATTTTTCCCGGTTTTGAACAATTTGACTGGCTAGCAATTTTTGGCTACGACTAAAGAAAATCCAATCGATGAGGTACTGATTAACGACTAGTCGCCGATTAATCAGCCGACTAGTCAGATTTTACAACATTGTTACAAATGGGTAAATACCCATAGGCAGTTTTTGAACCCTTTCCTATAAATAGTATTTTTTTCAGATTTGGTCATCTCTCTAGTTACTCTTGTTCAAGATTTACGCAAGTAAAATCATAACTTTTGTGATCTAGTTTGATTTTATCGGATTATTTATTCGGGTGAACCTCAAAAAAATTTCAATCTTAATATGCACTAGACGAATCCTAGATCATCAGTGTTACTTAATTGAAATTCCTATAGAACACAAACCTATGACTAGTCATGTAGCAAGACTTATTATTAATTTTTCAGGAAAATTGTATCATCACTCTAAGGGGCTGTTTGATTTTGTTGCTGACCCGCTGACCGGGCTGACCCGCTGACTCGGTCAGCGGTCAGCCCGTTTGATTTCGGCTTCGAGCCCGGCTGACCGGGTCTCCAGTGCTGACCCAGACCATGAAAAAAAGAAGCTGACCGGCTGACCCTGCTCCTCGCGACCGGCGACCACCCGCAGCACCTCCCTCTCGCGACCCGCAACACCTCGCGACCGACGACCACCCCTTCGTCGCCCTCCCTCCGCCGCCCTCCTCCCTCCGCCGCAAGCCCTCTCGATCGAGGGTTAAGGTTTGTTGATGCATTAATGTGGTAATCAGAGGATAAAGATTGTTAATTTGGGGATGAATCCGGGAGAAAAGTTACTGAATTTGTGAATTTTTGATGTATTCCACCTGCCCCAAAATGATTTTTGAAGGTTTGTGGGTCTTTGCAGGTGGAATTAGGGTTCCATGAAACCTTTAACTTTTGTTGGAGAATCAAGAATGAGTGGGTTTTGTTTGTGAAAAAGAAGTGTTTAAAAAAGGGGAGATATTAATAATAATAATAATAATAATAATAATAATAATAATAATAATAATAATAATAATAATAATAATAATAATAATAATAATAATAATAATAAATAATAACAAAGAAATTTAACAGAGAAATTTAACAGAAGTGTATATAGAGGTTATTTTTTTCATTCAGCAGAGTCAGTCAGATACATAATCAAACAGCCAAGTTTCAGACAGATGCAGACTCAGTCAGAACTTCTTACTGGGTCAGCTTCTGACTCAGTCAGATTTTACTCAGTCAGCGCAATCAAACAGCCCCTAATCCACCTTTTTGCAAGTGGTAGAATTTCGCAACATCTAATCTCGTCTTGAATTAAAATGTGCCTTAATCTATTAACACACTAGTAGCTAGGTCGGTTTTCTTCCCAACTCATCCACCGAATTTAATGGCTTGATCGGGACAAGTAGCTACTTTGACTGTTCATCCAAAGATGGATTCCCATGTAATTCTAGGTGTCACCCTTCCACATGCCCAAATGCAATTTCGACAAGCATCCTAATATCATCCATTTCCATTAACTGATGATAACCCTCAACCATAATTATAGGCTCAACAAGCCCAAAACTAACACTCTTTGCTACATTTTAGTGTCGACATTGAATTATATGATTATAGGTTAGTTAACTCTTAATTCAGGAGAAACAACCCACATGACATTAAACTTGAATAGTGTTGCAATACCCACAGTTTCTTATTTAATAGTTTTACAAAGAAGTGTCAACATTTATGCGTAGAAATTAAGATTTTAAAAAACTTTCTATAATAACTCTATAAAATTTGTACACAAGGTATGTTTATAATGTTTGAATATATTTAGTTCTTATGCCAAATGAATCGATGCATAGCCCTCTAGAATTGTTAATCATCTATATGCATACCATGGATTTGTTTTCACTAGGTGATGTACATTCACTATCGACATACCATATTACTTCATAATGATATGCCCTCTGTCAACACATATGACCCAACATTGGGTTAGAATTTTCTCATCTAAGCTCCACACTTATCTTGACCATTAAACTCACATGCCACCATGTGTTAAATCAGAAAACTCTCATCTAAATCAAACACCTAGTTAATCGTGAATCTCACATACTATCATGTATTGAACCAAAAAACTCAAATCTAAGCTCAATACTTCTCATATCTATAATATTTTAGTTACTGGTAATACACTATTACATAACATATGTTTTCATATATTCTTGTGATTTTACATTTTATATCTCATACACACGTTGCACACATTTCATATTTTCTTTAAGGAGTATGTAACACCCACCATAAAAATTGTGTTCACTTAATATGTCCTCTTGCTTTCTCCCTAATATACATATTGTTAAAATAAGTAACATTTGGTATGAATTTATTAATGAAAGATAATCATATGCCTACATACAAGTTCTTATACACTCCAGCTTAAGTATACTTGTTTATCTAATATCAAGTCATTAAATTAAACATACTAGAAGAATACATCATCAAGTTATCAATTATGTCAAGACATCAACATGAGTTAAGGATTTTAATGGGGAATTGATATGTGAAATAATTGTTCACTTAACACAAACAACAAAAAAGCTTGAAAAATGGCCTAACGTTCTTGTTCAATGTTTATAATCCGCTCTAAAACACCAACATTTGATACCCTCAGTTGGGAATATTCAAATGTATCCTTAATTCTAACGCCACTTCAAATATATAGACCTATTAGTGTGTAAGGATTATACTTAGAGGCTGATGCTACCAAAGAGCTCTGAATATGCACATGTGACGTTTAAGGAAGTTACTTCGAAATATTTGATACAACTCAATAAAATACACTAAGTATGAAATCTTTCAAAGCTAAAAGACCAAATCTTCTGAAGCCAAAGATGAAGTCTTCTGAAACTTCAAGACAAAGTTTTCGGAAGCCAATAAACAATTTCTTTCGAACATAGAGAAGACATGCTCTATCTGACTCACTTTTGACAAAAACTAAACCACTTTTTGCTGCCACCTCTGGAGACTCACCAACATATATGAGTTAGTGAAAAATCCATACTTTTGTGAACTGTTAGACTAAGGTCTTAGATTCTATAACTTTGTACATTTATACTTTTATTCTTTTTGTATTAAATCAGGATGTGAGCTATGGCATGTCATAGTCACTAGTCAAAAGGCAATCTGCATTTTGACTTTACATTGATCTTGTTGTCTAGATTAGTGTTACAAGCTGGCCTTCAAAGTATGGCCGGCTGTAGGATGTAGTATAAAGTATCTCAAGTACTTGTCATTATAACTAAGCTTTGTAACACTTTGTAAAAAGACCTTTAGAGCAATATACAACATTAATGAAAAACATCTTATTGTGTTCTTGTTCTATTCATTACTTGTGTTCTCTGTTTCACTTTAAGCCGATTTCCTATTTGATATGTTTAAGTGTTCTAAGTCTTTCTAAATATTGTGAAATAGTTGCATTGACCCCTTTCACTGGTCCTGCAATTGGTATCAAAGAATTTTAGGCTCTTGATTGTAAGATCTTACCATCTTAGATCTCTTCAGTTTCACAAAACACTTACGAGCTCAAATGCCAACTCTTATAAAGGCTGATATGGAAAGAAGTACCATGACAAAATCTCCACTGATCACACTTGATGACTTTGATACTTAGTATGGAAGGGTTCATCAAGTCTCAAGATAGCTGGATGTGGACATCTGTTGTCGAAGGACTTCACATCCAAGCACCTCTTCAGCCACTGCTGAAGGTGGGATGATTCCTAAGGAAATGGTTGAATATTCTGAGGAAGATTGGAAGAAGATTAACATAGATTAGAAGCCATCACCGCTCTCCAAACTACTCTTCAAAACTCTACATACAGAGGCTTCAAGAAGTGTAAAAATGCAAAGCAGCTCTAGGATGCACTGAAGCTTATGTATGAAGGGTCTGATGAAGTTAAAGAAAACAAAAAGGATCTCATGAAGTAGTAGTTTGAGAACTTCACCCGCAAGTCAGGTGAAACTATGACTTAAAGAATACTTTAGGTATGTTGAGATTGTAGATACTCTCATGGATGTTTGAATTAAGTTTGAGAATAGGGACATTGTAAGGAATTTCATGTTCTCTTTTTCAAACAATGGACTCACTACTATGTGGCCATTAAGGGAACTGAAAATCTCTCCACCCTTACTCTCATAGAGCTGCATGGTATCCTTAGTGGCTACTAAATGGAGATGAATATGTAGAATCCATCATGTAGCTCCTCCAACAATCAACAGAGTTCAGGCCTCCATAAGGTTAAAAGGGATAGTTGAGAACCACAACATCATCTTATCTACTACCCCTATGCTACCCTGACAACTCATAAAAGGGCCTTTTCATCACTTTCCCAGAGACACTAAGGGAGAGCTACATCCAAGGAAGCTCATTTCAAAAGACAAGCTCATCTCAAGCATTTATGTCTACTGATGAAAGTTATGATAACTTTCTCTTCACTCTTGAAGAATTGGATAGTATCCATCCAAATGACCTGGAGTATATAGAGATAGTCCAGTAAAGGCTCTTTTCACTCATAAAGCCAAAAATTTTTGCAAGAGAACCAGAAGAAAATTTACTAGCAATGTAACCAAAGGAAAGTTTGGACTGGATAAAAGCAAAGGGAAGTGTTACAACTATAACCAGATAGGATACTTTGCTAGGGAGTGCAAGGCACCAAGGACGAATGATGGCCAAGCACAATCCAGGCCTACCTACACTGATGCTGCTCCCAGATCCGAGAAGCCAAGCCAACTAAAACAATAAGCTGTTATTGCTGTAGAAGAGGAATGTTTTGACCGGAACATTCACGTAGAGGATGTTTCTACTAACCAGATGGCTGACCATGAAGAAGCCAAGGTATTAGGACATCACTGTACACCTGAATGCATTGCTAAATTGAATATGTATAGGTCTTATAACTTGGAATTTGGATCTGACCTTGAGTCCTTGAATATTTTAAAAGTTGATTGCAAAAGAGCTTAAAATGACTATAAACTTACAATAAAAGAATTAGAGAAAACAATATATGAGTCCGAGAATGATATTCTCTGTTGAAGTGACTTAAAACAAGGATCGAATATGATGATTGAGTCAATGATTAAGTAGCAGAACTATAGGATCAAAGAACATTAAATGCTAAAACAATACTCATAAATGCTTTGTATATTGATTGGTGATGAATTGACAGCCTTAGAACCTCGTAACTTGAGTACTAGGTATCTTACAATATGAAAAACTTACATATGATAGATATTATGTTCTATTTATAGGCTGACGTAAAGCCTGTACAAAATTACTAAACTACCCTGATAATCAGATCATAGTACTAGTCTAAGTACAAAAGTCTTCATCAGCATTTGTATTTGAACATCTGCATTAACTAATGCACATGCCTTGACTTCATTAGCATTTCTTCTTTATCTTCAGCATTAAGTGTTTGGTCATCCGCATTGACAAATACAAATGAGCAAACACTTGTCAGCATTTCTTCTGTGTATCCAAATTTGTTAATGTGGAAGAACAAATACTTAACAGTATTTGTTCAAACTGTCCACATTTGTTGATGCGGATGAACAAATACTTTTCAGCATTTGTTCATTGGTCATCCTCATTAACAAATTTGGATAGCCAACACTTAGGCTTTTTCTTTATCCACATATCTTCTTGGACTTATGGTATTTCACCAGCAGAACAACCATCAACCACCTCTTGAATTGGCATGTATGATCCTTTAAAGGTCCAACAATACTCCCCCTAAGGGTTGTACAGCCTAAGTACTTCAAGGGTTTGGTGGTGGATGAGGTTATGAGGATTCTGCTGGGTCTTTTGCTGATGCTTGGATTGGAGATAATAGAGCTAAACTTGGGTCTAGTAGAGATGGATTCAAGATTACCTTGATCATGTTAGTAAAATCTCTTGCTTCGACCATCTTTTCTCTACTAAGAACATGTATATTCATTTGGCTCATGGTGTGGATGGCTTCAATAAGCATTTCCCCTAGAGATACAGGTTCCCACACACTAACAGTGGATAACCCATCTCTGTGGATTAGCAGCGATCCATCTACATCCACCTCAAGTTTCACTATACTTTCCAAGTTGAGTGGAATCCTTTCTTCTTTCTTTTCTCTCCATTGAGGTTTATCCGATCATATGCCATCTTCAAAATCTTGATACACTTCAAGAAGAAGTACATGTTAGCCTCTTCAAGCTTATTGTTGATTTCCCTAAAGTGTCTTATGAAGATGTAGTGGATATAGGACTCATCAAGCAACCTAACCTTATATCCACTAAATAATCGGATTTTAGCCCCTTCCTTTCCTCCCTACCTTCTTTCAATTACCAATTAATATGTCTTTTCATCATAGTACATATTAGAAAATGGAATTGAAGAATGGGTGCTAGCTGCCATCCTTCTCTTTAATGTGTCTGTTGGTTTTATATTCAATTCAGGAAATACCAACTCTTCAGTCCTTTTGGTTTTTCTTCTCTTGTCAAGGATATTTTGGAAAGTTTTGTCTTTCCTTAAGCAGATTGCTTTGAGTGACTCAAAGTTCTTGGTTCTTTTGAAGATCTTCAAAATCTCTTCAAACTCATATCCCCTATGCATTGCTTTATGATTGATTAGCTTAAGATCTGCCAATTCTTTCAGATCATGAATCTGTAGTGTTCACCAGAGCAGAGTACTCTGTGAAGAATTGAACCAGCCTGAGTTCCTTTTGATCATGAACATGTTCCAGTTGCTGTCATACTTCAAGGCAATGATTTTGACATCTACCTTTCCCTCTAGAGCAGAAACACCTTGAATCATTTCTGATGTGGTTAATCCCTCTTGTATTATCAATTAAGAAGGTTCAATAAACCACTCAAGATTCTTGTTGAGTATGGGTGCAAGACATCTTCGTCTTTGGAAGTAAGCTGGACATCTTGAGCTAAAACTCTTGATCTAGGCTTTCTCCTTACAACCCCCTCTCCTAACTTCTTCATCCTTTCTTTCTTTTCATTTATCATTTAGAGGGTTGCAGCTCTGAGAGAGTTAGTCTTCATGTTACCCAGTTTTCTTTTGGTCTATCCCTATTTGGAGAGATAATCCTTTATTTCCCTATCAGTAATGGTATAGGGATCAGGATATTGAGCTTGAGGAGCTTCAAATAGTTGGGTAGGAGGAGCAGTGAATATGATCGGAGACTTGATTGTTTTTCTTTCATACTCAATCACATAGGTAGGATCCAGAAGCAGATTCATCTTGTTTACTTCTTCCATCATAGCCTCATCAGTCATCCCAAGCAATTCATCTGCATCATAACCATGATTGATGAGGAACATCGCCTTGATCATCAGGTCATCTGTTTGTGCTTTCTCTACCATTTCTTCCACTAAAGATTCTACTTTCATGGGACTGTCTTTGATCATAGGTTCATTAACCTGATGTCATCCTTTAATTTCCCCTTCTTTTAAAATATGAGGTCAATCATCTTCTTGAGTTGTTCCTCGGCTTTTTCATGTTCTTCAAGAAATTCAGCTATAGCAACTAGACTTCTTGGATCATCTTTTTGTTTCTTTTTCATTGGTTCCTCTTCCTTAACAGGCCATTTACCCTTAGCCTTTTCAGACAGGTATTTTCTCTTCCTTGAATAAGTGTGCATGATTGGTCCTTATGAGGATGGTATAGAGGATTCACCTTGTTGTTATGATTGTTCTTCTTCTTGTTTTTCAACAGTTTCACCTTTCTCTTTGATTTCTTCACATAGTCTTCTGATGAGCTCTTTCTACTTATCAAATAAGGTGATAGTAGGGATGATCATCAATCTGAACTCTTTCTCCAATGGTACAGAAGATTGAGGAATCACCGCTATGCGTTCTACTGGAGGTTTTGGGTCTTTCATAAATTCCCAGAATTCATCATCAATTTTGAATTCTCTAGCAGAATAGCTATCAAGTTGTTTGATCAAGTCTCTAAATTTAGAATCTTGCTCGGTTGTTTCTTCAGATTATGCACTTGAGTACACAACCATAGCTAGACTTGATTCCTTTTCCTTTTCAGGTTCATTATCTTTAATTTCTTGTTCCTTTGCTAACTCCTCTTTGATCTTTATTAACATCTCTAATTCTGAGACTCTTTTTATTAAAGTCTCATTTTGTCTATTAAGATCAGTAATGATATCATATTGAACTTCAATCAAGTTCTCTTGTTCTTCCATGGCAAGTGTCTGTATATTGACATCAACAACATGCCTACTGATTTCATCTCTTGCTTGTTTGAGTTTAGCCTTGAGTTTGTCTAGTTCTTTATCTCTTTCATCCTTTTTAGACTCATGTTTCTCTTTTAAATCTTTGATTTCCTTTTCTTTTTCATCCAACTCCAATAGTCTATCTGGAATGATACCATATCTTCTGTCAAGCAACTTCTCTATTTTAGTTACTTTTGCCAAAAGTTCTGAGATCATCTCATCCTTTTCATTAGTTCGGTTAACTCCTGATTCAACATAAACTTTCAGATGCACCTGCTTCAGATTGAGCTTGTCAAACAAGCATTCTGATGGTATATCCGGAGATGACTTGGTTCATCTGAAGAGCTGGTAGATTCACCAGACTCAATAGGTTTTGTAGCAGTTGGAGGAGAGTGGAATGAAGAAAAGTGAGTTGGAGACATAGGAGGAGAATGAATAGGAGATGGCCTAAAAGGTGATTCAATATCAGCTTCTTGAATAGAAGGACCAGTGTGAAGATCACCACCTATATCAACCTATGATGACACTGTCCTTTGTTCTTCTTGAGCTTATTCAGCATTCTCATCAACATGTTCTTGATCAGGAGCAGCTTGTTCTTCTTCTGCATCAGCTGGAGCTAAATCTTCTTGTTCATCTATAGCTTCTTCTTGGTTAATTTGCTACAACATCCAAGATGGTAAAGGGAAGAAGGTCCTATTATAGTAGTTTATGGGATCTATTTTCTTCATGTACCTAAAGGACATAGCATTATAATGGGAAATATCCATCACAGGTCCTACAAGTGTCAATTGAGGAAAGGCTTCATTGATGAAGCACTGCAAGAACGTTGGGTACATAAGAAACATGTGTCTTCTTCTTTTTTGAATTTTAGAAACCAGACCATTAAATACATAGGCTGACATGTTAAATGGCCTGTTTGTGCACAAAGCACAGATAGCAGATGAAGTAGTGACAAGGATGCCATTCCAGCCTGTGTTTTTTTTGGATAGATAGTGTTGGAATATGTGTATCAAAATCTCCATTGTAGATCCACCAACCCTTTCACAATCTGCTTTCCTTGATATCCTCCTTCATAGCCAATGTTGGCAAAGAAGGTCATGATTTGTAAGGCCCCGTTCCCGGGACGCTTACAGCTGGTCATTCATCGCACTTAAAACACATAATTACATTAACTTTAATAAACATTGCAGCGGAATCGATCAAAAAGACATCTCATTTCATCATAAAAGCTTTTTCAAAATAATATATCATTAACCAATTACAAAATATATATTGTTGCATTACATCACAAAATCATTATATAAATGGATGCTGCAGGATCGATTATGGGTGGTTTTTTCTCTCAACTCACTGTGAATAACACTCAGCAAGTAGTCTATGAAGAGTTGATCATAATATAACAAGTAAGAAGCAGTAAGAAAATTAACACAGGAAGTAAATTTTCAAGGTACTTTTATATATTGCTTCTCAACTCAAAGGATTACAAGACTCTTGGACTCAAATCGCTTGTTTAAAGAGTTACAAGGAGAAGATACATATAATACTACCTACAACCGGATATAATTTGATACCAGCTAGACACCTCTAACCTAACATCTATACTACAAGACTCTAGGTGAGGTCTTTCAGACATTTTGCCTGAGAGTTGGTAGTCAGGACATGTCCGTGACTTACTTTTTGTCACCAACTAAAGTTGGTAACATGTACTATCATAAAAAGGTGACAGTAGAATAAAGTACGGTCAACAACATGGCTCTTTAGGAAGATGCCATGCTGTATCAAAGGTCTGCAGCGGACTGTCAGGGACCATACTTTTATCTGCTGGTCATAGCAATGTCTTCCGAAGGATAAAGTACTTCGGAAGAATAACTTCTTCCGAAGCCACTTATACTTCGGAAGACTGCTTCTTCCAAGGCTTGGAGTCTTCTTTGTCTTTGGAAGCAGACTTTGTCTTCAGTTCTTTCATCAGACTTTGTCTTCGAAAGCTCAGACTTTGTCTTCAGCTCTTTCATCAGACTTTGTCTTCGGAAGCTCAGACTTTGTCTTCAGCTCTTTCATCAGACTTTGTTTTCGGAAGCTCAGACTTTGTTTTCAGCTCTTTCATCAGACTTTGTCTTCGGAAGATAGTCTTCAGCTATTGCCTTCAGCTGTTGCCTTCAGCTGTTGACTTCAGCTGTTGCCTTCAGCTGTTGACTTCAGCTGTTGCCTTCAGCTGTTGACTTCAGCTGATATCTTCAGCTGTTGTTCTTCAGACTCTCGGAAGATCTCATGCTCAGCTTCGGAAGCCCTTCAATGTAGCACCAAAAATGACTATGAAGTGGTTTTGGTTGCACCAGCCTTATCATGATCCAACAAACTCCCCCTAGGCTGATGCTACCAAAACTTCACTTCCCTCTTCTTCTCAAAGCTCTCAGCACCATGGAAAGTAAGTGTTTATCAGTGTCTTCATTCTTTCTTGATATGCTGCTAAGAATCTTGTACAGATCCTTGGTAGACAAAACCTCCACTCTGTCTCCTTGGATTATGTGTACCCTTTGTTGTGGCCCTCTGAAAAGAGTTAGTTGATGGGAACTATAGTCATATTCCCGTCTAACTATTGGTTCCAATTCAGGACCTTCCACCATCTGTAGAAAGGCTGTGCCTTTGGTGGTTGGTCTTTCCTTGTCTTCCACTCTTTTCAGCTTCAACTCTTCTTCAATCTTGGCTCTTCTACTTTGTTCAGCCAAGTGGAGACCGCTGATATGATTTCTGATGTGTGCAACAGTCTCAGAGTTGGAGGGATTGGAGAATGGCTTCTCTGCAAGCTCAGCAAGGTCAAATCTGCTGAGATGCAAAAGAGAGGTGGCATTGAGCCTGTTGGTTTCACCATTCTCCCTTTCCACAACAAATTTGTGAGAAGGTTCATCAAACCTCCACTGGATTATAGCATTCCTAGGTCCAGAGATTGACTAGAAATCATGTCCTCTTTTCTTGTATCCAGTAGAGTCACCAGTCTCCTTCTTAGTCTCTTCTCCTCAGCATTGAGGGTATCGGAGTTGAGACCAAGAAGTCTTGCAGCCTGGCCCAAGGTGTCTCTAGGCAACTCAAGAAATTGTCCTAGGGTGAGGGAGCTTGAAGAGTTATCAACAGAGGTGATGTTGATAAGGTCTCCCTCACAGGAGATGCTGCTCAAGGTGGTGCAGTTGATGAGCCTTGTCTTGAACTCCTTTATTTCCTCAAAGGAGAGATGCTGAGGAGGCTGAGGGGATGGTCTTGGTTTTTGTTGGGTAGGCTTAGGTTTAGTGGTTTTGGGTTGTGTTTTAGGTTTTAGGATGGGTAGTTTGGGTGGTTGAGGTGATGTGGTAGGTTTGGGTAGAGTTGTGGGCTCAGGGGTGAAGGTTTCATCAGTGGGTTCGGTTTTAATGGGAATTGGGATTGGTTCTTCTGGTGTGGGTTGTGGTTTAGTGGTTGGCTGTGGTTGAGTGGCTGGGGTGAACACCATTCCCTGTACCCTCCTGTACATCTCCTTCCTTTTCCCCAAACGGATGTCAGCTTTTATTTCACTAACTATCCGCTGGAGTGTCCTTTCGGACATAGGTCCCACCTGCCTACCAGAGAAGCCATGGGCCCATAGATAGTCTTTCATCCAGGCTTTGTCGTTGGACTTCTTGGTGGCAGTGACCCCCTTCTCTTCCTCCATCCTCTTCTTCTCCCTCAACTTCTCCCTAGCAGCCTTCTTCCTTTCCTTCTCCATTTGATTCTGCTCTTTGTTGTGGAGTAGCAGGACCATGTCATCATCATGTGGAGACAGTTCAGGAAGACTGAAGCCTCTTGAGAGCATGAATTTGATCCTATCCTCTCTCAGCTTCAAGGCTGCCTCCCTTCGCTCTTCTTCTTCCCACTCCAAGGCTAACCTGGCTTCTTCTTCTTGTTTTAGCCTGGTTGACCTCTCCAAAGTCACCAACTCCTCTAGTGGTAGCAGGAGTATCTCCTCATTGGCAGCTCCTAAGCTGATGAGCTGGTCAATGAGTGTTGTCCTTCTTTTTTGGTTGATTTCTTCCTGATTGGCTGCAGCTGCTTTAGAACTAGCAGCTAGCAGTTTCTCAGTAGGAAACCTACCTTTCCTTTTGAGCTTCTTAATTTTCTCCTCCTCCTGAAGATCTTCCGCAGCCAATTTTCTTTTTCTTTTGTCTTTGGCAGTGCTTGACTGTGGTGGTTCTTGGATAGAGGGTTGTGATTGAGAGAGAAGTTCAGATGGTGTTTGGGTTAGAGGAATATCAGAAATGTCCTCCCTGCTCACCTCAGATGCTATTTCAGCAATAACATTTGTGATGGTCAGTTCCTTGGACATCTGAAATAAGCCTTCCGCAGCTTCTATTTCAGCCTCGGAAGACTTTTCTTGTTCTTCCGAGGCTTCAATGTCAGCTTCGGAAGCTTCAGCTTGAGCTTCGGAAGATGAGACTGTTGCAATTTCTGTCCCATCTATTTCAGTTGCTGGGCCATCAGTCCCCATTTCCCCTTCGAAGCTAATCTCAGGTTCCTTGTGGACCTTAGTTTGACCAACTTCTTCCACAGTGGTAGAAGGTGCAGTCAGTCTTTGAAGCTCCTCAGCCCCAAAATATATAAGTGTGGTGTCGGGGCTGGGCTATTCTAGGGATGATCTCAATACAAACATTGTGAAAAGTCTGTAGAGATCTTGAAGCATCTTTGAGTCAATCTCCAGAAAAGATTGAGATGACTCAGGTAGTGTGATGAGTTGGGAAGTAAGGGATTGGGTCTGTGGTTCCTTAAGTGTTTGTCTCTGAACTTTCTCCCCCTTTTTGGTAGCATCATCTTGAGAGCTAGATGAGCTAGAGGAAGAAGTCATTGAGACCTGAATAGGTATATGCCTAACAGACCTCTCCGTCTGTTTCTCAGCTAGTTTAGCCTTGAGGTTGTTAATCACAAGTTGCTGAGTGGCAGTCCTTGATTCTAAGATCCTCACCTGTGATTCCAGGTTGGAGACCTTAGAAAGCAAGTACTGAAGTGTTAGTTGCATGCTTCCCTCATCTTCATGAGAAGAATCACGGGGAGATAAGATAACATACCTAGTATGCTCAGTCTCACCACCAGATGTGGCTTCTTGAGAGTCATCTCTTTCAGAGATGTCAATGGGCAAAGTTGTCGTAGACTCAGTCCTAATGATGTTACCACTGTCGTGAGAGCTCAATGAGAGACTCTGAGTAGTGGCAGCTGAGCCTACATGAGTCCCCTCCACATCAGTGGGACTCACCTCAGTAATTGGCTGCTGATGGGGGCTAGAGACAAGGGATCTCTCTTGGCTCTATTGATCTTTCAGAGGGTGTTGTAGATCAACTTCATGGCCATGGAGAGATGTAATCTCTTCATCAGTACGGAGTAAAAGGTCAGTGAAAGATAGGGAAGTTAAACCTACTGACCCGGGACCTAGATCAATGTCTACAGGCATTGAGCCTATGGTGGGCCTGTCCCTAGAAGGCTGCACAGGGGAGTGTAGAGACTCACCCTGTAGGCTTAAGGCTTGGGGTTCGGGCTCTTGGGTTTGAGACTGAGGAGGCTCAAAACCCACATTGAGGTCGAATGTGAAGGATGGTGTGACCTCGGGCTGAGTAGGAGCCCATGATTCCACTCTAGCCCTTTTGGTTTGAACTGAAGGAGCTTGTTCAATCAGAGTAGATTGAACAAGGGTTCGTTTGGGTCGTCTCTGGTATGTAACTTTGATGGGTAAAGAAGATTTTGGCATTGTGGTGGAGGTTGCTGGTGTGGGTTCATCACCTGTGGGGATAACAGGGATGTCACCAGGAGCTATGCGCTCAATCATCTCTGGAGGTAATGGAGTGTACCTTCCAATGAAGTTGATGGAAACCTTCTTTAGTATTTTGAAGATGGTAGGCCTCACTTGTGGAACAGTAAGAACAGCTGCGCAGACAAGCTTGCTCGGTTCCAGCTCACAGTTGATTATGTGTTGAATAAATCTAGGATACATGAAGAATGTATCCCTGCTCAGATTGCTGATAAGGTTGGTCAACAAAAATCGTGAGTAGTTGAATCGGAGACCTCTCACCAACCCATGAACTAGGCATCCTAGTTCATATAGGATTTGATCCCAACCCCCTGATTTGTTGGAGAGGTAGTGCAGGATAATGTGCAGCAGGAACTTCCAATGGTAAGAGAAGTTAAACTTGTAGACAGTAGACCTGCTTACATCCCCTCCATATCCCATGAGGATATAGGTGCCTTCCAAGTCTTCTTTGGGGAACTCAGTAGGAGCCCCATCGTCATGGAGCTCGAGATGCTCCCTGATGAGCTATTTAGTGATGACTAACTCTTGGCCACAAATGCGGGTTCTCAGGACTCGAACCCCATTCAGAACTGCAGTTTGACCGTTGCTCCAGAATTCGGACATATGGTTGGAGTATACGGTGGGGTTAACTGTAAGTGAAGTGAGGTATGTGGATTCGGTAAGAAAGGTGATGATTTGGGTGAAGTCGGCATCCCTTGACGAATCAAGTAATGCGACTTGGTTGTGCTGAGGGTTTAACGCCATTGAAGAAAAGGTAAGCTTGAAATTTGGGTGAAATTGCAGGTTTGACAGTGAAGGGAATAGTTAGGGCAGTAAATTGGTAATAGAAGATGAAATTGATCAGTCAAGATTATTTAAAAGGGATGAATTGGGGTAGTGGCGGTAATAGGGTAACTGTTTTGAGGTTACTGTGGGTGGTATGGTGGTTTACGGCGGAGAAATGATAGTGGCGGCAAGGATAATTTTAAATAATCTGACCATCATGAACAAAATCTTTACTTTTTACAGAGTAGGGCCCAAAAGATATCCGTTACATATAAAACCTTTACTTCCGAATGTAAAACATTTCCGAAGGTAATTGTCTTCCGAAGTCAATTTCTCTTCTGAAGCAAGGCATTGCTTCCGAAGGTAAAATGATCTTTTGAAGGTACTTTATCTTCCGAAGCAAAGCACTGCTTCCGAAAGTAACGTTATCTTTCCGAATGGAGAGTTTTATAGGCTTCGGAAGTAGATCTAATGTAAAATCAATCGCTTCTTCCGAGACCAAAAACTCTTCCGAGAAGACAATTTCCATTGAGGAATTTGGCTTCGAAAGATATTCAAGAATATCTTCCGAGAGTTAATTCCTCTTCGGAAGAAATTTACACTTGGAATAATATAAAGATCTTTTGTAACAGGGCTTAAATTGTATTGACACAAGACATTACACATTTAAAAAGCTTTTTCAAAAGAGGTAGTTAATCAATATTTATCATCCCAATTGCTAATATGAGATACTTAAATCTTTGTTCATCAAATACCTTTGTGAACAAATCAGCATATTGTTCATTTGAGTCAACTTAGATTAACTTGATCAGATGTTTCTCATGAATATCTCTAATGAAATGATACCTGATATCAATGTGCTTTGTCTTGGAGTGCTTCACCGGATTCTCAGTAATGGAGATAGCACTATTGTTGTCAATATGGATAGGAGAAGTCATGAAGTTGAATCCATAGTCTAATATCTGATTTTGAATCCATAGCAGTTGAGCATAGTAGCTAGCAGCAGCAATGTATTCAGCTTCAGCAGTTGATGTAGAGACACAGGATTGTTTCTTGCATTGCCATGAGATAATCCTTCCACCAAGAAATTGACATCCTCCTGATGTTGATTTCTTGTCAATGTTACAGCCACCATAGTCACTGTCAGAATATCCATAGAGATTGAAATCACTATTTTTTGGATACCAGAGACCTAGTTTAGGTGCTCCTTTGAGGTATCTGAGGATTCTCTTTGCAGCAGCTAGGTGAGACACCTTTGGAGCAGCCTGATATCTTGCACCAATGCATGTGGCAAACATGATATCTGGCTTACTATCAGTGAGATACATCATAGAACCAATGATTGCTCTATACTGATGTTGATCAGTATCCTCCCCCTCAAGGTCAGGGCAAAGATTATGGTTTCTGGGTATGGGTGTCTTGGCTGGTTTACAATCCTTCATTTCAAATCTATCTAAGATGTCTGAGACATACTTAGATTAACTTATGAAGAACCCTTCCTTCATCTGTTTCACCTGAATTCCAAGGAAAAAGTCCATTTTTCCCATGGAACTCATCTCAAACTTCTGCTTCATAGTGCTTTCAAAGTCCTTGCACATTTGGTCGTTTGAAGAACCAAATATGATGTCATCAACATAGACTTGTACAAGCAAAATGTCTTCTCCACTCTTTCTGATGAAAAGAGTCTTGTCAATGGTACCTCTAGTGTATCCATTCTTCAGGAGAAACTGAGACAAGGTCTCATACCACAGCCTAGGTGCTTGGTGCAGCCCATATAGAGCTTTATCCAGTTTGCACACATAGTTGGGGTGCTGTGGGTCTTCAAATCCTGGAGGTTGACATACATAGATTTCCCTATCTATATCCCCATATAGAAAAGCACACTTGACATCAAGTTAGTAGACTGTGAAGTTCTTGGATGCAGCATAAGCAAGGAAGATCCTAACTGCCTCAAGTCTTGCAATAGGTGCAAAGACATCAGTATAATCAATTCCTTCCTCCTGGGTGTATCCTTGAACTACTAGTCTTGCCTTGTTCTTGATAATCAAGCCTCTATCATCTTTCTTGTTCCTGAACACCCATTTAGTGCCTATGGGTACTTGACCAGATGGTAATGGGCATAGATTCCAGACCTTTTGTCTTCTGAATTGAAGCAGCTCCTCCTGCATCGATTCAACCCAACTACTATCCTTTAAGGCATCTTCCACCTTCTTTGGCTCCATCTGAGACAAGAAGCATGAGTATAAGCAGACATTCCCATGATGAGTTTGTCCTCTTGCTCTCACACCCTCAGAGACATTCCCTATGATGTTCTCAGTTGGATGAGTGTTGTGAATCCTAAGGCGAGGAATCACTTTCAGTTGCAGAGATAAGTCCAGATTGGACATATTCTGATCAGGAACTGGATTACTCTGTCCAACTGCTGTTTCAAAGTCATTCAATGAGGACTGATTGAATGATTGAGAAACATCATCAATGGTTGGTTGTGAAGTAGTATTAACAGTTGCCTGTTCCTTCAGAATACTACTTCCCTCAACCTGGTGTTGTAGTGGATCACCTGAAGAGCTTTGAGGTTGATCAAGTGATTCACTTGTTGAAGCTTCACTATTCCTAGAGATAGTTACACTATCAGATCTGTGAATGGTTGAAGCTTGTTGCCTTTCAGCTCTTGGAGAATTTGGAAGAGGTCTGGGAAGCTCAAATAGTTGATCTGCATCAGCATCAGCATCACCTTGAGCACCTGTTCCAGCTGAAATATTCTCACAAGATTGTTTAGAATAGTTTGGAAACAATTCTAAATCAAAGATATACTCAGGTCCATTCCCCCTAACACAAGGAGTGTGCTCATTAACAACTATATTGAATGACTCCTCAAATTGTTGATTCTTGATGTTGTATACTCTATAAGATTTGGAGCTAGAAGAGTATCCAACAAAGATAGCATCATCCGATTTCTTAGCAAACTTTGCTAAGTTGTCCTTTGTGTTAAGTATGGTACACCTACAGCCAAAGGACCTTAGAAAGCCAATGAACGGTGGCCTCTTGTTCCATAACTCATAAGGGGTTTTTCCATAGGGCTTAACTACAAGAACCCTATTTTGCACATAGCATGCAGTGGTATCTGCCTCTGCCCAGAATGTTAGAGGCAGCTTTGAATCAGCTAACATGGTTCGAGCAGCCTCAATAAGTGTCCTGTTCCTCATCTCAGCAACACCGTTTTGTTGAGGAGTTCTGGGAGCACTATATTGTCTGACAATCCCTTTTGAGTCATAGAATGAGTCAAGAACAAAGTTTTTAAACTCAGTCCCTTGATCACTTCTAATGATCTTAACCTTGTGATCAATTTGATTTTCTATTTTAAGAATAAAAGATTTTAAAGTTTCAACAGTTTCATCTTTACTTCTTAAAAAGAATACCCATGTAAATATTGTAAAATCATCAACTATCACAAGGCAGTATGATTTCCTTCCAATGCACATTATACTTGTGGGACCAAAGAGATCCATGTGCAATAAGTGTAATGGAGTAGTGATAGAGTTAACACATTTGGATTTATGAGATGATCTGTGTTGTTTCCCTTTCAGGCATGCAACACAGTTATCTTTGCAGAAAAATTCCTTTTTAGGAAAACCATGTACCAAGTTATTTTTAGCCAATTTATTCATTGTTTTAAAATTCACATGACACATGCGTTTATGCCATAATGTTGACTCATCACTATCAGCTTTGGAAAGAAAGCATGATACTTCACCCATAGGAGAAGCATTGTTCATATCCAGCTTGTACATATCCCCTTTCCTGGGAGATCTAAGAAGCACCAATTCTAGAGGAATTGTCATCCCTGGTTTGAGGATAATGCACTCATGTTCTGTGAAAAGCATCTGATGCTTCTGGTCACAGAATTGAGAAACACTTAACAGATTGTGTTCAAGCTGTCTGACAAAGTGAACTTTGTCAATTTTTATTCTGCCATTGGATATACTTCCTCTACCAGAAATATATCCTCCGGCCTCACCTACAAATTGGACAGGCCCTCCATCAAAGTTCTGGAATTGTTGAAGGAGAGATCTGTTCCCTGTCATGTGCCTGGAGCATCCACTATCTACAATCCAGACATTGTTGTTCTTGTCAAATGGACGTCCCTGCACATAAGATGAGATGGTTAGTTTTGTTTGGAAGCCCAAGCCTTGCAGGTCTTGGGCTCTTCCAAAGAGAGTGACATAATTGAACCAAAGGATATGCATTGGGGTTCAATAGAGGTCGTTGAAGAAGAGGTTTGGGCTGCAGCATCTTCTTTGATCTTCCAATCCATCCCTTGGTTGATCTTTGAGGATGAGCTTGTTGAAGCTTTTGCAGCATGGTCTTCTTCCGAAGCTTCTTTCTTTTCGGAAGAAGCATTCACCACCTTTTCTTCTGAAGTAGTCTTCTTCTGAGAAGGTTTCAAGGGAGGCTTCTTGTTCTTCCGAACCTTAGAGGCTTTGGCTTCCGAAGCCATTTTCACTTCGGAAGAAGTAGTTTCTTCCGAAAGCAACTTGGCTTCCGAGACCAATTTTCCCTTCTTCATCATTTGGACTGTTTGAGATGGTCCAACTGAGAAACCTTCTCTGACTCCTTCTCTTCTAGCATTATTTGCATAATGTGTGCTTGCTGGATTGTAGTAACAATCTTTAGCCATGTGGTTGTGCAGACCACACATGATGCATGCAATGCTAGCCTTCTGGGAACTTGCAGGTTGCTGTTTCTTGGATTTCTTTTCTTCATCAGCAACTTTTCCTTTCAACTTCTGATCCTTCGGTAGGACAGGAGTGCTGGTACTACACTCCTTTCCTGAATCAGGAGTACCTACCACTTGGAATCCGGCAGAAATGAAGACACCCTTTTGCTTTGGGTCGATCTTAAGCTTGGACTCTGCAACCTTCTTGGCAGTCCTTCTAGCAGCCTTAGCTCTGCTTCTTCTTGCCTTGGTGGTTAGGATTTGGTCTTCACAGGTGGAGATGAGTGTATCCTCCTGTTTCTCCCCTGTGGTGGCCACTATTTTTGCCTCATCCTTTAGTTCCAATGGAGAAGGGTCAGTAGTTGGAACCTCTTGCTCTTCAGTACCACATCTCGGTAGTCTAATAGACTCATAAGAGTGTGGTGGAGCTATTTAATTGGTTCCCAACCCTCTTTGTTTTGATAAAACATTTTGGAATGAGAGGTTGATGCAAGAATAGTTTGGAAGCTTTGCTCAGCAATAGCTTGCTTCCTGGCCTGAGCCTCAGCAGTGACTAACTGGGCTTGAACTTCAGATAGTTTGGATATCAGATCTTTGATTTGAGTCTTATAGTTGGTCTTTTCGTGTTTTAAAAGAGACACAGTTTTCTCTAACTCTTCAATTTTCTTTTGATAGTCAGATTCAGCTCTCTTAAATCAGATTTTAGCACATTTAAAGACTCAACCTCAGATCTGATTTTCAAAATGTAATCCTTATAAAGTTTAACTTTGGCAATACAGGCAGCAGGACAAAGATATTCATATACCTGATCATCATCTGTTCCGGCCATGAGTGCTTGAGCGGGAGTCACATCCTGTACCATGAAGCTCCAGTCAACTTCTTGAGCTACAGCAGCTATTTCAGTTGACTTCTCTTCATGCTTTGAAGCAGTGGGATGTGTGGAGGCCTGTGGGGTTCTTGGGTTGTTCTTGGGAGCCTTGCATTCCCTAGCAAAGTTACCAAGTTGGTTGCAGTTATAACACTTTGCTTTGCTCTTATCAAACCCAAACTTGCTGTTGACTGGGTTTTGAGGGAATTGCCTTCCAGTTTTCTTGAAGAACTTCTTCGCTCTGTAAGTTAAAAGAGCCATCTGTTGGACAATGTCCACATACTCCACATCATCTGGACTGAAGCACTCAAGATCATCAAAGCAGTATTGAAAATCACCAGAGTGTCCACATCCAGAGACAAAGGCACAACTATCCTGGAAAGAGTTGTGTTGTACTTTTTGAGACTTTGGAGTCTCAGGTAGAGTAATGTAGGGTCCACTGTGTGAGTTGTCAGAGTAACACAGCAACTGATGTTGTGGTTCTATGATTTCCCTTTCAACCACATGAAGGGCTGAACTTAGTTGGTTATTGGAGTAACCAGAGGAGTTCTGCATGTTCATCTCCATCTGGAATGCACTTAGGATACCATACAAGTCTGTGAGGGTAAGAGTCTTAAGGTCCGAATTTCTCTTGATAACAACACAGTAGTGTGTCCATAGTTTAGGAAGGGAAGACATGAACTTCCTAACTATGTCTCTATTCTCAAGAGCTACTCCAATATCCACCAGAGTATCTACTATCTCAACATACTTGAAGTATTGTTGAGTCAAGGTCTCACCAGCCTTGAAAGTAAAGTTCTCAAACTGCTGCTTCAAGACATCCTTCTTCTTCTCTTGGGTTTCCTTGGATCCTTCATACATCAGCTTCAAAGCTTCCCAAAAATCTTTGGCAGTCTTGCACTTCTTGAAGCCTCTGTAGACGGAGTTGGGGAGAGCAGTTTGGAGAGAAGTCAAAGCCCTTTGATCTAGCTCTATTCTCTTCCTGTCTTCCTCTGAGTAATCATCAACATCTTTTGGAATGATGCGATTACCAGTGGCAGAAGTAGTGCTTGGTATGAAAGGACCATTCACAATGGAGTCCCACATCCTTGAATCTTGACACTTGATGAAGCCTTCCATTCTGATACACCATGTGTCAAAGTCTTCAGGGGTGATCAGTGGGGACTTGGTCATGGTACCGGTTTCCATATCAGCCTTGGAGAGAGCGGCCATTTGAGTGAGTGGTTTGAAGTGAGGAGTGAAAAACAGGTTGATTTGGATGGTAAGATCTCACAATCAAGAGCCTAGAGCTCTGATACTAATTGCAGGATCGATTATGGGTGGTTTTTCTCTCAACTCACTGTGAATAACACTCAGCAAGTAGTCTATGAAGAGTTGATCATAATATCACAAGCAAGAAGTAGTAAGAAAATTAACACAGGAAGTAAATTTTCAAGGTACTTTTATATATTGCTTCTCAACTCAAAGGATTACAAGACTCTTGGACTCAAATCGCTTGTTTAAAGAGTTACAAGGAGAAGATATATATAATACTACCTACAGCCGGATATACTTTGATACCAGCTGGACACCTCTAACCTAACATCTATACTACAAGACTCTAGGTGAGGTCTTTCAGACATTTTGCCTGAGAGTTGGTAGTCAGGACATGTCCCTGACTTACCTTTTGTCACCAACTAAAGTTGGTAACATGTACTATCATAAAAAGGTGAACAGTAGAATAAAGTATGGTCAACAACATGGCTCTTTAGGAAGATGCCATGCTGTATCAGAGGTCTGCAGTGGACTGTCAGGGACCATACTTTTATCTGCTGGTCATAGCAAAATCTTCCGAAGGATAAAGTACTTCGGAAGAATAACATCTTTCGAAGCCACTTATACTTCGGAAGACTGCTTCATCCGAGGCTTGGAGTCTTCTTTGTCTTCAGAAGCAGACTTTGTCTTCAGCTCTTTAATCAGACTTTGTCTTCGGAAGCTCAGACTTTGTCTTCAGCTCTTTCATCAGACTTTGTCTTCAGCTCTTTCATCAGACTTTGTCTTTGGAAGCTCAGACTTTGTCTTCAGCTCTTTCATCAGACTTTATCTTCGGAAGATAGTCTTCAGCTGTTGACTTCAGCTGTTGCCTTCAGCTGTTGACTTTAGATGTTGCCTTCAGCTGTTGACTTCAGCTGTTGCCTTCAGCTGTTGACTTCAGCTGATATCTTCAGCTGTTGTTCTTCAGACTCTCGGAAGATCTCATGCTCAGCTTCGGAAGCCCTTCAATGTAGCACCAAAAATGACTATGAAGTGGTTTTGGTTGCACCAGCCTTATCATGATCCAACAGATGCCATCCAAAAGAGCTGAATAGCCGCCCCGTGCCATCCTCAACAACACTACCTGCCAACTGAAAACACATAAAAAGTCAACGTTGCTGAGTGAGTTCTAGTTTTATAATAAAACATACTTCTCTTTTGTTAGAACCGTTCTTTACTTACATGTGATCACACATCATACGTGCACATAGATAATATTATTATTATCTTCATCATTTGTTCGTTACCTTTCGTTCATTTAACGTACATCGTTAACATTCACATTCGTTACTTTCTTCACATTCATTCATAAACTCTTACTTTCATTCGTACGTTCCATACTTTCGTTCGTACATTCATTACATTCGTTCGTACGTTCATTACTTTTGATGACATGTACGATACCCCGAACATTGTGCACGAAGCTGGTTACTGGGCCTGAGGTCTTTCATAGACCTCAAACATTATGCACGAAGTTGACTCCAGTACCTAGGGCAAGTACATTCACCACTTATCTTTTCTCTTTTCATTCCGGATCAATGCCATGTGCTATACCCCGAACATTGTGCATGAAGCTGGTTACTGGGCCTGAGGTCTTTCATAGACCTCGAACATTGTGCACGAAGCTGACTCTAGTACCTAGGGCAAGCGGCAAGGATCCCATACATATGGTCAATCACACGGATTGGACCCCAGTGTGCATCTTTCTAGGGTAGCTAACCCGCACACAGTTGAGCTAACACCCTTCATTAGGTGTGAACCTCCATACATTTGCTTGCAAGCCTTTCTTACTTTCATTCATTCATTCGTTAATGCATGCATTCTTTCATTTCGTTCCTCTTTTCATTATCTTCCACTTTATGTTACATAATACTTTTCATTCGTTCATAAACATAACACGTAGTGCCACGGGAAAGATAAACATACATCATAACATCATTATACAGGGCAACATCATACATACATACATAACATACATCATGCATAATCATGCGTCATCATCATTATCATGCCTAACATAACTTCTAAGGCCTCAAACTCCATCTTACATGCACTTATGGGAACATCCACGTCAAAACTTACATCTGCACTTTCCCCCGAAAGTCAGTAATCAAACTATGCTTCTCCTCGGGTGCACAACCCTATTTGGGCGTATGGGTACCCTTCAGTCGCATGGGCTCCATGCGACTGAACATCATGCGAATGGACCACTGTGGATGAACTCCAATGCGGATGAACACCCAATCATGCAAATGGACACTCAATCATGCGAGTGAACACTATGTGAATGACCTTATGCGATTGAACACTATGCGAATGAGCACCTATGCGAATGGGCTCTCAGTCGCATGGCCGCCCATGCGACTGGACCCCCAGTCGTGCGATTGAACCTCAGTCATGCGAATGAACTCCAAACGCACCTCAATCGACCGAATGGCCTCAAGTCGGTTGCCTAGCCCTAGCTGATGCAGAATGCGGTTCATCCCGAACCTAATCTGCCATTTTCGACCTCCAAGCTCATCCAAACCCATTCTAAGCACAAATCAACCATCCTAAACCTTAGGAATGCATACTACAAAAACCATTCAAGCACACACAAGCCCGAAAACAAAATCCAAACGCATCATACGCAAACACGCCCAAATGGGTCAAACACACACACATACAAAAACGGGTTTACTATGTGTTCCAGCCCCATATAAGTTGAAAACGAGTAAAATAGGGTCCTAGAACTCACACAAACTACAAGAAAAAGAAGAGCTTCGTCTAGACCCGCTACACGACGATTTTGCATGCTTGAATCCACTCGAACCAACCTTTTTCTCTCTTTTTCTCCCTTTCTTCTTCTCCTCTCTTTCTTTGCTGAATTATGTGGGTGTGGGGAGAGGGTAAGGGCTGCCCTCTCCCTTCAAATATCCCCATTCACCCAACTTTCTCGCATTGGCGAGTTTGGTCCCCCGACTTTGGACTTTATTTCTTTTTCTTCTTATGTCGGCTTCAAAGAAAATGTCCGGGCGTTACAAGTCCACCCCCCTTATATAGGTTTCGTCCCCGAAACCTGCTATCTCTCAAACAAACATGGGTAATGTTGTCTCATTTCTTCTTCAGTCTCCCACGTTGAATTGGATCCCTTCCTGTGCTTCCACTGTACACGCACAAGAGGAACCACTTTATTCCTCAGCCTCTTCTCTTTTTGATCGATGATTACCACTGGTTGCTCCACATAATTGAGCAATTCATCTACTTCGATATCCTCCTTTCGAACAATCATATCCTCATCCGCCAAACACTTCCTTAGATGAGATACGTGGAATGTAGGGTGAATTCCACTTAACTCATCCGGTAACTCCAATCTATAGGCCACATCTCCTACTCGAGCAATGATTCGAAAATGGCCTATGTATCTCGGGCTCAACTTTCCCCGCTTTTGGAACCGAATAATACCCTTCCAATGTGAGACCTTCAACATAACCCGGTCACCCACCTGGAACTCAATCGGTCTGCATCGTTTATCAGCATACGAATTTTGTCGATCTTTGGCTGCCTTCATGAAGGCCTTGATCCTTTCAAGCTTTTCAGTCGTAGCCTCGATCACCTTAACGCTCCCTAACTCTTCATGACCAATATCACCCCAACAAACGGGTGTTTTGCATCTCGTACCGTATAGCATCTCATAAGGTGGCATACCAATGCTGGCATGATAGCTGTTGTTGTATGAGAATTCAGCTAATGGTAAGTGGTCATCCCAACTTCCCCCAAAATCAATAACACATGCCCAAAGCATGTCCTCCAATGTCTGAATGGTCCTTTCTGACTGACCATCAGTCTGGGGATGATAAGCCATGCTAATATGTAACCTCGTCCCCATGGCGTCGTGGAATTTCTTCCAGAATTTGGATGTAAACCGGGTGTCACGATCAGACACAATAGACACCGGCACACCGTGACGAGTTACAATTTCCTTGATGAACAGATCAGCCAACCTCTCGGATGAATATGTCTCGCGAATCGGTAGGAAGTGAGCACTCTTCGTTAAACGGTCAATAATCACCCATATAGCATCATACCTTTTCGGAGTACGCGGCAGCTTCGTAATGAAATCCATGGTGATGTGCTCCCAGTTCCATTCCGGTATATCCAAAGGTTGAATCTTTCAATACGGCTTTTGATGCTCGGCCTTCACTTGCAAGCTAGTAAGGCACTTACTCACATACTCCACCGCGCCATGCTTCATACGCGACCACCAATAATCTTTCTTCATGTCTTGGTACATCTTTGTAGCATCGGGATGAATAGAGTATCGAGTCTTGTGAGCTTCATCCATAATCTTCACCTGTAGATCCCCAAAACGTGGAATCCATATTCGTCCAAACCGGGTTCTAACACCAAATGTGTTTTCACCGAACTCTGCGACCAGACCTCTCATTCTTTCAGAGTTAAGATGATCTTCTTTTAATGCCTCATCTTAAAACTCTTTGACTTGCTTCATCATATCATAGGTCATAATCAACTGATACGCTTTCACCCGAATCGGCTCAGGCCTTTCCTTTCGGCTAAGGGCATCCGCCACCACGTTGGCTTTGCCCGGGTGATAATAGATCTCACAATCATAATCTTTTATGAGCTCCAACCATCTTCTCTGCCTCGTGTTCAAGTCCTTCTACTCGAAGAAATACTTCAAGCTCTTGTGGTCAGTGAAAATGGTGCACTTCGTCCCGTAGAGATAGTGCCTCCAAATCTTTAGTGCAAAGACCACAGCTGCTAGCTCCAAGTCATGAGTAGGATAGTTAACCTCATGAACCTTTAACTGTCAGGATGCATAGGCTATAACCTTCCCCCTCTGCATTAACACGCACCCCAATCCCAAGTAGGAAGCATCAGAATAAACCACCAGATCTTCACTTCCATCGGGTAACAACAATACAGGAGCTTGGGTCAACCTCGCCTTAAATTCCTCAAATACCTTCTCCTGAGCTTGACCCCACATAAACTTTCCATCTTTTCGGGTCAACTTGGTTAGTGGTGAAGCGATCTTGGAAAAGTCTTGGATGAATCTTCTGTAGTACCCCACCAAACCTAAGAAACTGCGAATCTCGGATGGCGTCTTTGGAGAATTCCATTGCATCACCGCTTCCACCTTTGCCGGATCCACCATAATCCCCTCCGGATTCACCATGTGACCCAAGAATTGAACCTCACGCAACCAAAACACGCATTTGGAGAACTTGGCATACAACTTCTCCCTCCTCAACATCTCCAACACCTCTAAAATATGACCGGCATGCTCTATCTCGCTCTTTGAATAAATCAGGATATCATCAATAAACACAATCACTGATTTATCCAACATCGACCGACACACTCGGTTCATCAGATCCATAAAAGCAGCTGGCGCATTGGTCAAACCAAAGGACATGACAAGAAACTCGTAGTGACCGTAGCGCGTGCGAAAAGCTATTTTAGGGATATCCTACTCTTTCACCTTTAGTTGATGGTAGCCCGATTGAAGATTTATCCTTGAAAACCAACTGGCACCTTGAAGCTTATCAAACAAATCATCAATCCTCGGTAATGGGTACCGATTCTTCACCGTCAACTTGTTCAGCTCACGGTAGTCTATACACATCCTCATACTACCATATTTCTTCTTCACAAATAAGACCGGAGCACCCTAAGGAGAGATACTCGGTCTAATAAACCCCTTATCAAGCAGCTCTTGCTATTGCTCCATCAACTCTTTCATCTCAGTCGGAGCCAAACGATACAGTGCCTTGGCAACAGGTTGGGCACCCGGTATCAGATCAATCTGAAACTCAATCTCTCAGTCAGGTGGCATTCCTGATAAGTCTTCTGGGAAGACGTCTGGAAAGTCACACATAACCGGAACATCGGATAGTTGTGGTGTTGGCGTTTCCACATCCTTTATATTACACAAATAGGCGCTACATCTACGCCTCATACACTTTCCTGCCACCGCTATTGAGATTACTTTCGGGATCGTCATGACCCGATCCCCGTAAATAGTTACCGAACTCCTGTCAGGCTCTATCAAACGAATCATCTTCTTGCAACACACTATATTCACCTCGAAGTCCGTCTACCAATCCATCCCAAGAACCAAATCGAAACCACCTAGGATCATCATAAATTGTCTAACAGGAAACTTATGGCCTTCTAATTCCACATCACAGTTCTCTATCATCTCAGAAATCCTGGTAGACTTACATATGGAAATTTCTACATCAAAGGGTGCGTCAACACGTCTACTACTAATAGAAAGTTTAGCACAGGAAGCTGCTGAAATAAAACTTCTACTGGCACCCGAATCAAACAACACAGAAGTTAAAGTTTGGTTCACCAGAAACGTACCGGACACGACATCAGGGTCCGTCCTAGCTTCCTCCTGTGTCATAGTGAATGCCCTGGCGCTCGCCCTCGGTCCTTTACTTCCCGTCTTCTTCACCCAGGAACCCTCAGCCCTTGGCTTCTTGCAGTCTCTGCTCATGTGGCCCTCCCCACACAGTTAAAATATTTCCCCGCTTAAACTCCCGTGCCACATGACCTGGCTTCCCACATTTGAAGCACACATTCAGCCCCTACCTACACTCTCCACTGTGCTCCTTCCCACATTTGCCACACTTTTCGATCCCGTACCCGGTGTGGCTACACGACGATCATCCACCCGTGCCTTCTTGTTACCCATCGAGGCATTACCCCGACCAAACCTCTTCCCACTCCAGTTCTGATTACCACCACCCTTCCTATTACCTTCATCCATCACCACTATAGCCCGCTCATCATACAGTCTCCCCGCCATATCCACCGCCAACCTAAACACGCTTGGTCGGGCAGCTATCATATACCTGCGAATATCCGCTGGCAAACCCTGAATGTACCTCTTAATCTTCCGTGATAGAGGCGTCACCTGATCCGGCACCAGATGTGCCATCTCGTTGAACTTTGTGGTGTACTGCTGGTGTGTCATGGTTCCCGCCTCCAGCTGCAGGAACTCCCTCTCAACCTTATCCATCTCCCGGTGAGGGCAGAACTCCTCAATAACCAACTTTTTCAGTTCCGACCATCTCATTCTCCCAATGGCCCTGCTACCCTGGTCTTGGACTATGTTATCCCACCAGCATAAAGCCGAGTCCACAAAAGAATGGGTAGCGAACTTCTCCTTTTGGTCCTCCCGGCACTCGCTGATATTCAGAACATCTTCCATTTCCCGCACCCATCGGTGAGCAGCAGCAGCAGTGCTGTTTCCATCAAAAGTAGGGGGCTTACACCTTTCAAATGCCCTGTAGTTATAGCCTCGTGCTGGCTCATGCACTGGCTCCTCCTCCTCCTTCTCCTCCTCATCGGAGGGAATCGTCTCAGTCTCCAGTTACTCCCGACCTCCCGAGGACCGGTTCCTCTCTTGCCCTTTCCCTTCCCGTACTGCCTTAATCACTTAGGTCACCACAGACGGTAAAATTGTCTGCATGACCTGATGCACTTCTTCAACCACCGCCTTTTTCACCGAGGCCCTCAAATTTGCACTCTCATCACCACCCTCCGAATGAGGGGTCTAGGGTCCCTCAGGAACCACCTTCGCAACTCTAGGTCTGCCTCTTTTGGGCCGCGATGCAGCACCAAGTCCACCACGTGAGGCTTTGGATGATCTACCACTGGCCATCCTCTATCACACACTAAAAGATTCAAACACCAACACGGTCATTCAAGGGAATAGCTCAGTTTATGTCAAATATAGTAAGTCCCTAATTACAATGGCCAGTTGTGATTAGCCACTTACTTTACTCTTCGTACCCCGAGCATTACCTGTCCTGACTACATCAGCATCTAAATCTACCAGCAACACATAAACCACTTAACATGCGCACATAATACCAGTTAACATTAAAGAAAATACCTAATGGCATGCAGCTACTCAGATTGGCATCTCTTCCTTTTCCGTCCCATTCTCAGTTTAAGCTAAGGTTTATTTTGAAAATTTACCCGTTTCACTAAAACTTTGGCTCTGATACCAACTTGTAAGGCCCCGTTCCCGAGACGCTTATAGCTGGTCATTCATCGCACTTAAAACACATAATTACATTAACTTTAACAAACATTGCAGCGGAATCAATAAAAAATACATCTCATTTCATCATAAAAGCTTTTGCAAAATAATACATCGTTACCCAGTTACAAAATATATATTGTTGCATTACATCACAAAATCATTATATAAATGGATGCCATCCAAAAAAGCTGAGTAGCAGCCCCTTGCCATCCTCAGCAACACTACCTGCCAACTAGAAACACCTAAAAAGTCAGCGGTACTGAGTGAGTTCTAGTGTTATAATAAAACATACTTTTCTTTCGTTAGAACCGTTCTTTACTTACATGTGATCACACATCATACGTACACATAGATAATATTATTATTATCTTCATCATTTGTTCGTTACCTTTCGTTCATTTAACATATATCGTTACATTCACATTCGTTACTTTCTTTCACATTCATTCATAAATTCTTACTTTCATTCGTACGTTCCATACTTTCATTCGAACATTTATTACATTCGTTCGTACGTTAATTACTTTCGATGACATGTACGATACCCCGAACATTGTGCACGAAGCTAGTTACTGGGCCTAAGGTCTTTCATAGACCTCGAACATTGTGCACGAAGCTAACTCCAGTACCTAGGGCAAGTACATTCACCACTTATCTTTTCTCTTTTCATTCTGGATCAATGCCATGTGCTATACCCCGAACATTGTGCACGAAGCTAGTTACTAGGCCTGAGGTCTTTCATAGAACTTGAACATTATGCATGAAGCTGACTCCAGTACCTAGGGCAACCGGCAAGGATCCCATACATATGGTCAATCACACGGATTGGACCCCAATGTGCATCCTTCTGGGGTAGCTAACCCGCACACAGTTGAGCTAACACCCTTCATTGGGTGTGAACCTCCATACATATGCTTGCAAGCCTTTCTTACTTTCATTCATTCGTTCGTCAATGCATGCATTCTTTCATTTCGTTCCTCTTTTCATTATCTTCCACTTCACGTTACATAATACTTTTCACTCATTCATAAACATAACACGTAAAACCACGGGAAAAATAAACATACATCATAACGAGGAACATCATCATACCCAAATAACATCATCATACAGGGCAACATCATAGATACATAACATACATCATGCATAATCATGAATCATCATCATTATCATGCCCAACATAACTTCTAAGGCCTCAACGTCCATCTTACATGCACTTACGGGAACTTCCATATCAAAACTTACATTTGCACTTCCCCCCGAAAGTCAGCAATCAAACTATGCTTCTCCTCGGGTGCACAGCCCTATTTGGGCGTATGGGTACCCTTCAGTCGCATGGCCTCCATGCGACTGAACATCATGCGAATGGACCACTGCGGATGAACTCCAATGCGGATGAACACCCAATCGTGAGAATGGACCCTCAATCGTGTGAGTGAACACTATGCGAATGGACCTTATGCGACTGAACACTATGTGAATGAGCATCTATGCGAATGGGCTCTCAGTCGCATGACCCCCCATGCGACTGGACCCCCAGTCCTACGACTGGACCCCCAGTCGTGCGACTGGACCCCCAGTCGTGCGACTGGACCCCCAGTCGTGCGACTGGACCCTCTGGACCCCCAGTCGTGCGACTGGACCCTCTGGACACCCCAGTCGTGCGACTGGACCCCCAGTCATGCGACTGGACCCCCAGTCGTGCCTTAATCGGTCGAATGGCCTCCAGTCGGTCGCCTAGCCCTAGCTGATGTAAAATGCAGTCCATCCCGAACCCAATCTGCCATTTTCGACCTCCAAGCTCGTCCAAACCCATTCTAAGCCCAAATCAACCATCCTAAACCTTAGAGATGCATACTACAACACCATTCAAGCACACACAAGCCCGAAAACAAACTCCAAACGCATCACACGCAAACACACCCAAATTGGTCAAACACACATACAAAAACGGGTTTACTATGTGTTCCAGCCCCAAATCAGTTGAAAACGAGTAAAATAGGGCTCCTAGAACTCTCACAAACTACAAGAAGCAGAAGAGCTTCGTCTAGACCCGCTACACGACGATTTTGCACGCTCGAATCCACTCGAACCAACCTTTTTCTCTCTTTTTCTCTCTTTTTCTCTCTTTCTTCTTCTCCTCTCTTTCTTTGATGAATTATAAGGGTGTGGGGGAGAGGATAAGGGCTGCCCTCTCCCTTTAAATATCCCCATTCACCCAACTTTCTCGCGTTGGCGAGTTTGGTCCCCTGACTTTGGACTTTATTTCTTTTTCTTCTTTTGTCGGCTTCAAAGAAAATGTCCGGACGTTACATGATTTCCTCATCTTCAAGTTCCTGATGAGTATTGGCATCACACTAAACTGTTGACACTGTCTCACTTTTTGTTCAGTGATGGAAAGGGTGTGATCATCAATGATTCTCCCTGATAAGGTTTTGACACCATCAGTCTTTGTTACTTCAGCACTACTCCAGAATGATCTTATGAAGTTCTCATATATAACAGGTCTCACTACAATGGAATGAGCAACTCTAGTGGTAGATAAGAATTAGATCATGTCTCCGAGTCCTTCGGCTTCGAGGACATCAGGGTCAAGAAATCCACTAAAATTGTGGAGTTTGCTTCATGTGAGATTAGCCATTGAACTCTGCATTAAAGACATATGAAATAGTAATTGACTCACATTCATCCAATTACACAAATAAGTTCAAGTTGATTGTTTCTATTTTGACTTTGTTTTCATCAAATTGAAAAATCATAGCACTTTTCCTAGAAATTTGACCTAACTTTAGTTTGTAATGCATGATCAATTTTGTTGAGTTTTATCCTTGTTTTTGATGATCTTTTCTGTTTTGACTATCTTTTATCACTGAAAAATAGATTTTGAAGTTGAAATTTATCAGTTCATTGTTCCCATGTACATGTGATGAACCTTGGGTTTTGAAAATCAATTGTTCATTGTTAATTTCACAATCAAACGTTTCATTGCACTCAAAAATGTCTATCAATCCTTAGTTTGAGTTTAATTTTCATGATTCTATCTGTTTCTAGGGTTCTGAGTTCATTCTTGAGTTTGACGGTTAGTTTCTAAATCCATTGAGAATGACCTTGTTCAATACTAATGTTGTTGAGAATCAAAATAAAGGAGAAATGATGTTTGAAGAACACTAGAATCAGATTGTTTGTGATGATTTTGATGATGAATAAAGAACAATAAGAATTTTTGTTCATCGCGCTGTAAAGTCTTTCAAATTTGAAAAGTATTAAATGACTCTTGTTGATCTGTTTAAGTAGTCAAGTTAATTACTTTTACAAATTTTGCAAGTTCTTTAAACAAATGTAGTTGATTACTGTAGCAAACAGGGAAGAACAAATCTGTCAGCATTTGTGTATTGTTACAAAGGCGGAATTTAAACTTAGTAGACATTTGAGTACTGTATCAAATGCGGAAGTTAAACTTAACAGACATTGGAGTATTGAAGAAAATGCGGAAGTTAAACTTAACACATATTTAAGTACTGTAGCAAATGTGGAAGTTAAACTTAACACATATTTGAGTACTATAGCAAATGTGGAAGTTAAACTTAACACACATTTGAGTACTGTAGCAAATGTGGAAGTTAAACTTAATACACGTCTGAGTACTATAGCAAATGCGTAAGTTAAACTTAAAACATATTTGAGTACTATAGCAAATGTGGAAGATCAGTTTACTTGGCCGTATTTACTTCAATCAAATACGGAAGAACAATTTGGCCGTCCGCATTTGTTGAACTTGCAATACCATGATAGAAGATTGTGAGCACACTTCTAATTTATTTTTGATGCAAATGCATAACAAAGTTTATCAGCATTAATATCAACCATATTCCAGAAATACGGCTGAGTAAATAAATGCGGATGAACAAATGTGTCCGCATAAGTTTTTCAATACTTTAAACATTATGGTAAGCATTTTTTGTGAGACTAATGCGGGAGATTTAACTTGTCTGTATTAATTTCACCTGTGTTTTTCATGTATCAAAACTATTACCCGCATTGGTTATATGTTTGGGTTACCTTCACCCGTATTAACCAATGCACTTAACTGGATTAAATTTTGAACTTGTCAAAACTTAATGTTTCTGCTTTGCATAGTTTTGTTTGTTTTTGATTTGTTGATTTGTCTTTTATGAAGATATATCTAGTGCTTTTGACTTTTATGAACATGAGTCTTTTGCTTTTGACTGTTGTTGGGATTGTCAATTCTTGCTTGGATTAAATTGTTCATCAGATATGATACAAGTTTCCCAATGTTAACTGATCTTGGACTTCTGTGCTTCAAGGTATCTGCATTAACTGAGACACTATGGTATAACTTCTTCACCAACATAATCTTTTTTTTATTTTTTTATGTTTGTAAGAAAGAAACCAACTATACATAGTGGTCAAAATTTTAATTACCCTAAAGTTTATATCCATATGGGATAAAAACTTTAAAAGATTAAAAATTTTAAAGAGAAACTGTTTTGTGAATTTTGTTTTCTTATATGTACATGAACATGGATTATACTTGATTTGGGATCATATCAATCTTACCTTTCACAAATGCAAACAAGTGTTAGTAAAATAGACATAATCATGAACATATTGATTGAAGGTATGTTTGTCCTCTTAAACTCATGCTTGGTTAATATTTTGATGCTAGTGATCTTTATCATGTTTTGACTTGATTGATTATTCAACATGTACCTCACACTCATAATCATTGTAAGATCAACCACTCGTATGAAATGTATGATAGAACTTTATCACAACATACTTGACCAGGTCATTTAAATTATGACATCTTATTTTGATTGATCCTCATTGGATTCTTTTACTTTGATCCTTTTGTTTTTTGATCCATATTAGGATTCTTTTTCACTTCACTATGGAAGGAGATCCTCTTTGGGATTCTTTTTGTTCATTCAAATGGAATGTTTTTCTTTTATTTCTTCATCCAAGTTAGATGTGTTCCATATTTGGAATCTTGTTAGGTCATTAATCAGCACTATGTGCATGTTTCTTTAGGTCTTTGCTTATCAAAACAGAGGAGAAACTAATGTAGGATATGAGATTCATAAGGTATCATTACCTAGTGTGTTTAGGTTACTACACACATACACATAATTGGATAAGCTAATACTTACTTATACTTTGAGATGAGAGCTTCCAAATTGAATAAGAGCTTTAGTTCATCACAACATGTGTCTTCTTTTCTAAGATAAGCCTACCCGCATATCAGATAAGTCATGTCAGTCATTTAAATTCAGAAATAAGCAAAGTAAATGATATAATGAATGTAATTATATCATTTCCCTAGTATAAAGGATATACTTCAACAACATAACTTTTTTTGTAATTTTTGTAATATTTGAATGTTTTTGCTGATTTTGGGTTTTTATTCAAGGTTAATCATGCCAATCGATTAAACTAAGAATTCAAACCGACTCAGATCAAATGCCTTAGTGAATAAATCAGCTAATTGATTGTCCATATGGACCTGTATCAATTTGATTAACCCCTTTCAACACAGTCTCTCAAAAAATGATATCTAATTTCAATGTGTTTTGGTTTTGAGTGATAAACTGGATTATTTGTCATAGACATTGTTGTTTTGTTGCCAATGTGCATTGGTGTATGCAAGAAGTTAAAACCATAGTCAAGTATCTGGTTTTGAATCTAGAGAACTTGAGAGCAACACGCTGATACTGCTATGTATTCAGCTTCTGTACTGAAACAGACACGTTTGTCTGTTTCTTGCACTGCCAACAAACCAGCCTGGGACCAAGAAACTAACAACCGCAAGAAGTGGACTTCCTATTGAAGTTACATCTCTAGTCACTGTCTGTATATGCATAGAGAATGAAATATCCTTCCTTTGGATACCAAAGACCAAGTGTAGGCCTGCCCTTGAGATATCTGAATATCCTCTTGACTTCATTTACATGAGATTCCTTCGAGCCTGCTTGATTTTTGGCATAAACACATACACCAAACATTATGTAAGGTCTACTAACTGTTAGATACATGAGTGATCCAATTATAGATCTATAATGAGTCTGATCCACTGATTTTCCTTCTGAATCTAGACTTATCTTCATCTTTGTATGAACAGGAGTTCTAATGAACTGAAATTCAGTAAAATGAAATTTCTTCAACATAGTTTCCACATATTTTGATTGATTGAAGAAGATTCCATCAGCTGTTTGTTATACTTGCAACCCTAAGAAGAAAGTGAGTTCCCCCATTGCACTTATTTAGAACTTGGATTGGATAAGATCTTCAAAATCCTTGTAGAGTTGCTTGTTTGTTGAGCCAAAAAAGAAAGCAACATTTCTTTTCCTTTTCTCTTTTTCAAGAGAGTCTGATCAATCTTTCCTCTCTCATACTCGTGTGCAAGAAGGAAGGATGATAGAGACTCAAACCACTTTCGTGGGGCTTGATATAGACCATACAATGCTTTGTCAATCTCGTATACCCTGTGAGGGAAATCTAGGTCTTAAAAGCCTGCAGGTTGACTCCCATAGACTTCTTTAGAAATTTTGCCATAAAGAAAAGCACACTTTAGATCCATTTGGTGCACTGTAAATTTCATGGATGCAGAGTACGCAAGAAAAAGTGTAATGGCTTCTAGTCTAGCTACAGGAGCAAACACTTCATCGTAATCTATTCCTTTTTCTTGAGGGTATCCCTAAGCGACTAATCTTACGTTGTCTCTGATGACAATGCCCCTATCATCAGTTTTGTTTCTGTATAGCCATCTGGTAGTGATAAGGCATTGATCTTCGAGAAGATCTACCAGTTGCCATACTTCTTATTTCTTGAACTGGGGTAACTCTTCCTGTATTGCCTTGATCCATCTGTTGTCTTGAAGAGCCTCTTTTATGTTCTTGGGTACTGTCTGACATAGAAAGCAAGAAAACAAACAAATGTTTGCAATATGTGACTTGCTTTTGGTCGCCCGCTCATCTAGTTTACCAATGATGCTTGACACTGGATGATCCTTATATATCCTGGTGGTTGGAATGGAGTCGCCAGCAATTGATACATCAAGGTTGGAGACATTCAGATAATCATGGTAAGAGGCACGTTCAGCTTCTGATGTTGGAGAGTGATGAAAGTAATCAAAGGCTTCATCTGTTTCTACTTTAGCGTCTATTGCACTTTGAACAGTATCATCATTTGGATTTCTCCCAGTCTCAACTGGTATATGGACTGGTTCCGTATTCCTAAGTTCATTTGATGGTTCATCTGAAGTAGTAGGAAGTGAACTGGGACCGGCCTCAGTTAAAACACTCTCATTTTGGGGTACTTGTCGGACAGGATCAGCTTGCAATGGAACATCTTCATCAAGTTGATCAGCAGATGCAGGAGGGATCATAGGAAAATCACCTCTTTTTTTCTACTGTTCTGAAGATCCAGTGATTGTAGGTTACCTGCATTTGACAAGTGAAACTGATCAAACGATCTAGTAAATGAGTCAATTCAAACAACTAGTCGAGATTATTTGTTGACTTAGGAAAGGAATGTTCATTGAATTAAACATTAGTTTATTTATCAATGATGTTTAATCTGGGATTAAACACTTTGAAAGCCTTTGAGACTGAGGAATACCCTATAAAGAATCCCTCATCATACTTGAAAGTAAACTTTCTTAAATGATCTCAGGTGTTTAATATTGATACAGGACTACCAAATGACTTGAAAAATCCAATGTATGGTTTTCTATGAAAGAGAAGTTCATATGGTGTTCTGTTGCTTTCTTTGGCTATCAAAGTTCAATTTTGTACAAAGCAAGATGTGTTAACTGCTTATACCCAAAAGGTAATTGGTAGTTTAGTATCTACTAGCATTGTTCGTGCTGCTTCAATTTATGTTCTATTTCTCCTTTCAGATACCCCATTTTATTGAGAAGTTCTAGCTGCACTAAATTGATGAGCAATGCCTTTGGTTGCACAAAATGAACTTAGATCTTCATTTTTGAATTCTGTTCCATTATCAATTCTAATTGATTTTACTTTATGATCAAGTTAATTCTCAATTTTAGTGATAAATTCTTTTATTATTTGTGATGCCTTATTTTTAGAAAGTAAACAAAAACCCATGTAAAACGTGAATAGTCATCAATGATCACAAAACAATACTGTTTCTTTCCAATGCTTATAATATGAGTTGGTCTAAAAAGATCCATATGAAGTAACTTCAATGGAGTATTGTTTGTGTTCACAAGCTTTGGTTTGTGAGACGACTTGTGTTGTTTTCCTTTGTACTTTGAGACATGCAAAACAGTAGTCAATGAAATAAAATTCTTTTTAGGTAAACCAATAACGTGGTTTCCTTTGACCAATCTATTCATGTTTTTGAAATTTGTATGTCCCAAGCGTCTATGCCAATGTTATGACTCATCAAATGATGCTTTAGACACAAGACATGTTTCTTCTTTAGGATGTGCAGAATTAAAGTTTAAGACATAGGTATTATTCTTCCTTGGACTCTTCAAGACAACCCATTCCTTAGGAATTTGAAATCTTGGCTTCAAAATGTAACAATAAGTGTCAGTGAAGTGGGTAGAATATTTCTGGTTACAGATCTGAGACACGCTAAGAAGATTGAAGTTCAACTCCTCGCTGTAATTAACTCTGTCAAAGCTCGGGTAATTTATTTGTCATAGATCCTTCACCAGTAATTCTGCCACTTTGTAAATCTCCACCAAATACTGCAGTAGTTCCTTGAATGTGCTTGAAGTCATGAACGAGGGAACGATCTTCTGTCATGTGTCGGGAGCATCCATCATCCATATACCATAAGGTGTTGGACCTGTATGGATGACCCTACAAGCAAACAAAAACTAGTTAGAATATGGCCAAGCCATGACGGTCTTGGGTTGCTCGTTCCTATCCATGACTGTAACTTCTTGATATTTTCCTCTAGGTTAAGGCTTAGAGGATGATGCTTTTATGGGTTTGTGTGAGATTCTTTTTGTTTTCTTCTGCTCAATTTCAACTAAGGTGTCTGAAGAGTAGTCAGACCTTTAATCCCTATTTCTAGATAGCAATTGGCAGGTTTTTGATTTTCTGAAATCACTTTTGTTTTATATCGAAGAAAGACATTGAGTGATTGTTTCATAATTTTATACAAATTTTGTTTGACACTCTTTGACTGCCAATTGTCTTAGAAGTCGTCATCAGAATATGAGATTCTTGAATTTTTATTATGTTGTGGATTTCTAGTTTTGACCATCACAGTTGAAATTGGTGAAATGGGCTTCTTTTGGGAATTCTCAAGCCTTTCTGATTGAAGAAGCATCAGATGTATTATGATTTGTCATATCACATACAGAACAATACTTGTTAAAATGACTGTTTTTGTTTGAATGATTGTTCATGTCACATATTGAGCAATATTGATTAAAATAACACTCAACTGTGTTATGATTGGACATGTCACAATTTTCATAGTACATCTGCTTGATCTTTGTTTTGGAGGATGAAACTTCATTTTGCCTAACTGCTTTTAGTTTTGACTCTTGTTTTGCTTTCGTTGAAGAAGCAACTTCATCTTTTTTCACATCAGTAGCTTGTTTCACAATTCAGCTATTTTGCTTGTTTAAAGGATGTCTTTGCTTCTTTTGAGTCTTCCTTACTTCTGAATCAAATTCATCAACATCCTTTTTATTGAAGATATCAAAACCTATTCCTTGTTTTGATTTTTTTTGTGAGTTCAGTTTAATTTTTAATTTTGGTGTTTGAATCTTGGGTGATTTTACGCTAAATGATGGAGAAGCTAATGCTTTGCCTTTAGTCTTATTGAAACGTTTTCTGATTTGCTTGAATTTTTAGGAGATTTAATCTCACCATCAGATCTGCTAATGCTTTGCCTTTGGTGTTTCAAGGACACTTTAGCATTCTCAATCACTTTGAGCTTTTCTGGAATGAATTTCACAAAAGGAACAATTACCCTGACTAGACTTATTTGTTTCTTGACACTTATATGTTTGTCTGAGCACTCTTTGATCTTGATGGGATGACATAATCTGATTTTATCCTTATTTGTTTCAATGTAAACTTTTGGGTCATTTTGAGGATTAGTTAAATGTGAAATTTCTGTTTTTGTTTTTGTAATCTTAGGTTCATTTGTTTTAGACAATTTGAGTGTCTCAGGCATAACAGTGTAATTGTCATTGTAAGGTGGATGAGAAGAATTGTATCCTATCCTAGTCATGTCCTTGGGATCCTTTTATGAATCAAGTAACTCTTGTACCTTGATAGAAGAGAATTGAAACTTTTCAAGTTTAACTTCAGTAGTTGATTGCTAAGCTTTGGTTTTAGTTAACAATTCAATTAACCTCTTATTCTCGGCAACAAGAATATAAATCATGCCTGTATGTAGTTTTTCAAATCAGGCCTATATTCAGTTAACAAATCATGCATGTATTCAGTTTTTCAATATTTGAAAGTAATGACTTGATTTTGATTTTAAATCTTCTTATTTCGTATCTTAACATTTCAGATTTTACTTTTTCTTCTTTGATTTTAGCAGCCAGTTTGTGATTGTGTTCTCTGTATCCTTGTAATTCATTAATGCATTTTTTTCACTACAAAGATTTGATTTTACCTCAGCCAGCATGGGAGTTGGACTATCATTGATGTGAGCCATGAGTGCATGATTTTGAAATTGAGGTTTGACTTCCTTTGCATACAAGCTCCAATCACAGACTCCATCTTGTCTGATGACAAGTGCATTTGAGGTTGATTGGCTGTTTCCATGGGCTTGCTAAGTCAGTTGGTGCTGACTTTGATGAGATTGTTGATGATGATGCTAATGCTGAAATTAATTTTGATGACTTGATTGTGGAGCTGAAATTGATTGCGATGATGGCTGACTGTGAGTATTTACCTGATAGTTGTTGTTGTTTCTGCGGGGTGCATTGCATTCCCTTGAAAAGTGACCAGTCATACCACAGTTGAAACACTTCACCTTGGACTTGTCATATCCATGCTTTGCGTTTTCATTCAAGCTTAGCTTCTTTCCCTTTATAAAGAATTTCTGAGCTCCCATAGCAATCACGAACATTTGCCATTGTAGATCCATTTTTTCAACATCGTCTGGATCCATTTCTTCCAGATCTTCTTGAATTAAGTGTGCTGAACTGTGTTCTTCCTTCCACGTATGTTTCAAAGCTAGCAACAAAGGCATTGCAAGTAGCCTTTTTTTCTTTAGATTTTTTTATCAACAGGCATGCTAGTGGGTATGAAAGTGGATGGATTGGGTGATGATTGCTTGTGTTGTTAAGATGATGCAATGAATCCAGTTGTTCTGGATTGATCTTTGGAGGACAGAAAATCATCTTTTTCAGTTATAAAGGCATTTTCCACATAATGAGTTTCTGAGGGAAATTTGTATGCCTCAATAACTTTAGGTCCACTCAAGTTCCTGCTTCATTCATCCAACTCAAGAGCTTTAATTCCCGCTATCATAATATCCAAACTTATGCTCTCTAAATCAAGTGTGTTTTTCAGCATGGTCACATTCTGCTTCCAACTTTTTGGTAGACTATGCAACATTTTCTTGTTCATTTCGTTTTCCTTTTATGTGACTCCCATAATCTCCAAGTCATTTACCAATTGGACAATTCTATGTAGGTTTTTAGAAGTAGATTCTACCTTAGGGTGGTGAAAGGTGTCATATTGATTAACAAGTTTGTCTTTGTTAATATCAATCACCTCACTGCTACCTTCACACATGATCTACAGTGAATCACATACTCCTTTTGCTGTGGCATATTTTTCTAATCTTTTAAGGACGTCCATCTTTAAAGACTGAGTCAGAATGGAGTAGGCTTTAAGGTCAATCTTAACCTTCTTATATTCATCATCAACAAGATTAAGACTTGGATCCTCAATGGGAATAATGACTGTCTTGTATTGTGCAGCTTGATCAGCATTCAATGAAACTAGAATGTAAGGCCCCTCACATATAGATATCCAGTAATCCGGATCTACACCTGTAATATAGTTACAAAACCTGATTTTTCATTGCTTAAACTCAGATTTGTGTTTAAGCATTGGTGGTTTAAAAGCATGACCAAGTTCAGCAAAGTTAATAGAATCCATGTTTAATAAGCTGATTTTAGAAGGTTTCAATATGGTTTTATGTTGATTTTTTGTCCAACAATCAAACAATCCACGTATCAGGTATATTTTATGTCTTCTATGAACAGTAACAGAAGTAGGGTTTTTCACATCTGCAGCAGTTGTGTTTTGAGTCACTTTTTATTAATTTTATAGGATTTTGGTTGGTTTTGGTTAAATATCAGCACTTGAATACTGTTTTTGAAGGTTCCAAACCGAAGAACAGTGAGCATTGATGAAGTTTTTCGGTATTTTTCAGCAGTATGCTTATCAACAGTAAAGACTTGTTAATAAACAACTCAACCACCAGATTAATCGATTATTAATCAAGATCCAAGCAGATCTCGAGATGAATTCGAGAGCCAAAGCTCTGATACCAATTGCCTGGGTCCGACAATGATATTCTCTATAAAAGTGACTTCAACAAGGATCGAATATGTTGATTAAGTCAATGATTAAGTAGCGGAAATACAGAATCAAAGAACATTAAATGCTGAAACAATACTCATAAATGCTTTGTATATTGATCGGTGCTGAACAATTTACAGTGGGTGCTAGGGTTTTCAATACAATGAGTTGATAGCCTTAGAACCTTGTAACTTGAGTACTAGGTATCTTACAAAATGAAAAACTTAGATATATTGGATATTATGTTTTATTTATAGGCTGACATAAAGCCTGTACAAAATGACTAAACTACCCTGATAACTAGATCATAGTACTAGTCTAAGTACAAATGTCTTCATCAACATTTGTATTTGAACATATGTATTAACTAATGCGGATGCCTTGACTTCATTAGCATTTCTTCTTTATCTTCTGTGTTAAGTGTTTGGTCATCCGTATTGACAAATACGGATGAGCAAATACTTATCAGTATTTCTTCTTTGTATCCGCATTTGTTAATGCTGAAGAACGAATACTTAAAAATATTTGTTCAAACTGTTTGCATTTTTTAATGCGGATAAACAAATACTTGTCAGAATTTGTTCATTGGTCATCCGCATTAACAAATGCGAATAGCCAACACTTGGGCTTATTCTTTATCCGCATATCTTCTTGGATTTATAGGATTCCACCAGCAGAACAACCATCAACCATATCTTGGATTGGCATGTATGATCCTTCTAGGGTCCAACAATATCAACTCTTAAGCATGAGTACACAAATTACAGACTCAATCAAAGATCTCATTACCAAGTTAACCAAATGCCAGGTTGTGCTTGTGATCAGCAAAGCTAGGGCAGAAAAGTGTATTCTTGAAGAAGAAACCTTCAAGAACATCATATTTTCATCCATACATGCAAAGATTTTTTTTATCAGAATAGGTAGGGATTGGGTTCAAGTGAGATAGCTCCTCCATACACATTACTATCTATCAAGATGAGCTGCCCCTCATAGATAATATGAAAGAAAAGGATGAAGATGAAGAGAAGATATTGAAGGATGAATTTGTAGTTAGTGAGAAAGATCATTCTAAGAAGGGTCACTATGCTTTTGAGAAGAAAAAACCAAGGATAACCAAGTCAGTTAGGAAGAACTTGATCAGGGCAGCGAAAAAAATATCAAAGAAAGCCCAAGAAATCAAGACTACTTTTAACTCCAAGCAAAAAAAACAAGTCTTTACTTCTGTTGGATTTGAAGTGGTAAAGACTGAAGACTCAACCATGGACTCTAATACCAGGAGTCCTAGTTCATGTCCAAATCATCCTTGTTAAGAGGAGAAGGTTGATCAACTGTGCACCAATGTTTTCAAAACCGGACCAGAAAGCGAACCGGACGACCTAGAGGTTCACTGGTCGGACTGGTCGGACTGGATTACGAACTGGATGACGTCATCAATATTTAAAAAATGTATTACAATTCAAATATTTATAAAACTACAAACATACACCATTCAAGTAAACAACTAAACAGAGTCCAATTTAACAAAATACAACCACCTAAGTTTAAACAACCATAAACCTACACAAAATACAACATCCAAAGTTTAAACAACCATAAATCAAAACAACCATAGTCTAAAGTTTAAATAAAAAAACCATCACCATCAAGTTTTTATATCATCACCATTTCTATATCACCATCTTTGTTTAAACATTATCCAATTCTTCATCATCATCAATTGTAATATAATCATCCTCTTTATTGATTTCTTCACTTAAAATTAGTAGAATTGATAAAAAAAAATATAACATGATAAACTTGAATTACTAATTAAACATCCATTATACATCATTTGATCAATGCATATAAAAATTACTAACCTTGAGTTGTTAATGCTTCTGAAGTAGACGGGTCAAGGTTATTTGGTGGTTCTTCATCTAGCATGTTTTCTAACTCGTCATAATCAAGTTGTACTTCGGCCACTTCATCAACCACACAAAATTTAGTTCTATCAATGCTTTCATAATCAACTGGATCATATGCTCATTTACTTTCCTTGAGCCTAATTGAATAAAATGTTATTAACTTTTTGTAGTATGATTACTTTATTATTTTTAAACAACACAAAATCCAGCAACACAAAAAGAACATGTCACTATTAGTTATTCCAAAAGAAAAATAAATCAGATAGACATAAAATCCAATAGATTATTAATGCTTTCTTTATTCCCATTGTGATCAAGATGAAATTTATTTTCATGCAACATATGAAGAGTAATATAACATATTAGCATACCTATTTTGTAGGAGTATGTTGTACTGGATATATACAAGGTTATTAAGCCATTGATGCTCCAATCAATTTCTTTTTCTTGTGTGTATTCTTTCAAAAATGCTCCAATTACGTATCATCCGGATGAAGATACAGTTTGACTCCAAATTCTTATAGCAAAAGATTGCAACTCCGGGACATATCTGTAACAACCCCTCCTCGACCCCAAGATGAGTTAAGACTCAGGACATCTCTGTAACAATCCCTCCTTGACCCCAAGATGAGTTAAGACTTGTGCCAAATATTTAAGTAGGCATTTTCTAAGTCATGTGCCTGAACAGTGCCCATGAGCCTAAACAGTGCCTATGCGCCTGGACAGTGCCCATGCGGCTAAGTCTTGGGCGTCCCAGCAGTGCTCATGCACCCAAATAGTTGTCATATGCCTAAGTCCTAAACATGCCAACAGTAGTAATGCACCTAAACAGTGGTCATGGGTATAAGTTTCCAGGCGCCCTAACAGTATTCATGCGCCTAAACAGTAGTAATGCGCCCAAAACTTTACTTGTATATTCGTACTTATATCAGACTTCTGATTGTTTTTCCATGATTGTTCTACACTTTTTATTGGTATTTAACCTTGTAGAGACTAATTTTTAAGCAGAAATTGTCTTTTGTATAATTAATTGAGACAATTTTAGTATCTTCAACACTTAGACGAAATTGGATTTGCATGTACATTCATCCGCGGTTAACAAGCATAATAATAATAATAAAAATAGACTACAAATAAATAAAAAAAGGGCGTACCTGGTGCTGCAAAGAGCTCCCGCGTTTTCGCAGGGTCCAGGGAGGGTCCGTCCCATTTAAGGGAAGATGTACGCGGTCTTTCCCCCACATTTGTGGGGAGACCGTTTCCACGGATCGAACCTGAGACCTTCGGTCCCTTAGGAACAGCTTTTACCGTTTCCACAAATAAATAATAAAACATTAAAAATGTCATATCTCAGCTGCCCATAACCACCAACCGAATCTTTCCTTGAAACCCCCAAAAACCAAATACACACTCCACATATTTCCTACTTCTCCATACATGCAAAACCATCAATCCTTCTTTCATATTTCATTTCCCTCTCCTCTCGGTTCCTCCTTTCAACCAAAACCCACACACAAAATTCTTACTTTCCAGCAAAATCCCGAGAACAACAAGGATTCCAGCCCCACTTCGAAGATTTCTTGCTTGTTTCTAACCTTCTAAACCGTCACATAAGTAAGTATCATGAACTTTTATTAATTAAACATTAACAAACTCATCCATATCTTAATGTAAACACCACTCTCAACGTTCTAACAGAAGTTTTCTCTGCTCGAACCTCATGTTCCTTGACTTGAATGGCACACAAAGTATTATTTCATTTAATCCCGTGAGTTAAGGGCCGATATACAAGGATTTCCACCTTGTAAACCTCCTTTTAAGTGTTTTAGCAATACTTAACCCATTTGTTTTGATAGCCAAAGTTTATAAACTGATTAAATAGTGAAACACACACACACACACACACACACACACACACACATATATATATATATATATATATATGATGGTTACACTAGTGTAAAAGAGGTTAAACACCCGATTATAGTTATATCTATGTGAAACAAAGGCTTAAGGATTAGATTTCAGTAAGTTGAGACTTGTAATGCCTGGAAAATAAGAACTTGTTGGCTGGGAAAATGTAGTAATAGGTATTACGATTATGGCCAACAAAATTGGGGACCCGAAAAGATAGGACAAGTGTTAAAACCCTCATAAAAAGCAAAATTTAGTGACATCCACGTTTTTGAAAAGAATTCCAGGCTAAAAATAAATATTTTGGAAATAACAATCAGAATTTAGTGATTTATTATGTTAAAAGTGATTTATTAGAGATTAATTATAAAAAGTACGCTAACCGGGGGGAAAACTTGGACAAAATATTAAAAATGAACAAGGAGCCTAAAAATCTATGGAAACCATATTATTTCAGTAGGATAGAGATGCTAAAGTTAGAATTTTGGTTGAAATTAGAAGATTTAAGAACTAGACACCTAGAATTGTAGGTTTTACCGTAACCGGTAACTAGAAACATGTGTTTTAAATCTCACAAGATAAGATCTGAAATTTCAGAGTTCAAACAGGCCCTAATGGACTATAAGAACCTTAAGAAATTATTATGGGTCAAGAATTGTAAGGAGACAAACTTTAGGGTAGAAATTATAAATTTTGAAACTTGAGGGGCCAAAATGTAAATTCTGTATTTTAACCAAATTTCAGTAATCTCGTTACCAGAAACCAATATTTAACTTATTAACATGTTAACAAATTTATAGGAACCATAAAACTTGACATACATGTGCCAAAACCCTAACTTTCCTAAAAGGAAAACTTTTGATGCAAACTTCTAAAAAACGAAGCCACGTACACCGTTAACCATAAACATGCACTTAATTACACTTTTAATGATCTAAGAATGTATAGCTTATTACCTATATCATGATCATAGGATTCTAGGATTTGGATTTTCACTATGCTTAAGGAAACTGTTGTTTGATACCAAGGTGAGTTCTTGTGTCCCCCTTTTTTATTATTGCTTTGGGGATGAAGCATGCTCTTTTGAACTGAAACTTTTACTGTGCTATTTTATGATGTTTATGTTGTGCATATTATTGATACCTGTTGATGCTTAAATCAAAATCTATAATTCTTTTATGAACCGCTTGTTTTATATGGGTAGATCTATTTGGGGAATCCCCCACACACAGTGCCTTCCGAATAGGAAGGGTACCCCACTGAGATCCTGAGGGATCGTTTGCGGCATGTCACAGGTTTTTATAAGATACTATGGTGAACCATCTGGCAGGTATGGTCAACTGTTTGAGGCTCAGTTCTCCCTTCGGGGTTAACCGGTATAACACAACTTTAGAAGAGGCTAGTCGGGACTAAGTGCAGGGTTGATTCTGACCCCATAACAGTGATAATTGATACTAAACTCTAAATTGTGGACTTTAAGAGTCCCTTTTGTTTTTAAACTTTTAGCACTTGAACTTACCAACTTTTTAGTTAACACAAAAATCTTTTTGAGCATGTTTCAGGTAACCCTTGACGGAGGTCTAGCTTGACTTGGAAGACTCATTAGATGACCCAGCACCCTGACCTCAAGGCATTATTGATTACAAACTTAAATTTTTGGACAATTTGTATTAGAAATTTCTTAAAACTATGTACTCTTGTGATGAAACAGTTCTGTTATAACCGGGCTAGACTGTATAGTCCTTGATTTTAATAAATTAATGTAACGCCATGTGATTTCTCTACTTGTGTGCTCTTATAATGGTTTGTTTCTGCTGCCATATTTGTTGCTAGTCTGTGACGTCCCACCCTCCCTGGGCCCGGGGTTTGACAGATTGGTATCAGAGCCATAGGTTGTAGAGAAGTCGGGAATACCTTAATAGACCCTAGGCTACAACCCTAATACCTTAGTACTTTTCTTACTTTGGTGAATGTTGGGGTAAGCGGGTTGGATAAATTGATGATTAAACTTGATCAACGTAATCATGAATTTATCGGACGTGTAAATTCCAGCATGAATCCCAAAGGTGTGAAACTTTGGATTAAATGACCTAAGAGATTTTCTTAACACGGTCTAAAGATAATTTTTAATGAAATTTCATGTCTGTTACTGCTCGATGATACTACTGCTCATTGATACTACTACAAATTGATCCTACTGTTAGGTGATACTACTGTCATCACTACTATTACTAGTACTATTATTATAGTCATGAGCTATGAGAAACAAAATTACTCATGATAATTTTTACAGGATAACAAGATTATGGCTGACAGGGGAAAGGCACCTGCACACCCGATTGACGAGACTGCTCCCGTTGGGACCCTCAAGAGGGCTAAGCCCCGGACGGAGTACGAGGCATACCTGCGAAGATGTGGACATCCCGACTGGTTATCCACAACTCTTGATGACACTGAGCCATCTAAGGACTCCTCCTCGACATCTCCCACTAAGAGCCGAACGCGCTCCAACTCACCACACGTCGTGGCAACTGCCCAATCACCTATCACACCTATTGAGAATAGGGGTTCCCGCATTATCACTCGACCTAGGAAGAGTGCTAGACCTAGATCCTCAGTCTCTTTTAGGATGCCTCCACCTCCACCTCCTCCTACGACAGTTCCAGCATCCACACCGCCTATGCTTTCATCGCCCGGACGCCTTCCTCATGATGCGTACTGTATGCCACCGAGGCGTAGTTTATATGATGCACCTAGTGTACTCGCTTAAGACCCCTACTCCCAATCTAGCCGTCGGGCTAGTGATTTAGGTCTATCAGACCCGACTTTGAGCAAGATACTGAAGACCATCCAGCGTCATGAGCTGACCCTCTAGCACGCCACACGAACTTCATTGTCCGCCTAGTTTCAGGCGATGATGGCGCCACATGGTGTGCAACGCTTGGAGCAAGAGCAAAGGAAGTAAAGTAATGGTTGGTTCAGATGGCTGAAGAAAAAGTGGCAGGGGTGATGTGGTGATGTTTGAAAGTGTGGCAGTAGGCTATTGAACTATTTGAAGAAACTATCTATCTATTTATTTCAGAAACTAATTTATTTAGGGGGTGATGGCACCTTCCAATTTGTGAAACAATGACAATAATATTATGTATGGTTGACTCTATGTTTAATTTATCTATTAAACGATTATCTTATGATGCTTAACTTTGCAGGGTGAATTATTTTGAAATATGCTAATCCTTGTGTTGAGTGATTGATAGTTACTCATAGGTAGTTACCTCTGTGTACTAATGGACCCAATAATGATAATCGCCCAGACCAACGCAGATCATGGAAACACGGCCGGAACTAATGGACCCAATAATGATGAAGGCAACAATGAGGAAGCCGATGCTATAAGACAATGGGGTGCTCCTACAAGGCATTCACGGCCTGCAAGCCAAAGGACTTCTATGGTACCGAGGGTGCAATTGAAACTTATAGGTGACTGGTTGAAATTGAAGCTGTGTTAGATATCAGTGAATGCAAACTTGAGCATATGGTGAGATTTTCTTCCCAATCTCTCAAGGGACTAGCACTGGAATGGTGGAAAACCATCATTCAGCCCCGAGGCAGGAATGCCATTGGTAGGATGAACTGGTTTGAGTTTAGGTAACTAATCACCACCAAGTACTACCCGAATAATTAACTGGAGAAACTGGAGGCCGAATTTCTGAATTTGGAGATGAAAGGCCAAAACTACACTGAATACAACAATTGACTCCTGGAATTGTCCTAACTGGTACCGATGCCCGAATCTAAGGGTGTAGTTCCCTTCATTTGGGGACTACATCCTAGGGTTAGAGGCATGGTCCGGTCTTCTAGGTTTGCAACCCTATGCAGGATCGGTGTTTGTCACTAACACTTGGTTTTTCTCTCAAACTTACTAATACTACACTCGGATCAGATGAAGCAGAGTCTTTTCTAAGAGCTGATAATAATATACTAAATAACAAAGAACACAAGGATATAGTTTTCAAGGTATTTGTATATATTACTTCTCAACTCAAAGTGTTACAAGACTCTTACAAGCATGTTTATGAGTTACAATGAGAAACTATATATAATACTACCTATAGCCGGATATACTTTGATACCAGCTGGGAACCTATGACTAAAGCATATACTACAATGCTAGAGTTAAGGTATCTTAGATAAAATATTATCTAAGATATGGTAGTCATGACATGTCCATGACTTACCTTTTGTTCTAACTAAAAATAGTAACTGTACTAACTAATAGGTGAGCAGTGGAATAAAGTATGGTCAACTACATGGCTTTTGAGAAAATGCTCTGCAGTATATCAGAGGTCTGTAGCGGACTTTCAGGAGGACCATACTTATGTCCACTGGTTCATAGTACTATCTTCCGAAGGCTAGTTGGCTTCGGAAGAACAACTTCTTCCGAAGTCACTTATACTTCGGAAGACACTACTTCTTCCAAGGCTTGAGGATTTCTTCTTCAGAAGTTCTCTTCTGATCTTTTCTTCTAAGTCTTGAACTTCTCAAGTAGACACTTTGTCTTCGGAAGCAGAATTTGTCTTCGGAAGTTCAGCTTACACTTTCTCTTCGGAAGAACTCTGTTTCCTTTGAAAGCTCCATACTTAGCTTCGGAAGCCTTTGTTAGATGTACCAAAATAGACTAAGTGATTTGGTTTTGGTTGCACCAGCCTTCTTCTTGATCCAACAAACTCCCCCTAGGCTGATGCTACCAAAACTTCACTTGTTTCTGCTTCTCAAAGCTTTCAGCACCAAGGAAAGAAGATATTTATCGGTCTCTTTGTTCTTCACATGAGTGGTGCTAAGAAGCTTGTACAAATCATTCATGGACAGGAGATCCAGTCTGTCCTTTTTAATGATATGTACCCTTTGTTGTGGCCCTCTGAAGAGAGATAGTTGATGAGAGCTATAGTCGGAGTCCCATCTAACTATTGGTTCCAATTCAGGTCCTTCCACCATCTGTAGAAAGGTTGTGCCTTTGGTGGTTAACCTTTCCTTGTCTTCCTTCTCTTTCAGTTTCAACTCTTCTTTAATCTTAGCTTTTGTGGTTAGCTCAGCAAGATGAAGGCTGCTAAGATGACTTTTGATATGAGCAGCAGTTTCAGAGTTGGAGGGATTGGAGAATGGTTTCTCTGCTAACTCAGCAATGTCAAACCTGCTAGAGAGTGTAGCAGAGAGGAGGCGTTCAACATGTTTCTTTCTCCATTCTCTCTTCCCACAACAAAGTTGTGAGAAGCTTTATCGAACCTCCACTGGATTATTTTCTTTCTAGGTACAAGAGGCTGATTAGAAATCTTGTACCCTTTCTTTGTGTCCAGTAGAGTCACCAGCTTTCTTCTTACTTTCTTCCTCTCATCATTTAATGAATCAGAGTTAAGACCGAGAAGTGTAATAGCATGGTCCAATATTCCTCGGGGCAGATCAAGAAATTCATTTCTTGTGAGGGAATGTGAAGATCCATCAACATAGGTTAAGTTGACAGATTCTTCCTCACAGGAAATGTCGCTCAGGGTTGTGCAGTTGATGAGCCTCTTCTTGATAGCCTTCAACTCCTCTAAGAAGAGATGTTTGGAAGGCTGAGGGGATGGTTTGGAGGTTTGTCGGGTAGGTTGTGGAGTTGTGGTTCTCGGGAGTGTTTTGGGTTTGAGGATGGGTAGTTTGGGTGGTTGTGGTGAGGAAGTGGGTAAGGGTACTTGTGTAGGCTCAGGTGTGTAGGGTTCAGGTTTGATGGTAAATGAAGAGGGAATTGGTTCAGGTTGGGGCTGTATGGTTGGTTTGACGGTTGTCTCCTGTCCCCGTTATACATCTCTCTCCTTTTGCCCAAACAGATGTCAGCCTTGATTTCACTGACAATCCGTTGGAGTGTTTTTTCAGACATGGGTCCCACCTGCCTGCGAGAGAAGCCGTGAGCCCAGAGATAGTCTTTCATCCAGGCTTTCTCACCTATCTTCTTAGTTGCAATGAGCCTCTCTTCTTCTTCTTCCTTCTTCTTCTTCTCCCTCATCTTCTCTCTAGCAGCTCTCTTTCTCTCCTTCTCCAGTTGATCCTGCTCTTTGTTGAAGAGCCATAGGATCGTATCATCATTGTGTGGAGATAGTTCTTGAAGAGAGAATCCTCTGGAGGTTAGGAAAGATATCCTTTCCTCTCTGAGCTGCAGATTAGCCTCCTTCTTTTCCCTTTCTCTTTTCTCTTCCAAGGCCAACCTTGCTGCCTTGCTGCCTTGCTGCTTCTTCTGTTTGTTCAAGCTGCAACCTGGTTGCCTCTTCTAGCTTGACTAACTCCTCTAATGGTAACAGGAGTATGTCCTCATTTGTAGCTCCTCGCTTGATGAGCTGGTCAATGATCTCCACTCCCTTTTTATAGTTGACTGCCTTGTTACTCTAGGATAATCACTTGAATCAAATATTAAGAAGATTTGTAAGATCAAACAATGATAATCACAATAAAACCCCTTTGATCTATATTGATTGCATATGATTTGTACAAAAGTGGAAACCCCAATCAAATGGTCATTCAACCATTAACCAACACTAATGACAATTAACCTATTTATAGTCCAGACCTATTTATAGTCTAGACTAATATTCACTAATTGCACTTAACCTTCTAGACTTAGGCTAATTAATACAAAATTACATATTAAGCATAAAAATGACTAAAAACAAGATAAATATATATTTTGTTCACACAAAATATATTTATTACAATAAAACTCCTAGTCATTTAAATCTTCAATGTCTTGTCTCGGTTCTAAGTCTCGAACGTGTCGGGTTTGACTTTTGTTGACTTTGACCGTGACGTTGACTTTTCTTGACTTTCACTATGTTGATAATATAGACTAATTTTTACAGCTCCAACAATACTCCCCCTTAGTCTATCATTATCAACGTTTTCAAACGAAATCAGCACCGAGAAGTCAACAGAAGGAAGATCTTCCAATTGAAGTTGTCTGAATCTGATGAGAAAGATTATTCATCTCATAAGCTCCCCTTATTTATATGCTCCCCCTTTTCCAGTGCATCGTTTGTGAAGATATTTAAAAGCTTTCCCAACTCTCTAATCTCGAGTGCTTCAGAAGATGTAGGAGGAGGATTCCTAGCTCGGAATCTTCTGCAAACTTAAGGAACAGGTTCTCTGATCAGGTACATTGCGTAACTGATGATCGGCCATCACTTATAGCAAAAATCTGAAACACATTCACAAACACAATCTCAACATTTCTAATTAGATCATTTCATTTTAACAAAATAAACCCGTGTTTATCTATGTGTGAAAAACAAGCGAACCCGTGTTCGTTCGTGCGCAATTTCTGTGAAATGCATGAAAAATGATAAAATTATAACAGCATAATATGGAAGACCTAAAAGAATTTTGAAATGAAAATTTATTATATTTTATTATATTTTTTTAATTTTTTTTAATTTTATATATCTATTAATTTTTTATAACCGAGAACTGAATCGATCATGAGATCACATCCCCAAAATATGCTTTAGCATAAAGATGAAATTAATCATTGACAAGCAATGAGATCATACAGATAACTGAATCTAATCACAGTCTTTAAATGATTTTGAAATTCTCAAACAGATCAATAACGATTGCTGATATGTTTGTCCACTTAAACCCATGCCCTATCTTTTTCAACAACCATCAGATGATTTGTTAAGGTTCGATTAAGCACTTTAGAATGCTAGGACCCCACAATCATTTGGCAAAAACCCTCACCCAACCTCAGGATTTCTTGAATTTTATTACGATCTTTATGGAACAAGGCTTGTGTATTAGTGTGCAAGTGATTATCATCAGAATATTGCATTCTATGATGAATTAGATGATTTGACACTACTTAGACCAAAATGGTGAGAGCTCCAGGTCTATACTCACATATAACAAAGGAGATGACCATTTAATCATGTGCTGATAAGAGCTTCAGGCCAGTACTATCGTACAGCAAAGGAGATCATCACTCCAGGTCAGTACTTCCGTACAGCAGAGGAGATTAGCACAAACACAAGACACATAAATAAACTAATCATGGCTTAAAGATATGGCTTAAATGATTTGTATCATGGTGGGTGAAAGATCAATTCTCAATCCAATTTTTGTCGGGACTCAGTTTTCGTGCAGGCCAAAATGATTGCGTAAATCTAGACATCCTTAAGCATATATTTTAATTGAAATCATGATGTTGCTGTCTACTTTATTTTTCAGGCTGAGCCTACCAAGCATATCATTAAAGCATCTGTTTGTTTTTCTATTATTTGTACTTAAAAATAAGATGTAAATCAGATAACAGCATCAGTTACTATCATTTCTCATTTTAAAAACGCAAGTCATGCAAAAACAAGCATTTCAAGAAGACATACAATCATTTCTCAATCATCTCGAATCAAGTTCTTAGTTTTCTTTTCATTTTTATTTACTTATACTCTCCTCCTAAATTTTTATTTTTGCAAACTTATTTTTTATTTATTATTTTTTTATTTTTTTATATAAAATTTTTATTTTTTTATTTTTTAATTTTTAATTAATATTTTTAAATAAAATTATCCAAAAATAAAAATTTATGAAAGAAGGTCTTCCAAACTACACCGATTATCAAGATAAGAAATGAATTATCAAGAAATATGCAGTGACTGTGATGTGAGAACTGTGATAATGCAGATAAAAATCCAGATTGTGGATATAATACCATGACCTTAACCTGTTTGTTCCGCCTCAAATTTGAATTAGAAACAATCCCTGTCAGTAAACCGGATTACTAACAGTCCTCCTGAATTGTTCCTGCACTCATAAACAAATTAGTTAGAAAGAGGAACCCAGGCCATCGTAGTCCTGGAAGTTCCTTTTTCATCAAGATAAGTAACAAGCTTCTGCACGCAACCGTTTAAACAATCAGGGATTGTTGTATCCTTCTTTTTAATTTGCTAAATTTGTTTCAGCTCAATTAACTTGGTTTTGAATGATCTAAATTTGGAAATCATTTTCTATTTAAGACCAGAAGGAAAAGAATTTGGTTTGAAGCTTTGGTCATTTTCATCTTTGTATCATGGGAAACCGGCTTCACATGAAAAGGTTTGGATGGAGGGTTTTTCATCCAACCATTCAAAGATGTGTGTTGTTTACCTCTTGATCTAGAGAAGCAACCCGTGTTGCCTTTACCGTCTGGAACATTCTTTTTAGACTTACATTCGGAGAAGCAATTTGTTTTGCCTTTACCATTCGTAGCAAGCCTTTGAGGACATTTCTTTACCATATGACCTTCTTTTCCATACTCAAAACAAGCCTTGAAAGGCTTTTGGTTCTTTGTAGTCCCGTGTGATGCAGGTGGGGATGAGGATTGCTTTGAGCTTGTAGCAGATTCTTGCTTGTTTTGGCATTTGCTATGATAAACAGGGAATGAGATCTTCACTTTTTGAGTGGGATGCTTTGCAATTGGATACGAGATCCGTATTGGTCTTAATTCAACTTTTGGAAGCTTTTTATACTTGACAATGTCAGGAGATATATTGATCTGTGAGGAACCAACACGCTCCTCTGTGTTTGATTCATCATCTGAGCTTATCCAGTCTCGTATACACAAATCTGCTTCCAAAGGATCTTGATTGACACCTCTTATTATGTCGGCTTCAGTTATAGGATTTTGATTGCCTGACGATTCAACAACTGTTCCTTCTTTGACAAACCTGACAGGAACAAACGAAGGAATGTTACCAGTTTTGAATTTGTTGAAGAAGGTTGGAGAAGCAACTGATATTGATTTTGGAGCATCAAAGGTAGAATCATCATTAATCTTCTTATCAGACCCCTACCTGAGAGATCCTAAACCTACAGGAGAATCCTGCACATCTCTAACCTCTTTAAGATTAATGTTGCTTAAACCTGCATTTAAACTATTAGTTTTTGCAGCTTCAATCAAATCATTAGATGGATGAGGTTGAGGCATAGGAGAGTAACAATGGGTACTAGGAGGAGGATAGACGTATGGATTTTCACCACAACCCACTCCCGTTTTAATCCTAGCTCCCCTTTGTTTACATAATAGCTCTTCCTGTTTCATTCCGGATATGGTCCATCTATCAAGCTTTGTTTTAAGCTTGCTTGTTTCAAATTCAGTCAAGGTGACTCTTTCATTTAAAAGATTAATTTAAACATTTCTTTCAAGAAGAGTTTGTTTTAACTGATCATTTTCTTTTAAAGCTTCATTTAATTTTATGAAATACTTGGCTTCATTCTTTTTAAGTTCCGTGTTTATGATGGTTAATTCCTTTTGGTTATCTAAAAGTAACCTATTAGCTTTATACACACCAAATAAACGGATTTTACAAGCAGAAGATTACATATCCTGAACTATCTCGTATGGAACATCCAGGATGACTCTTTCAGCAGCAAGAGCCTTCTCAGAGTTGCAAACTCTGGTATTTCGCTTCCATTCCTCTTCCTTCTCAGCATCACAAACTTCAGCATTTAACTCAGCTCCATCTTGACCCATTGATGTCTGCTTAAGCTTCTCTTATACCTCTTCAATTCCAGGTTTCGGTAAGCCGTCAGAATTGGTGCCAGAATCTAATCTCTCTTCTGGTTTCTCTTTGGAGTTTGAAGTGATCGTTGGAGTTGCATATGTCACTTCATAGTACTCACAACGTTTGATATCCAACTCAATTTGTTTCAGTTTGTTGACCACCTCCATCAGTTTGTAATCCTGAAAATTTCTATCTCGTTTAATCGGCTTGCCGTGTGAACTCCATTCTGGTGGGAGGGAATCAAGCAATCTCAGAACTTGTTCATGATTTCCCAATTGAGCATCAAACTTCTTCAAATTGCTTGCCACCAACAGAAAACGATCAACAAAATCAGACATCTTTTCATTCTTTAAAGCTGCAAAATTATCAAACCGACATTGTGCAATTGTGAGATCATCATATTCGAAGCATTTACACAGTTCCGCAAAAGCCATTTTTTTAATCTGCTAATAATTTTGAACAATTAAACGCCCCAAAAATATTTTTCCCAAAAATTATAAAATAATTCTCCCCCGGGAAAAATATATTTTTATTTATTTGTTTTTTTATAAAAAAAATATCACTCTATACAATCTTTGCAACTTGGGTCTGTTAAAAACATTGAAAATTTCTTTATCGGGATGAAATCAATTAATCCTAATTTGGTAATTTTCTTTGATTTTTTTTATTAGCCCACACCTCATTTTTTAAAGAAAATTACAACCCAATTTTTTAATCTTTAACTAGCCCACATTGTTAAGATTCAAACAATTGTTAGCCCATTTTGTTAGATTTTAATGAGGCCACACATCAATTGTTAAAAAAATTCGGCCCACTAATTATACCCAAATTCTCAAATACCAAATACAAACCCTAACCCACTATAACTTCCACACAAAACACACACTTAAGTGTGTTAGAGAGAGAGAGAGAGGCCGGATGAAGGTAAGAACTAGGGTTCCGGCGAGTGTCCGCCGCTCCGGCGAGTCTCCGGCAGCGAGTGGCGGAAAGTCAAAGGTATCTCCAAGTAGATCTCGGTGAGCTGATCACGGTGGTGGTGAATGTATGCCCCAAAACCCAAAGATGGTGTAACTATGGTGGTGGGGGGAGAACTCCGGTGGATCTCCGGTGACGAGTAGGGGTGCGGTTAAGGTGGTGCAGTAGGTTGTGGTGGAGTTCAAAGGTGATTGTGGTGGTGATGTTCCGGCGCCTAGGGTTTAGGCCGCCTAAGGTAAGGCGACGGCGGCGACGGCTAGGGTTTAGGCCACCTAAGGTAAGGCGACGGCGGCGGCGGCTAGGGTTTAGGCCGTCGTGTTTGCTGCAGTTGTAGCTTGTATTTGTTGCTGCGGTGATGATAATGTTGATGGTGGTTGTGGTGGTCCTGGTTGGGTGGTGTTGCGGGAGGGGTCCGGTTGTTGTAGGCGGTTGTTGTGGCGGTGGGAAGGTGGTTCAGGTTCGGGTGTGTATGGTGGTGGCTACGGGTGCTGGTGGTTAGTGGAAGAAAGTTTTATTTTCGGAGTTTCTTTTTTTTAATTTCGCTGCTTTTTTTAATTTCGCAGGTTGATTGTTTTGCCAGAATTGTTGCAGTTTCGCCGGAATAGTTTCGCCGGAGTTGCAGTTTCGCCGGAAAACGAGCGAAACTGCTAGTTTCGGCTGTAATTTTGCCGGAAGCTTAGAACTTTCATTCAGAATGATGCTAGTTTCGCCCCTTGAAGATTTGAAGCCCTCAAGAACACCAAGAACACGCACACAAGTGTGTGTGTGTGAGAAAATCTCAGATCTGAAACTTTTCTTTCGATTTCTTGTAAAAAATATGTTGTAGATCAGGATTTTATGTTGTATATCTTCAAATTCGTAGTAGATTGTTGTAGATCTAATGAATTGATTGTGTTTGGGATGAAATTTGAATTTCGGATCTACTCTCTCTCTCTAAACCTCCACTTTCTCTCTCTAAAATTCTGATGAACACCTTTAAAAATTAGCAACAAATTATTCTAATTTTCAATGCATTTGATCCAATAAGGCTCTGATACCAAGTTGTTACTCCAGGATAATCACTTGAATCAAATATTAAGAAGATTTGTAAGATCAAACAATGATAATCACAATAAAACCCCTTTGATTTATATTGATTGCATATGATTTGTACAAAAGTGGAAACTTCAATCAAATGGTCATTCAACCCTTAACCAACACTAATGACAATCAACACATTTATAGTTTAAACTAATATTCACTAATTGCACTTAACCCCCTAGACTTAGGCTAATTAATACAAAATTACATATTAAGCATAAAAATGACTAAAAACAAGATAAAATATATTTTGTTCACACAAAATATATTTATTACAATAAAACTCCTAGTCATTTAAATCTTCAACGTCTTGTCTCGGTTCCAAGTCTCGAACGTGTCGGGTTTGACTTTTGTTGACTTTGACCGTGATGTTGACTTTTGTTGACTATCATTGTGTTGATAATATAGACTATCTTTTACAGCTCCAACATGCCTCCTGGTTGATTGCAGTTGCTTTGGAACTGGCAGCTAACAACTTCCTAGTTGGAAGTCTACCTTTTCTTTTGAGCTTCTCAATCCTCTCCTCCTGAAGCTCTTCCACAGTCATTTTTTTCTTTCCTTTAACATCTTCGGAAGTGTTTGACTTTGGTGGTTCTTGGACAGAGGATTTGGATTGAGGTAGAGGAGGTGAAGATGTCTGAGCTAGTGGCTGGTTGAGAAGGTCCTCACTATCCACCTCAGATGCTAGCTCAAGAATTGCATCTATGATGGTTAGATCCTTGGACAAAGAGAATAGTCCTTCCACAGCTTCCATCTCAGCTTCGGAAGACTCAGATTGTTCTTCCGAGGCTTTGACATGTGCTTCGGAAGTTTGAGGGAGTGCACTATCTGTCTCAACTATTTCAGTTGCTGGGCCATCAGTCCTCATTTCCCCTTTGAATTTAACCTCAGGTTCCATTTGGACCTTAGGTTGACCAACTTCCTTCTCAATGGTAGAAGGTGCACATATCCTCTAAAGCTCTTTAGCTCCAAAGTATATTATAGCCATATCAGGGCTAGGCTGATCTAGAGAAGATCTCAATAGAAATTGGGAAAAAAGTCTATAAAGATCTTTGAGCATCCTTGAGTCTATTTGCAGTATGACTTGGGATGGCTTAGGATAGATAGTTGTAGTTAGAGCCAAAGAGGTAAAAGTTGAAGCTTAGCTCGGTGGTTCCTTAGTTGTTTGTCTCTTAACACTCTCCCCCTTTTTGGTAGCATCATCTTGAGAGCTAGATGAGCTAGAGGAAGAATCCAATGAGACTTGAATAGGTACATGCCTAACAGATCTCTTAATCTGTTTCTCAGCTAGTTGAGCCTTGAGACGTTCAATCTCAAGTTGCTGAGTGGCAGACTTATCTTCTAAAGTTCTAACCTTTGATTCAAGGATGGAGACTTTAGACAATAGGTCTTTGAGAGTGAGTTGCAGTCTTCCCTCATCTTCTTTGGAAGAATCATAGGGAGATGAGGTAACATACCTAGTATGTTCAGCCTCACCACCAGATGTGGTTTCTCGGCACCCTGGTTTCCCAGGCGTAATGATGTCTATTTCAAAGTCATCAATAGGCATGGTTGCCGCAGATTCAGTCTCAGAGATGTTACCACTGTCCTGAAGGTCCTTTAAGGCGACTTTAGTAGTGGCAGCTGAATCTGCATGAGTCCCCTCCACATCAGTGGTACTCACCTCAGTTATGGGTTGCTGATGGGGGCTAGAGATAAGTGATCTCTCTAGGCTCTGTTGATCTTGGAGAGGGTGTTGTAGATCAACTTCATTGCCATGGAGGGATGTTATCTCTTTATCAGTTTTGAAGAGAAGGTCAGTAAAGGATAAAGGCATTGAGCCTATGGCTGGACTGTCCTTTTGTGGCTTCTCAGAGGAGTGTAGAGACTCACTCTGAGGGCTGTCAGCCTGCGTGTCGAGCTCATGGGTTTGAGACTGAGGAAACTCAAATCCCATATTGAGGTCAATTGTGAAAGATGGTGAGACCTCAGACTGAGTGGGAGCCCATTGTTCCACTCTAGTCTTTTTGGTTTGAACAGGAGGAGCTTGTTCAATCAGAGTAGATTGAACAAGGGTTCGTTTGGGGCGTCTTTTGTAACTGATTTTCATGGGGTGAGAAGGTAGTGTTGGTATTGTGGGTGCAGGTGCTGGTGTGGGTTCATCACCTATGGGGTTAACAGGGATGTCACCAGGAGCTATATGCTCAATCATACCTGGAAGTAGAGAAGTGTACCTTCCAGTGAAGTTGGTGGATACCTTCTTCAAGGTCTTGAAGATGGTAGGCCTCATGTGAGGGAAAATCAGAGCAGCTGCACAGACAAGCTGAATCTGGTCCAATTCACAGTTGATGATATGCTGAAGAAATCTGGGATACATAAAGAATGTTTCCCTCTGAAGATTTCCAATGAGATTAGTCAGCATAAATCTTAAGTAGTTGAAGCGCATGCCTCTAACCAGTCCATGAACTAAGCATCCTAGTTCATATGGGATTTGGTCCTAACCCCCAGATTTGTTTGACAGACAGTGAAGGACAATGTGCAGGAGGAACTTCCAGTTGTAGGAGAAGTTGAATTTGTAGACTGTCGACCTGCTCACGTCTCCACCATATCCCATGAGGATGTAAGTGCTGTCTAAATCTGGTTTGGGGAATTCTATAGGAGCTCCCTCATCATGAAGCTCGAGATGCTCCCTGATGAGTTGTTCAGTAATGACAAGCTCTTGTCCATAAATGCGAGACCGTATCACACAAACTCCGTTTAGGGTTTCAACGTGACTGTTTTCCCAAAATTCAGCCATATGATTTGAGTAAATAGTAGGGTTAACTGTCAAGGCAGTGTAATAAGATGATTGGGTAAGAAAGGAAATGATATCTGAGAAGTCAGCATCTCTTGAAGAATCAAGAAATGCGACTTGGTTGTGCTGAGGGTTGAGTGCCATTTGGGAAAGGTGAGAATGGATGAATTTGAGCTTGGGTGATTTGAGAGTGAAGGAGGCTTTTAGGGCAGTAAATTGGTAGAAGAAGATGAAATTGAATAGTCAGGATTGTTTAAATGGGAGTGGAATGGCGGTAATGGGGGTAAGGGTAAGGTGAGGTTATGAAATGACAGTGGCGGTAAGGGTTAAATTTTAGTTAAATAATCCTACATTATTAACAAAATCTTTACTTTTTACAGTGATGGAGATAGCACTGTTGTTGTCAATATGGATTGGAGTACTCATAAAGTTGAATCCATAGTCTAACATCTGGTTCTGAATCCACAGCAGCTGAGCACAGCAGCTAGCTAGCAGCAATATATTCAGCTTCAGCAGTTGATGTAGACACACAGGATTGTTTCTTGCATTGCCATGAGATGATCCTTCTACCAAGAAATTGACATCCTCCTGATGTTGATTTCTTGTCAATGTTGCAGCCACCATAGTCACTGTTAGAGTATCTGTAGAGATTGAAATTACTATTTCTTGGATATCAGAGACCTAGTTTAGGTGCTCCTTTGAGGTATCTGAGGATTTTCTTTGCAGCAGCTAGGTGAGACACCTTTGGAGCAGCCTGATATCTTGCACAAATGCAAGTAGCAAACATGATGTCAGGTCTACTAGTAGTAAGAGACATCAGGGAACCAATAATTGCCCTATACTGATGTTGATCAGTATCCTCCCCCTCAAGGTCAGGACAAAGATTATGGTTTCAGGGTATGGGTGTCTTGGCTGGTTTACAATCCTTCATCTCAAATCTCTCTAAGATGTCATTGACATACTTGGATTGATTGATGAAGAACCCTTCCTTCAATTGCTTCGCCTGAATTCCAAGGAAAAAATCCATTCTTCCCATGGAACTAATTTCAAACTTCTTCTTCATAATGCTCTCAAAGTCTTTGCACATTTGGTCATTTGAAGAACCAAATATGGTCATCAACATACACTTGAACAAGCAAAATGTCCTTTCCAGACTTTCTGATGAAGATATTCTTGTCAATGGTACCTCTAGTGTAGCCATTCTTCAGAAGAAATTGAGACAGGGTCTCATACCACAGCCTTGGTGCTTGGTGCAGCCCATATAGAGCTTTATCCACTTTGCACACATAGTTGGGGTGCTGTGGGTCTTCAAATCCTGGAGTTTTGCACACGTAGACTTCCCTGTCTATATCCCCATATAGAAAGGCACACTTGACATCAAGTTGGTAGACAGTGAAATTCTTAGATGCAACATAAGCAAGGAAGATCCTAACTGCCTCAAGTCTTGCAACAGGTGCAAAGACATTAGTATAATCGATTCCTTCCTCTTAGGTGTATCCTTGAACCACTAATCTTGCTTTGTTCTTGATGATCAAGCCTCTATCATCTTTCTTGTTTCTGAAAACCCATTTAGTGCCTATAGGTTCTTGACAAGATGGTAGTGGGCATAGATTCCAGACCTTTTGTCTTTTGAATTAAAACAGCTCCTCCTGCATCGATTCAACCCAACTACTATCTTTCAAGGCATCTTCCACCTTCTTAGGTTCCATCTGGGATAAAAAGCATGAGTACAAGCAGACATTCCCATGTTGAGTCGCCCTCTTGTTCTCACACCTTTAGAGACATCCCCTATGATGTTCTCAGCTGGATGAGTATTATGAATCCTTAGCTGGGGAATCACTTCCAGTTGCAGAGATAAATCCAGATTTGACATATTCTGCTCAGGAACTGGGGCACTTTGACCTACAGCTGTTTCAAAGTCATTCAATGAGGACCGATTGAATGAATAAGAAACATCATTAATTGTTGGTTGTGAATCAGTATTAACAGTTGCCTGTTCCTTCATATTGATGCTTCCTTCAGCCTGGTGTTGTACAGTATCACCTGATGAAGTTGAAGGATCAACAGGTGAGTCACTTGTTGAGGCTCCACTATCTCTTAAGATGGTTATACTTTCAGTTCTGCCAATAGTGGGAGCTTGATTTGTTGTGGATCTTGGAGAACTTGGAATAGGTTTGGGTAACTCAAATAGATTATTGTCTTCAGAAATACTTTGAATACCTGTTCCAGCTGAAACATTCTCATAAGATGGTTTAGAATAGTTTGGAAACAGTTCTAAATCGAAAATATGATCAGGGCCATTCCCCCTAACACAAGGAGTGTGCTCATTAACAACTATATTGGATGATTCCTTAAATTGTTAATTCTTAATGTTGTATACTCTATAAGATTTAGAGCTAGAAGAGTATCCAACAAAGATGGCATCATCTGACTTTTCTGCAAACTTCGCCAAATTTTCTTTTGTGTTAAGTATGGTACACCTGCAGCCAAAGGACCTTAGAAAGCCAATGAACGGTGGCCTCTTGTTCCATAACTCATAAGGGTTTTTCCATGTGGCTTAACTAGAAGAAATCTGTTCTGCACGTAGCATGCAGTGCTGACTGCCTCTGCCCAGAATGTTAGAGGTAGAATGTTAGAGGTAGTTTGGAATCAGCTAACATAGTTCTAGCAGCCTCAATAAGTGTCCTGTTCCTCCTCTCAGCAACACCGTTTTGTTGAGGAGTTCTGGGAGCACTATATTGTCTGGCAATCCCTTTTGAGTCACAGAATGAGTGAAGAACAAAGTTCTTAAACTCAGTCCCTTGATCACTTCTAATAGTTTTAACCTTGTGATCAATTTGATTTTCTATTTTAAGAATAAAAGATTTTAGTGTTTCATCAGTTTCATCTTTAGTTTTTAAAAAGAATACCCAGTAAATCTTGTAAAATCATCAACAATCACAAGGCAGTATGATTTCCTTCCAATGCTCATTATACTTGTGGGACCAAATAGAGTTGACACTTTTGGATTTATGAGATGCCCTGTTTTGCTTACCTTTCAGGCATGCAACACAGTTATCTTTGCAGAAAAATTCCTTTTTAGGAAAACCATGTACCAAGTTATTTTAGCCAATTTATTCATTGTCTTAAAATTTACATGACACATACGTTTATGCCAAAGTGTTGACTCTTCACTATCAGCTTTGGAAAGAAAGCATGATACTTCACCCATTGGGGAAGCATTGTTCATATCTAGCTTGTACATGTCCCCTTTCCTAGGAGATCTAAGAAGCACTAATTCCGGAGGAATTGTCATCCCTGGTTTGAGGATAATGCACATGTTATATGAAAACCATTTGGTACTTTTGATCATAAAACTGAGAAACACTTAACAGATTGTGTTCAAGCTGCTTGACAAAGTGAACTTTGTCAACCTTTAACTTCCTGTTGGATATACTCCCTCTGCCAGAAATATATCCTCCGGCCTCACCTTCAAATTGGACAAGACCTCTATCAAAATGTTAAAATTATTGAAGGAGAGATCTGTTCCCTGTCATGTGCCTAGAGCATCCACTATCTATAATCCAAACATTGTTATTTTTGTCATATGGATGTTCCTGCACATAAGATGAGATGATTAGTTTTGATTGGAAACCCAAGCCTTGTTGGTCTTGGGTTCTTCCGAAGATAGTGACATAATTGAACCAAAGGTTAAGCATGGGGATTCAATGTATGTCTTTGAAGAAGAGGTTTGGGCTGCAGCATCTTTCTTGATCTTCCAGTCCATCCTTTGGTTGATCATAGAGGATGAGCTTGTTGAAGCTTTTGCAGCATGACATTCTTCCGAAACTTCTTTCTTTTCGGAAGAAGCCTTCTCCACCTTTTCTTCCGAAGTAGTCTTCTTCTGGGATGGTTTCAAGGAAACTTTCTTGTTCTTCCGAACTTTGACAGCTTTTGCTTCCGAAGCCATTTTCCCTTTGGGGGAAGTGTTTTCTTCCGAAAGCAACCTTGCTTCGGAAACCAGCCTTCCCTTTTTCATCACTTGAACCATTTGATAAGGTCCAAATGAGAAACCTTCCTTGACTCCTTCTTTATTAACATTATTTGCATAATGTGTGCTTGCAGGATTGTAGTAACAATCTTTAGCCATGTGATTTTGCAGACTACACATTATGCATGTAATGTTAGTCTTCTAGGAATGTGAAGATTGCTATCTCTTGTGTTCTTTTTTTTCATCAGCAACCTTTCCCTTTAACTTCTGATCCTTTGGTAGGGCAGGAGTACTGGTACTACACTCCTTTCTTGAGTCAGAAGTACCTACCACTTGAAATCCAACTGAGATGAATACACCCTTTTGTTTTGGATCAATCTTCAGCTTAGATTTAGCCACTTTCTTAGCAGTTCTTCTGGCTAATTTAGCTCTACCTCTTCTGGCTTTACTGGTTAGGGTTTTATCTTCACAAGGAGAGGTGGGTTGATTTACCTGTTCCTTCCCTGTGGTGGCCTCTATTATTGCATTATTCTTCAACTCAGAAGAAAATGGGTCAGCAGTTGGGACCTCTTGCTCTTCAGTACCACATCTAGGTTTTCTGATAGACTCATAATAGTATGGTGGAGCAATTTCATTGGTCTTTAACCCTCCTTTATTCTGATAACAGATTTTGGAGTGGGGGGATGATGCAATAATAGCTTGGAAGTTCTGCTCAGAAATAGCATACTTCCTGGCTTGAGACTCAGCAGTGACAAGCTGGGCTTGAGCCTCTAGCAATTTAGATATCAGATCTTTTATTTGAGTCTTATAGTTTGAATGTTCATGTTTTAGTAAGGATACAATTTTCTCCAACTCCTTAATTTTTCTTTGATAGTCAGATTCAGCCCTTTTGAAATCAGATTTTAAAACATTTAGAGACTCACTATCAGATTTAATCTCCATATTGTAGTCATGATACAATTTAACCTTAGCAATACATGCAGGAGTACAGAGATGTTCATATACCTTACTGTCATCTGTTCCTGCCATGAGAGCTTGAGCAGGAGTCACATCTTGCACCATAGAGCTCCAGTAAACTTCTTGAGCCATTACAGTTGTTTCAGTTGAGTTTCCAATTGCCTTTGAGGTAGAGGGATGTGTGGAAGCCTGTGGGGTTCCCGGATTTGCCTTGGGAGCCTTGCATTCCCTTGCAAAGTAACCAAGTTGGTTACAGTTGTAACAGTTTGCTATGGCTTTGTCAAATCCAAACTTGCTAGTAGTTGGATTCTGGGGAAACTGCCTTCCAGTTTTCTTAAAGAACTTCTTTGCTCTTTATGTTAAAAAAACCATTTGTTGGACTATGTCCACATACTCTACATCATCTGGACTGAAACACTCTAGATCATCAAAGCAGTAATGAAAATCGCCAGAGTGTCCACTTCCTGAAAACAAAGGCATAGCTGTCTTGAAAAGAACTGTGCTGAGCCTGTTGAGACCTTGGGGTCTCAGGAAAAGTGATGTAAGGTCCAGATGAGTAGGATGTCTGTTGGTTGTATTTTAGGACCAGTTGAGGTTGGGAGGGTCCTGAGCTTTTAGCAACCATTAATGCATTGCTAGCGGGGTGACTCGAGGACCTGCTTGTCTAATGACCCTTTTTGCTTTCTATCTCCAAACGGTATCCATCAAGAATTTCGTAGAGTTCGGTCAAGGTAAGAGTGTTTAGATTTTCTGTTCTCTTGATAGAGACATAGTAGAACGTCCACTCATTAGGAAGTGCACTCATGAACTTTCTTGTGAGGTCTCTAAGTTCAGGAGTGATTCCCACAGACTGAAGGGAAGAAATAAGATCCATGTACCTGAAATATTGCTGGTTAAGAGTCTCTCTATCAATGTAGGTGAAGTTCTCAAACTGCTATTTCAGTGAGTCCTTCTTGGAGTCATTAGAGCAAGAGTACATCTAAGCAATTGCATCAAACAATTCTTTTGCTGACTTGCAATGCTCAAACCCCACCATAATGGAATTGGGTATTGCAGTCATAAGAATAGTCATTGCATTGCTATCAATGTCCATCTTCTTCTGGTCCTCATCAGAGTAATCTTCAATAGCTTTCTCTATCATGGCACCGTTTCCTCCTGGTGTAGCCACCTTGGGATTGTACGGGCCATTGACGATAGATTGCCACATCTTGCTGTCTTGATATCTAACGAAGCCTTCCATGCGTCTGCTCCATGATCTGAAGTTTTCAGGGGTGATGACAGGTGCTTTAGTCATCGTCCCCATTTCTACTTTAGACTTGTTGAGGGCCATTTTGAGTGAGTTGTTAGGAGGAGTGGAAAACGGGTTGATTTGGATGGTAAGATCTCACAATCAAGAGCCTAAAATGCTCTGATACCAATTGCAGGATCGGTGTTTGTCACTAACACTTGGTTTTTCTCTCAAACTCACTAATACTACACTCGAATCAGATGAAGCAGAGTCTTTTCTAAGAGCTTATAATAATATACTAAATAACAAAGAACACAAGGATATAGTTTTCAAGGTATTTGTATATATTACTTCTCAGCTCAAAGTGTTATAAGACTCTTACAAGCATGTTTATGAGTTACAATGAGAAACTATATATAATACTTCCTACAGCCGGATATACTTTGATACCAGCTGGGAACCTATGACTAAAGCATATACTACAATGCTAGAGTTAAGTTATCTTAGATAAAATATTATCTAAGATATGTTAGTCATGACATGTCCATGACTTACCTTTTGTTACTAACTAAAAATAGTAATTGTACTAACTAATCAAGGTGAACAGTGGAATAAAGTATGGTCAACTACATGGCTTTTAAGAAAATGCTATGCAGTATATAAGAGGTCTGCAGCGGACTGTCAGGAGGACCATACTTATGTCCACTAGTTCATAGTACTATCTTCCGAAGGTTAGTTGGCTTCAGAAGAGCAACTTCTTCCGAAGCCACTTATACTTCGGAAGACACTACTTCTTCCGAGGCTTGAGGGTTTCTTCTTCGGAAGTTCTCTTCTTATCTTTTCTTCTAAGTCTTGAACTTCTCAAGTAGACACTTTGTCTTCGGAAGCAGAATTTCTCTTCGGAAGTTCAGCTTACACTTTCTCTTCGGAAGAACTCTGTTTCCTTCGGAAGCTCCATACTTAGCTTTGGAAGCCTTTGTTAGATGTAACAAAATAGACTAAGTGATTTGGTTTTGGTTGCACCAGCCTTCTTCTTGATCCAACACCCTACAACCTACTGTGGATTTCACCAGTAGCCTAACTGATGACCTGGTTAGGGCTAGTTGGACTGAGCACGGAAGGACTGAGGATAAGAAGAAGGCATTAGAATAGAAGAGGAAATGGTTCGATGCTAGGAAGGTGGTTGGTAGTAGCAGCAAATGCAAGCTTCATTATCAAGGGGAGGCTAGTAGGTTCTATCTAGGCAAGACAAAATAAGGTTGAAACAAAAGATCTAATGAAGAGGCAAGACAAAATGACCATGGTAGAAAGGCTAGGAGGCTGTATCTAGGCACAAGCCCCTTCTGCAACAAATGCAAGCTTCATTATCAAGGGTAGTGTAACCCATGCCTTTTTTTCAGTGAAATAGACATGGACATCTGATTAAAGACTGCACTTACGAGCCTAGAAAGCAATGCTATGAGTGCGGAGATCCAGGGCACATGAGGAACAAATGTCCCAAGCTAGCAAGAGACAAAGACACCCAACCTAACAAACCTAAGGGAAGAGCATTCGTGATGGATCCGAACGGTGCTCGTGAAGATCCTGATGTGGTGAACGGTACGTTTCTCAAAAACGAACATCTTACTACTATTCTATTTGATATAGGGGGGACTGCTATTTTGTTTCTACTACCTTTAGGCCTTTTAGATTTGACTGCTTGTACTTTAACCGAAACATTTACAGTAGAACTAGCTGACGGTAATATAATAGAAACTAATGAAATCGTCAAAAATTGAAAATTGATCTTAGAGGGTAATTCCTTTGATATAGATCTGATGCCTATTAAATTAGGAGGTTTTGACGTAGTGGTAGGAATGGATTGGCTAGCTAAAAATAGGGCTAAAATCATGTATGACAAGCGTTTGCTTAAGATACCAATAGCCAGCAGGGAGATGTTAGTAGTCCATGGAGAGAGAAACCACCAACTATGCCCCATGATATCCTACTTGAAAACCACTAAAAGCCTCAAGAGAGGACACACCACGTTTATAATTTACGTGATGAAGGCCAAAGGGGAAAAGAATATTGTAGACATACCTGTGGTGTTTGAGTACTTGGAAGTATTTCCCGAAGACTTACCAGGACTCCCTCCGACCCGACAAGTCAAATTTCAGATTGATCTAGTACCTGGCGCTGTGCTGGTGGCTAAAGCACCTTACCGACTTGCTCCACCCGAGATAAGGTAGCTTATTCTACAAATCCAAGAATTGCTTAACAAGGGGTTTATACAACCCAGTGTTTCACTGTGGGGTGCACCAATGCTGTTTGTTAAGAAGAAGGATGGAACACTACGAATGTGTATCGACTATCGGAAACTGAACAAACGTACCATAAAGAACCGATATCCCCTCCTCAGAATTGATGACTTAATCGATCAATTTCAAGGAGATAGCTATTTCTCTAAGATAGACTTGAGGTGGGATACCACTAACTGAAAATAAAAGAAGAAGACATTCCTAAAACAGCCTTCAGAACTGGGTATGGACACTATGAGTACCTAGTCATGCCTTTCGGATTGAGTAACGCACCCACAACATTCATGGACCTCATGAACCGTGTGTGCCACCCATACCTAGAAAAGTTCATGATCATATTTATCGACGATATCTTGATCTACTCTCAAAGAAAAGAGGAACATGAGAAGCATCTCCGATTAATCCTTGAACTACTCAAGAACGATCAGCTATACCCGAAATTCTCCAAATGTGAGTTCTGGATGCGCGAAATCCAATTTCTTGGGCATATAGTGAATAAGGATGGAATCCAGGTGGATCCACCAAAATTAGAAGCTATCAAGAACTGGAAGATTCCAGAAACGCCTATCGAGATCAGACAATTTCTTGGTTTGGATGGTTTTTACAGGAGGTTTATCAAGGATTTCTCTCAAACAGTACAGCCACTAACTGCTTTGACCAAGAAGGATACAACTTATGAGTGGGGAAAGGAACAAGATAGTGCCTTTAACCTGTTAAAGTAAAAACTCTGCAGCGCCCCGATCCTTACCCTACCAGAGGGAACTAAGGACTTTGTAGTTTATTATGACGCCTCGCATCAAGGTTTTGGTTGCGTGTTAATGCCGCGGGAAAAAGTGATCGCGTATGTGTCCAGATTGCTGAACGAGCATGAAAGGAATTACATGACACACGATTTGGAACTGAGTGCAGTGGTGTTTGCACTCAAAATATGGAGACACTACCTCTACGGTACTAAGTGTGTTATCTACACCGATCACAAAAGCCTGCAACATATTCTGGATCAGAAGATGTTGAACATGCATTAGAGGAGAAGAGTAGAACTATTAAGTGACTACGAATATGAGATTCGCTACCATCCTAGAAAGGCAAACGTAATGGCCAATGCCCTGAGCAACAAGGAAAGGGAAAACCCCTTCGTGTTCATGCCCTAAGGATGAGCGTGTACACTAGCCTTGTTAGTAGATTGAAAGAAGCACAGGAGGAAGCCCTCAAGGAAGATAAGATGTCTGGTGAGATGTTAACAGGGATGGAGAAGCGTTTGGAAGTAGTCAACGATAGATTGTACAAATGTGAAGGAAGGATATGGGTGCCTAACCATGGTGGAATAGGGGGTATGATTTTGGACGAGGCACACAAACCTAGATATTCGGTTCACCCGGGAAGCGATAAGATGTATCAAGACTTAAAGACACTATTCTGGTGGCCCGGATTAAAGAAATCTATTGCTACGTATATGGGCAAATGTTTGATTTGAAAAATGGTGAAGGCCGAAAACAAAAAACCTTCAAGAACCCTACAGCAACCCGAAATCCCGAAAAGGAAATAGAATAACATTACGATGGATTTTGTCACGAAACTACCAAGAACATCTCACGGTCATGACGCTATTTGGGTTATCATGGATAGGCTTACCAAATCAGCCCATTTCTAACCAACTCGAGAGGACTATGAGATGTCAAAGTTAGCCCGACTATACACTGATGAAATAGTGACTCGGCATGGAGTGCCGCTCTCGATTATCTCAGACCATGATATTCACGTCATGACTTTAGAGATCTCTCTGATAGGCTCTGGGGACCCGTCTAGACATAAGCACCGCGTATCATCCTTAAACCGACGGACAAAGTGAGAGGACCATTCAAACTTTAGAAGACATGCTGAGAGCTTGCGTGATCAACTTTGGTGGAAGCTGGGATAATCATCTTCCCCTAGTGGAGTTCTCCTATAATAATAGTTACCACACAAGCATAAAAGCAGCCCCGTATGAGGCTCTATACGGCAGGAAATGTCAATCACCATTAAGTTAGAATGAGATAGGTGATAGTCAAGTGGTGGGACCCGATATCATAATAGAAACCATAGATAAAATAGTTAAGATAAAGGAGTGACTGAAAACAGCCAGAGATCATCAAAAGAAATATGCAAACAGAAGATGAAAACCCCTTGAGTTCCAAGTGGGCGATAAAGTAATGTTAAAGGTTGCACCGCCGGAAAGGAGCTGTGAGATTTGGCAAGAAGGGAAAGCTAATCCCAAGATATATTGGACCGTTTGAAAGACTGGCAAGGATTGGCCCGGTAGCATACTAGCTCAGATTACCTGAAGAGCTAAGTTACATACATAACACTTTTCATGTGTGTAATCTGAAGAAGTGTTTGGTGGACAAGACCAAAGAACTGCCATTAAAGGAAGCAAAAATAAATGACAAATTGAACTTTGTGGAGGAGCCCATAGGGATTACTAATCGGATGGTCCAGAAACTTAGACGAAGTCGCATACCCAAGGTGAAAGTAAGATGGAATTCTAGGCGAGGACCCAAATTCACTTAGGAGCGAGAAGATGAAATAAGTAAGGAATATCCGCACCTCTTTAAAGCCCACCCGTGCAAAGTCTAATTGAAGCTTAAATTTCAGGACGAAATTTCCTAAACGGTGGGAGAATGTAACAACCCCTCCTCGACTCCAAGATGAGTGTGAATCCAAGGATCTCAATTCAGGAATTATAGTATTCAAACAAAACAAGTTAATGATCACGGAATAATCATTAATTGCTATTTAATTGTGTTAATTGTTAATTGAAGAACACAAACACGATGTCACAGTAAATACGAACACAATAATTGATTCAAAAGTATTTCATTAATTATTGAGTAATGATTACAAAAGAATAATTATAAATACTGCGAACATTGATTTCTTCAATCGAATGAATGTTGTTGTTGATGGGACAGTGGCTAGGGTTGCACAATGAAATAATGGTTGACAGTTGTAATATTGCTTAATTGTGTTACCAAGATGTGAAACCTACGACTCATATTTATAGGCACTTTGAGTCAGTTAAGGAAACACCGGATCTCTTGGGATTTGATATTGTTGACTTGTTGACTTGTTGAGATTGAAATCGTACAAGTGTTCTGGACTTCCGCAGGAGTCTTGTCTTTCGTAGAAGTCTTGTCTTCTGTAGAAGTCTTGTTCTTCCATAGAAAACTTGTCTTCCGTAGAAGTCTTCACCATCATGCAATCCTTATCTTCCGTAGGAATCTTCACTTGAGTGATCCTTGCGTGATGTTCATTTGAAGACAAAGGATGTCTTGTAAGTAACATATCTATGGATTAACATTATTGTTCATCCGTAGATGTTCCTTACACGGCTGATTTCAGAAATCCTACCAAGTATATTGTTTTTGCCTGTCATCATACAAAAAGCAACACATATATAAATGGGTTAACCTATATACTCAAAGCATATATATATATACTGATAGTTAGTTGCAATCATTTATTACAAGATTTGATTAAAGTTCTAAGCCTATCCAAAATGATCTAGACCTATTCTTTCTATATCTAACAATACTCCCCCTTAGGCTTTGATCCTTGAATCAATCCTTCAAAACTGAAAGTTCCTTGACTCTGGCAATCATTTTGTTGTAAAAGTAAGACACAGCAGTCTTCTGATCATCATATTTGTAGTTGATCTTCATCTTGCTGAGCTTCTTTAGAGTTTCAAAACTAAGGCCCAAAAGATCTTCTTCCGTGGTGAGTGTGTCTAACACTTTGTTGTTATACACCACCTCTAGCTCATCATGTTCTGATATTCTGAGTTCTGAGACTTCATTAAAATTTGTTCCCTTCAGCAGTCCAGCATTATGTCTTCTTCTCTTGTAAGCTTTTGCATGTAAGTTTGTCAACCACTTGTATTACATGGACATGCAGGAACAGATCATTTTGTGCTCTTTCATCGGTCAGCTTGGGAAAGAATTTGTTATATAAGTATGAAGTGTAGCTAGGATAAAGTAACTTGATTTCCACAGGGTCAAAGATCATGATTCGTTCAGCTTTCTTGTTCTCAGCATTCCTTAGCAGCACTAATTCCTTTGTTTTCTCAACATATCCCCATTCAGTTATGGGATATGTGTATTGATTCCCTTCAATTGACTTGATGGCTGCTGTATTTCTGTTGTTGTATCCAATCCTCCTCAAGAATTCATCATCTACTGATTCCGAGGCATTGTATTTAAACCTTTTAAGGCCCTTAATTCTTCTCTTGTGCTTAGCATCTTCTCTTTTAGCCTCAGCAAGCACATCATCCTTGAATTTTGTCTTCAGTTTACCCACCAGTATTGAGAAATCTCTTCCTCTTGGGTGTATAGGGTAATTAGACATTATCAGACTTTGTAAGTCTTTGAGATCACTCTCAGGTAAGCATAACACTGAAAACACATCCTGGAAGTATTCCACTCTTCTAGATGTTCTCTTAATTACTGCACAATCCCAGTCTAGATCATATTTTCATGCCATAATCCTATTTTCTTCTACAGAACTGGGAGTTGTGAGGTGATCAATCAGCTGAATCATGGTAGACTTTCATTCAGTGATTTCTCTGACAGTAGTACCAAGTGGCCACACTTTGCCTGGGATGACTTCTCTTGGTTCTATGATCAGTTTTTCTTTCCCTTTGTGCTGGTCTTTAGATTCAACAGTTATAGGATCAGCAGGTAGTTTGTTTTGTTGCTCATAGGATAGATTTGGAGCTTCAGTTCTGAATCTAATGCCAGTTTCAAGTTCAACTTCCATGACATGCTCCATCATCCTCCTCAGTTCACCAACTTTTCTTCCCTTCAGCTCATGTGACTTGTAGTTATGACCTTGTAACCAGCAAGTCATATTGTACTTGCTTAGCTTAGCTATGTCACAATGGCCTAACTCTTTCTTAATCTTCTGAACTGATTGAAAGATAGTGAATGCTTTGTAGTCACAGTTTGTAATCATAAATCTTGCAAGCTCAAACTCTTTCAGTAAATCCTTCATCTCAGATAAGTTCATCCTCTCAACCATGTCATAAGGGAAACAATGGTTTATGAGGGTCATAAACATAGTTGACTCGGGCCTCTCTTCCATAATATTTTCAGTTGTTAGAATATCATCAGCCTTTGAGTCTTTATGGTCAGTTGGTGAGTCCATCTTGGTTAGCTCATCCCACTCTTCATCGCTGTCGCCATCATTACTGGATGTCAACTTCACAGTAGATACATCTACTGAAGGAGTATGCTCAGGAGATGTGGGCTTTTGCTTTTTGGGGGAACCTTCATCTTCATTCTTCTTCTTGATAGAGTCCAAGTATTGTCTCTTTCGTGAATACAAAATAAGTTTCTTTGAAGCTCCAGTAGATTGTTTTGATTGTTTAACACTTCGGGCATCCTTTGATTCCAAAGCACAAATCTTCATCTTCAACTGTTCAATCTCTTGATCTTTCTTCTTTATCAGTTCAGCTTTTGCAGACACATCATCAGTGATTTGCTCTACTTTAGAGATCAGTTGTTCCTTTTCATCTTTCTCGTATCTCACAGCTTCTTGCAGTTCTTGTTCATGTTTGAGCAAAGCATCAATCACTTCATTGTTACTTTGTGCATCTTTTATAAGCCTTTTCAGTCTGGCTTCTTACTTCATTAACTCTTCAACCTTTTCTTTCACAATCCCTTTTAGCTCTTGAATTCTTTGTTTTCTTTTATTGGATTTGATCACTAATTTGTTGTACTCAGCAACCAAATAGCTCTTACTAACAGGGATGTCCTTATCACTCAGATCATCCTCATTATAAGCAACAACATCCATAAAATTGTCTGCTCTTCTTCTATTGGTTCACCAGCAGTTTGATCATCATTCTTCTCAGTAGAAGCAGCACTTGCTAAACTTGAGCAGTGCTCAACTGTTTGATCAACAGGCTCTTGATGTTTAGGTTGGGACATTTGCTGAGCATCAAGAATTGGAGATATGGGTTCAGTGTGATCTGACAAGACTGTGTTTTGGGAGTTGGAGAGTGAGAGTTTTATTATGCTAGCTTGAGACATTAAATCAGTCTCACCAAAGTACACTGAGTTCTGAGACTGAGTGATGTGTATAGGCTCAGTATTAGCACTCTCAGATGTCTGTTGTTTTGGTGTATCAGGGAGTGAATGAAGAGGGGATATGGTTTGGAAGGATGAGACTGGCTGAGTGCTTTGTGATGATGAGAGTGAAATCACTGGTAATTCTTGAAGTATAGGAGAGATAGACTGGGTGTTTTTAGTGGATGTTGATAGTTGTTGTGGAGATTGATGATGAATAGGTGAGATGGGCTCAGTGTTTATGTTGGCTGGTGATTGGTGTTGGTGAGGGAGTGTTTGACTAGGTGAGTGTGATGCTTGATCAGAATTAGCAGATGTCTCTCCTTGTTCATCTATCCATACCAATTCTTGTGTTATGTCAGCGTGTGCATCCACAACATGAGCAAACATGGGCATATCTTCACCTTGATACTTGCCGCTGATCTTGTTCAGTATAGACCTACCCAGATGGGCTTGTACAAACACATCACCTTCCCTTGCAATCCTCAGAAGTTCAGCATTGATGATCAGTTGCAGAAACCTTGGAAACATGTACATCTTGTCTGACCTTTGCACTTTAACTTGGTCGCACAGACAACTAAAGATGTATTTAGCATAGTTGTATGTCCTCCCTTCAAAGATTCCTATGATGCCTGAAGATATGTGCCTAGAAAATCTATCTAATCCGGACTTTCGGTTAGATATGCACTTGAGATAAGTGTGGCATAGGAATCGGTAAGGCTTGCACAATCTTCCCTTCTTAATTTCTCCTTTATCAAAATCTCCATCATAGTCCATCAGATTGAACACTTTCTCAATGTACTCATTCTCAAACACATCAGGGTGCCCTTCTTCTTGATCTCCCAATTCAAGTGATCTTCTGATAACTTGTTCATTTATCCGAAGTCTTTCATTTCGGATTTCAGAAACTATAATCTCCTCTTCTCCATCTTGTTCTATTCGAGTTGAATTCCAGAAATCCACAATATGATCTTGATGAATCACAGGCTCTGCCGTCAGGGCATAGAAAAGCCTGGACCGTCGAAGATATCTGATGATATCTCGACATCCTTCTGATGCAGGATCATCAGCGTTTAGGAATGCACACACATTGTGCTCTTTCACAAACCTATTCATCATCTGTACATAAGAATAATGATAAGCATGTTAGTATCAGTGGTGCAGACATGAATACAAACAGTTTTTACGATAATCATGAACCAAACAGTTCATTATTGATGATTATGACGTGATTTACCTTTAAAACCGTAGTCTGTGATCAAGATTACGTGTTTGTTTTGAGGTTTGAATGTTTGTGGAAGAGGGAAAGGGAGTGCGTTTTTCTAGGTCAAAAAGTGAAAGGTGCTCTGAAAAGTGATTAATGAATTCTTAAATTCAAAAACCTTATTTATAAGCAGACACATTAATTTCATTTATTTATTATGTTGGGCCCACTTTCCTTTTATCCCTTTTCGTGAACATTTATTCCGGATGTATCACTGCTTCCACAGATCATATGCGGAACCATAACATCTGCGGATGCCAGAGCATCTGCGGATGCCTTAATTAATTAAAAATTAAATGCAACATTACTGATTACATCTTATTCATAGATTACCATTATATGAACATGAATTATACTTTCAAAATCATTTGCACATCCGTTAGTTTACAAATTCATAGATTACTGTTCGTTCTGCTGATGCAGAAATTTCACTGTTACTTCTGCGGATGCAGAAATTTGACTGAAACTTCTGCGAATATTAAAGTTTCATTGAAACTTTAAATGTATGATTCCTATCAAGTGATAGAATCATTTCTTGATGTTGGACCTTGTTGACTTTGTTTGTATGACAATTGAGTACAAGCAAGCAAGCATCCTGTATCCTGCATCTAAGTTAGTGCTCAAGTTCCAATTCCTTCATAGTTGATTTAACAGCTTTTTATTGATTTTCATGCATTACCTACTCCCCCTAAATTTGTGATTAATGTGAAATTGTTTCATTCATCATAAATTTATGTTGGAAATAAGCACGAAAGGCATATGTCAGTCCGATTGAGAAGTAATCTTTTAAGAAGAAAATTAAACAAAAGACTCAAACGATACAAACATGCATATATATAGAGGGATCATACTATGACTCTAGGCTTCTGCTGATGGTGCTTATTTGAATAATACTTGATCTAGCGCACACCTGATTGTAAGTACATAGATCCACTGAAATTCATATATGAGTAATGTATTAACTAGGCATGCTCTTTATCATGTTTTGAAGTTTGTTAATCAGTAACTGTCATGTGCTCCACATTCAATTCTCGGTAGAGTTTGTCTTCCATTGGTGAGTCAAATCATCACTTTTTCACACTTAGAAACTATGTACATTAAGTTATAAGTTTTATCTTGAGACAGAATTGTAGTCTCATTAATGCTTTGATGTTTAAGCTCTTTAAGATAATATACAGTTGATCACAAGAGATTCTTTTGATAGCTGAGATATGATCCTCATAAAGTCACCAGGTCTTTACTTTTGTAAAACAGAGGTGTACTTCTCCCAGGTCTTTGTTTACACAAAACAGAGGGAGAATGAAGATCATACTCTTTAATCATATTCCCAGGTCTTTATTCACACAAAACAGAGGGAATATGAATTTTGCAAAGATAGAAGATTATAAAGTGTTTTACATAGTATGCTTGGGTAAGTGATTTGATCACATCAGGATATGACTTACTTGCCTGATCCTCAAAATGGAGTTCCCACAGACAGTCACCTTGTTCATTATGTTTGGCATGCTCTTAGTGTAGTTTCCACTCAAGATGAACCTACTCACATATAAAATGTTGTAAATCAGTTTGAAGTTTAGTGATGCTGATGAAGTAAGCCTAGGCATAATGTACTATCATTTCCCATACATATGTCATGTAGAAATAAACACAGAAATGAAAGGTTGCATTTTTTTTATTTTATTTTTTTTTATTTTATTTTTTTTTTTAATTAGAGATTACTATACATAAGAACAGTCACATGCTTTTGAAGATTTAGTCTAAGTTAATCATACCCAAAGATTCAATTAGAAAATCAAATCTAACAGAATCAAAGGCTTTAGTGAACAAATCAGCAAGCTGATTTGTTGTGTCCACTTTGATTAACTTGATTAAACCCTTTTCTGAGCAATCCCTCAGAAAATGATATCTGATTTCAATATGCTTTGTTTTACTATGTTGAACTGGGTTAGCAGTGATGAACATAGCAGCTGAATTATCAATATGAATTGGTGTTTGAAGGAAATTATAACCATAATCAAGTAATTGGTTTTGCAACCAAAGTACTTGAGAACAACCAGCTGAAGCAGCTATGTACTCAGCTTCAGCTGTGAACACAGACATGTTAGTTTGCTTCTTGCACTGCCCTGAAACAAGTCTTGGTCCTAAAAATTGACATCCACCAGTTGTGGATTTTCTATTGTTGTTGCATCCTCCAAAATCACTGCCTGAGTATGAATAAAGACTGAAGTCACCATCTTTTGGATACCACAGTCCTACAGCTGGTTTTCCTTTCAGATATCTGAAGATTCTCTTCACAACAATCAGATGAGATTCCTTTGGATCAGATTGATACCTAGCACAAACACAAACAGCAAACATTATGTCAGGCCTACTGGCAGTTAAATACATTAAAGATCCAATCATAGATCTATACAATCTCTGATCAACAAATTTTCTAGCAGGGTCAGGCATAATCTTGTCTATTATTGAAGCAGGTGTTTTGCATGATGAGGTATCAGTAAGATTGTACTTTTTTAAAATCTGATGTATGTACTTTTCTTAATTGATGAAAATTCCATCTGTTTTCTGATGAACTTGTAAGCCAAGGAAAAAGGTCAATTCTCCCATTGAGCTCATCTGTAATTCAGATTTCATTAACTCTTCAAAACTTTGACAAAGTTTATTGTTGGTTGATCCAAATAAAATGTCATCTACATATATTTGAACCACCAAAAGATCTTGATGTTCTTGTTTGAGGAAGAGAGTCTGATCAATAGTCCCTCTTTTATAGCCATGCTTCAGCAAGAAGGATGATAATGTTTCATACCACTTCCTTAGTGCCTGATAAAGTCCATACAAAGCTTTGTCTAGCTTGTAGACTCGATGTGGATGGTCAGGATCCTCAAATCCAGGGGCTTGATCCACATATACTTCTTTATCAATTTTTCCATAAAGGAAAGCACACTTGACATCCGTTTGATACACAGTGAACTTCTTGAATGAAGCATAAGCTAGAAAGACCCTGATTGCTTCAATTCTTGCAACTGGAGCAAGGACTTCATCATAGTCTATCCCTTTTTCTTGAGTATATCCTTGAGCAATCAGTCTCGCTTTGTTTCTCACGATTATACCTCTGTCATCTAGCTTGTTTTTGAAGAGCTACCTTTTTCCAATTGGATGCTGACCTTGAGGCAAGTCTATAAGATTCCAGACCTTTTGTTTTCTGAATTGTTGTAGTTCTTCTTGCATAGCTTTAATCCAGCTATTGTCCTTTAGAGCAGCTGTAATGTTTGCAGGAACTATCTGAGATAAGAAGCAGGTGAACAGGCAAATATTTGCCACTCCACCTTTGCTTCTGGTAGTTCTTGCATTTAGGTCTCCTATGATATTATCTGATGGATGAGACTTATGAATTCTGCTTGTTGAAATAGTATCAACTGGAATGGTTGACTCTAAGTTTGTGAAATCCATTGGAGCTGATGGATTCAGCTGTGATATTGAGTCTATGAAGTAGTCAAAGGGTTCAAGTTCAACAGGATCAGTTTGAACTTCAGTTTCATTATGGTTTCTTTCGCAGGAATTTCTACGGAGGCATTTTATTCTTCCGTAGGAGTACCAGCAACATCTACGGAGGCATTTTGTTCTTCCGTTGGAGTTACAGAAACCTCTACGGATTGAGATTGTTGATCTGCTCACAAGTTTTGTTGATTCAAAACATCCTCTCCACCCCTAGGAGCATTGGTTGAAGCATTATTTACATCTACGGATGATGGATGATCATCTGCGGATGTATGTGCATGAACTGCGGATGAAGGGTTTGCTTCTCCGGATGTATCTTCATTCTGCTGACTTGTCAAATTATTTGATTCTTGTTGTAGTATAGTTGAAGGTTGTGACCTTAGAGGATCAGCTGATAGTGGCACTTCATTCAAACTTGGGGGAACAAATGGATAGCATGTATCAGCAGAACCTGCATTGATTAAATATCCAGTGTTAAATGACTCTTTTAATGCATTTATATCAAATAACCAAGATGATCCTTTTACAGTTGTTGTAAACATGGATTCATCAAAAGAAACATTAGGAGTCTCTTCAACAATGTTATATTCTGGAATGTAAACCCTATATGATTTAGATGTGGATGAATATCTAACAAAGAAACCATCATAGGCTTTTTCAGAAAATTTTCCCAATTGTTCTTTAGTATTTAACACAGATACATGACACCCAAAAGCTCTAAGATATCCAATAAAAGGCTTTCTTTTGAATAAGAGCTCATAAGGAGTTTTATTATATTCTTTGACAATTAAAGTCCTATTTTGAACATTGCATGCTGTATTCACAGCTTCTGCCCAGAATGTGATGGGCAACTGAGAGTCAGCTAGCATTGTCCTGGCTGCTTCTATGAGAGTTCTATTTCTTCTTTCAGCAACTCCATTTTGTTATGGAGTTCTTGGTGCACTGAATTTCCTTGCTATGCCTTTATTCCTGCAAAAAGAATCTAAATCAGCATTAACAAATTCAGTCCCATTATCACTCCTAAAAATTTTAACTTTTAAATCAAGTTGATTCTCAATCTTGATCATAAAGTCCATTAATGTTTCAGATGTTTCACTCTTTTGTTTTAAGAAAAAGACCCAGGTGAATCTAGTGAAATCATCCACTATCACTAAGCAATATTGCCATTTTCCAATGCTCATCACATTGGTTGGACCAAAAAGGTCCATGTGAAGCAATTTGAGTGGTGTAGTGTTAGTATTGATTAATTTGGATTTATGAGACACTCTATGTTGTTTTCCTTTATAACAAGAAGAACAATGATTTGAACAATGAAACTCTTTCTTTGGTAGGCCAATGACCAAGTCATTTTTCACCAATTTATTCATATTCTTCATGTTGGAATGAACAAGCCTTCTATGCCACAATTGTGATTCATCTTCTGAGGACTTAGATAACAGGCATGTCTCATGGCTTGTGAGTGTTGTGTTGTTCATATCCAAAACATATGTGTTTCCTTTTCTTGATGCTTTAAGAAGGATCCATTCTGCTGGAACTGAAAAACCTGGCTTAAGAATGTAACAATTAGTGTTATCAAATAATTTTGTATAGTTTTGATCACAAATTTGAGATACACTAAGTAAATTGTACTGCAAATTTTCACAGTAATTCACTTTTTCAAATGTGAGCACACCATTTCTTACCATTCCTTCACCAACTATTTTACCTCCCTTCTTATCCCCACTAAATGCCACATATGAGGCATATTTATGTTTGAAGTCACGGAGAAGAGAACAGTTTCCTGTCATATGTCTGGAACAACCACTGTCAACATACCACTTGTTGTCAGCTCTCCATGATTGTTCATGCATAAAAAAGAGATCAATTAGAATTGACAACCCAAGCCTTAATTGTCTTGGGTTTGCCAGACGTGCCTACAATAGTTACTCCTTCATGAATTAATCTTGAAGTTTCAGTATTAATTGATTCTTTGTGATTTGATGGTGGTAAGGATGATTCTATTGAAGACGAGTCAGATTTTTAGATGTCTTCTTTCTTGTTTGATTCTATCTTCATCTTGTCTTTCTTTGGTTGATATTTTGATTTTGAAGTTGATCCTGAATTTCTGAAAGTTATATCATCTTTCAATTTTGATTAAGTCACAGGAGTTCCTTTTTCAAAATTATCAAAGAAATCATCATTCACTTTAGTCTTCTTGTCTGACAGGTCCACCTTTTTATGAGGTGTTTTAGACTGAGTTGATATTCTTTTCTTCAAAGACTTATCCGTAGCAGAAGATTTTTTCTTTGATTTTTGTTGGTCTTTCTTGAACTTTGATTCTTTGTCACTTTCAGATGATTGAGAATCTAATTCAGACATTTTAGCATTTGACTTCTTTGTGCTCTTTGTCTTGTTCTTCTTGTTGAAATAACATTCCTGAGTTGAATGTTTATTTTTGTTGCATATTGCACAATGTTTATTGAAGTAGCAATCAGAAGTCATGTGATTGTTCATATTACATATGGAATAGTAGCTGCTAAAATAGCAGTCATCTGTATTGTGATTTTTCATATCACACCATTTGCAGTATTTTTCTTCTGAATTGTCTTCAGATTCAGACTTCTTTTTCTTGTTCAGCTTGTGGGGCTTCAACTCCTTTCCCAATGGATCACTTGATTTTTTCTTGCTTTTGCTAGGAACACCATCAACTGATTCTTGTTTAACTTTAGCTGACCTTTGTTGCTTGAGATCCAACATTTTCTGAGCATGTTTGTTGGCAGTCCTTTTTGATACCTCATCCGAAGATTCGGCTTTAGTCTTCCGCAGGTGTTCTACGAATTCAGCAGATTTTGCCTTCTGCGGATCTTCAACTGAAGAATTTTTCTTATGTTTAGTTGATGCTTGTTTCTTCTTACCTTTATCTGAATGGGATAAAGGTACCTCCTTACTTGATCCGCAGTTAACTACTTCCTTTGATGATGAACTTTTGTGAAGATTCAGTTCTTGAAGTCCTTCATTTAGTTCAGCAATCCTCTTGCAGATAGTCTTCAGCATGTTTCTTTGCTTTGGAGGATATTGCAGCTTTGATTCTTCAAGTACTTTTGGAAGACCAGTTTCAACATGAACATTCTTACCAATGTTCAGTTGATCAACATCATGTTCATCAGAATCATCCAAGTCATCACATTTATCATAATCAAATTCTGAGTCGTTGTGTTTTAAAGCTTCTGATTCAGAAGACTCAGTTTCACTCACCTCAGCTTCATTGTTAATGTTTATTTGATTTATTTTTATGTCAATCTTGGTGTTGGGCACAAAATGATTTGACAATGTGTTTGTCATTGTTTCAGGTGGAGTTGTGTAATTATCATTTATAGGTGGTGCAACAGCATTATAACCCAACCCATACCTATTCTTTGATTCAATATGAGAGTTTAACAGCTTCTCATATTACTGAGATGAAAGTTGAAACTTCTGAAGTTTCACTTCAGTTGATGCATGATCAGCCATGGATTTGGCTAAGGAAGTGGTTAGATGCTCAACTTGGGCTTTAAGGCTGTAGTTTTCAGAAACAAATTTTTCTAAATCCTTTTGCAAAGAATTAATTTTGATTTGATATAATTTATGTTCTCTTACATGTGATTCATTTAAAATCATAGTTTCTTTTACTTTGTCAGCCAACTGTTGAGCATGAACTTTATACCGTTCGACTTCCTCAACACATGATGATGAACACAATCTTTCTCTTACCTCTCTGGCCATTGGAGGAACTTTGTTTTCCATGTGAGCTATCAAAGCTTGATTCTCTTCTAAGACTTCCTTTTCATACATACTCCAGTCACAAGTTCCATCTTGAAGTATGATCAGCCCTGACTCCTTTGAGTTACTAGGTCCTGCTGAATCATTTGTGGCTAGTGGGGAGGTATTGGTCAGCTGGGATTGTCTGAGCTGAGATCTTTGAGAATTTGATTGTTGATGACATTGAGTCTAATGTTGTTGATGCTGCTGATGTGGTCTTATCTCCGGAGGTGATTGTTTATTGCATTCTCTAGAAAAATGTCAATAGAGATTGCACTTGAAGCATCTTGCCTTCAACTTGTCAACACCAATCTTTGATGCTTTGCTTGCTGCAGCCAGGTTCTTGTTTCTCCTGAGATATTGCTTAGCTCTATAAGCAATCATTGCCATCTGCCATTGTAAATCCATCTCTTCCACTATATCAGGATGTAGTTCTTCCAAGTCTTGCTGGCAGATATTTGCTGAAGTTAGAGAGCTTCCCAGGTATGCTTGAAAACTAGAACTAAAAGCTGCAAATGCTGCTTTTTGTTCTTCAGAATCCAATATCACAGTGATTGGTTCTGACTGATTGTTTTGTTGTGAAGATTTTGTTGTTGCTGTAGTTGTATCTCTTCTGTCAGCAGGTCTTCCTTTATCCTTTTGATTTTTACTTTGAGTTGATTTCTTTGAAGGTTTAGAAGCATAGAAACTGACTTCGTCTTCATCATCACTCAAAGCACAAAAGTTATCACTATCATTGTTTGAAATAAATGCACTTCCAGCATTTTTGTTTCTTTGAAGTGATAAGGTGAGACATGAGTTCTCACACTCTTTTTTCTTGATTGTTCATCCATTTCAAGAGCCTCTACTTTAGCAACCAGTGTGTCTAGACTAGTTGTCTTAAGATCTATGGTGTTCTTGAACATGGACATAGTCTGCTTTCAACTTTCAGGCAAAGTATGGAGCATCTTCTTGTTTAGTTCCACAGTAGTATACTTCAACTCGAAGATATTCATCTTAGTAACGAGTTGCATGAATCTGTGGAGTTGTTGAGGAATTGATTCACCCTCAATATGATGAAAGGTTTCATATTATGATCTAAGGGTGTCTTTCCTGATGCTTCTGATCTCATCACTCCCTTCATAGAGAGTATGAAGTATCTTCCACAAGGAATTTGCTGTTTTGTAATTCTCACACCTGATCAATATCTCTTCAGGCAAAGCCATACTAAGCAAACTATATGCTTTAATATCAACTTTAACCTTTTTGACATCATCAGGTGACAGATCTTTTGTGCTGATTGGTTGATTCTTATCATTATAATCCGGCCCAAGAGTGGGTGGAATATAAGGACCTTCAGTGATGGACTCCCACAAGTCAGAATCAGTGTAGTTCACATTATTTCTGAACTTGATTTTCCAGGATTTAAAATCAGCTTTTGTTACTAACTTTGGTGGTTGATATGATCCACCAAAAGTACTCATAATTTTTTTTAATTAAATGTTATGAATTTAACTCTAAATGTTAATGTAGACAAATCTATCAAAGACTCAGATCTAGTATTCAATTGATGTGAATATAGATCTAAATCAATATAAGTCACTGAAATAATTGTTTAAAAGACGATCAAAGAATTTTAATACTGATAGATCAATTGATCTAAATCAATGAGCACTTGGCTCTGATACCACCTGTGAATCCAAGGATCTCAATTCAGAAATTATCAGTATTAAAATAAAAACAAGTTAATGATCGCGGAATAATCATTAATTGTTGTTTAATTGTGTTAATTGTTAATTGAAGAACACAAACACAATGTCAAAGTAAATACGAACACAATAATTGATTCAAAAGTATTTCATTAATTATTGAGTAATGATTACAAAAGAATAATATAAATACTGTGAACATTGATTTCTTCAATCGAATGAATGTTGTTGTTGATGTGACGGCGGCTAGGGTTGCACAATGATGTAATGGTTGACAGCTGTAATATTGATTAATTGTGTTATCAAGATATGAAACCTAGGACTCATATTTATAGGCACTTTAAGTCAGTTAAGGAAACACCGGATCTCTTGGGATTTGATATTGTTGACTTGTTGACTTGTTGAGATTGAAATCATGCAAGTGTTCTGGACTTCCGCAGGAGTCTTGTCTTCCGTAGAAGTCTTGTCTTCCGTAGAAGTCTTGTTCTTTCGTAGAAAACTTGTCTTCCGTAGATGTCTTCACCATCATGCAGTCCTTATCTTCCGTAGGAATCTTCACATGAGTGATCCTTGCGTGATGTTCATTTGAAGACAAAGGATGTCTTGTAAGTAACATATCTACGGATTAACATTATTGTTCATCCGTAGATGTTCCTTACACGGCTGATTTCAGAAATCCTACCAAGTATATTGTTTTTGCCTGTCATCATACAAAAACCAACACATATATGTATGTGTTAACCTATATACTCAATACATATATATATGTATACTGATAGTTAGTTACAATCATTTATTACAATATTTGATTAAAGTTCTAAGCCTATCCAAAATGATCTAGACCTATTCTTTCTTGATCTAACAATGAGTTAAGACTTGTGCCAAATATTTAAGTAGGCATTTAAGTAGGCATTTAAGTAGGCATTTAAATAGGCATTTTTCTAAGTCATGCGTCTGAACAGTGCCCATGCGCCAGAACAGTCCCCAAGCGCCTAAACAGTGCCCATGCGCCTGGACAGTGTCCATGCGGCTAAGTCTTGGGCGTCCGAATAGTGCTCATGCGCCCAAACTATTGTCATGCGCCTAAGTCCCAGACATCCCAACAGTAGTAATACGCCTAAACAGTGGTCATGCGCCTAAGTTTTCAGGCGTTCCAACAGTATTCATGCGCCTATATAGTGGTAATGCGCCCAAAACTTTACTTGTATATTCGTGCTTATATCTAAGTTATGATTGTTTTTCCATGATTGTTCTACACTTGTTATTGTTATTTAACCATGTAGAGACTATTTTTTTAGCAGAAACTATCTTTTGTAAAATTAATTGAGACAATTTTAGTATCTTCAACACTTAGACGAAAATGGATGTGCATGTACACTCATCCGCGGTTAACAAGCATAATAATAATAAAAATAGACTAAAAATAAGTAATAAAACATTAAAAATGTCATGTCTCGGCCACCCATAACTACCAACCGAATGCTTTCCTTGAAACCCCCAAAAACCAAACACACACTCCACCTATTTCCCACTTCTCCATACATGCAAAACCATAAATCCTCCTTTCATATTTTATTTCCCTCTCCTCTCGATTCCTCCTTTCAACCGAAACACACACACACAATTCTTGCTTTCTAGAAAAATCCCGAGAACAACAAGGATTCCATCCCCACTTCGGAGATTTCTTGCTTGTTTCTAACCTTCTAAACCGTCCCATAAGTAAGTATCATGAACTTCTATTGATTAAACATTGTTAAACTCATCCATATCTTAATGTAAACACCACTCTCAATGTTCTATCAGAAGTTTTCTGCTCGAACCTCGTGTTCCTGGACTTAAACCGCACACAAGGTATTATTTCGTTTAAACTCGTGAGTTATGGGCCGGTATACAAGGATTTCCACCTTGTAAACCTTCTTTAAAGTGTTTTAGAAATACTTAACCCGTTTGTTTTGATAACCAAAGCTTATAAACTGATTAAACAGTGAAACAAACACATAAATATATATATATACACATATATATATACATATATATATATATTCTGGGTTTGAGGTTACAAATGGTTACATGATGATTGATGTGCGTATATGATGGTCACACTAGTGTAAATGAGGTTAAACACCCGATCGAGGCTTAAGGATTAGATTTTAGTAAGTTGAGACTTGTACTACCTGGAAAATAAGAACTTGTTGGCTTGGAAAATGTACTAATGGGTATTACGATTATGGCCAACAAAATCGAGAACCCGAAAAGATAGGAGAAGTGGTAAAACCCTCATAAAAACAAACTTAGTGACATCCATGTTTTTTAAAAGAATTCAAAGATAAAAATAAATATTTTGGAAACAAAAATCAGAATTTAGTGATTTACTAAGTAAAAAGTCATTTACTAGAGATTAATTATAAAAAGTACGCTAACCGGGGGGAAAAATTGGACAAAATCTTAAAAACGAACAAGAAGCCTAAAAAACTATGGACACCATATTGTTTCAGTAGGATAGAGATGCTAAAGTTAGAATTTTGGTTGAAATTAGAAGATTTAAGAACTAGACACTTAGAATTGTCGGTTTTACCGTAACCGGTAACTATAAACTTGTGTTTTAAATCTCATAAGATAAGATCTGAAATTTTAGAGTTCAAACAGGCCTTAATGGACTATAAGAACCTTAAGAAAGTATTAGGGGTCAAGAATTGTAAGGAGACAAACTTTGGGGAGGAAATTATAAATTTTGAAACTTGAGGGGCCAAAGTGTAAATTCTGTATTTTAACCAAAATTTAGTAACAACGTGACTAGAAACTAATATTTAACATATTAATATGTTAATAAATTTATAGGAACCATAAAACTTGACATACACATGCCAAAACCCTAACTTTCTTAAAAGGGAAACTTTTGACGCAAACTTCTAAGAAACAAAACCACGTACATCGTTAACCATAAACACGCACTCATTTACACTTCTAGTGATCTAAGAACCTATAGCTTATTACCTATATCATGATCATAGGGTGCTAGGATTTGGATATTCACTGTGCTTAAGGAAACCGTTGTTTGCTACCAAGGTGAGTTCTTGTGTCCCCCGTTTTTATTATTGTTTTGGGGATGAAGCATGCTCTTTTGAACTGAAAATTTTACTATGCTATTTTATGATATTAGTGTTGTGGATACTGTTGATACATGCTGATGCTTGAATCACAATCACTAATTCTTTTGTGAACCGCTTGTTTTATACGGGTAGATCTACTTGGGGAATCCCCCACACACAATGCCTTCCGAATAGGAAGGGTGCCCCACTGAGATCCTGAGGGATCATTTATGGCATGTGAAAAAATTTTATAAGATACTATGATGAACCATCGGGCAAGTATGGTCCACTGTTTGAGGCTCAGTTCTCCCTTCGGGTTAACCGGAATAACACAACTTTAGAAGAGACTAGTTGGGACTGAGTGCATGGTTGATTGTGACCCCATAACAGTAATAATTGATACCAAAGTCTTAATTATGGACTTTAAGAGTCCATTTTGTTTTTAAACTTCAGCACTTGAACTTACCAACTTTTTAGTTGATACAAAAATCTTTTTGAGTATGTTTCAGGTATCCCTTGATGGAGGTCTAGCTTGACTTGGAAGACTCATTGGATGACCTAGCACCCTGACCTCATGGCATTATTGATTAAAAACTCAAATTTTTGGACAATTTGTATTAAAAATTTCTTAAAACTATGTACTGTTTGTGATGAAACATTTCTATTGTAACCGGCCTAGACTGTATAGTCCTGGATTTCAATAAATTAATGTAACGCCATATGATTTCTCTACTGGTGTGCTCTTATGATGGTTTGTTTCCGATGTCATATTTGTTGATAGTCTGTGACGTCCCACCCTCCCTGGCCCGGGGTGTGACAATCTCCACCAAACAATCTCCACCACTTATCTAGTTTAAAATACTTAGATTAATAATATAAATCATAATTTTAAACATTAACCCAAGTTAAAGTAATATTACTTGAACGGGTGGTCAAACGGGAAGCAAGAGCAAGTGGTCGAGCAAAACTACCTTCTTGATCATGAAATTTGTATATTTGATTTGTAAGCTTTATTGGATCTATACTTGACTTGTTCTCAATCACATCAAGAACCCCTCTAAACGCCTCCTTCTTTTCCAAAGTGTTATCCTTATTATATTGGAATGCTGGATTTAACCAATAAGCACATGCATGAAGGCTCCTCCGTAACATCCTATCCCAACGTGCATCAATAATATCGGTATACTGTTTATAGTTACATTCTTTGTTGCGAAACAACTCTTCAATACCTTTCCTTGCTCTATACATACCTTCATATACGTACCCTAAAGAAGGCTTTTCATTGGAGTCACAAATACACAAAAGCTTTAGAATTAGACCCATAATCTTCACGGTTATAAAACAATTTTTCCAAAATCTATCATCTAAGATGATAAGCCTAACATCCTTAGCTTTTGGTAATTTTAAGACCTTCTTGTAGTCATTAGAAGTCACCATAGCTTGCAAATCTGATTTATGATTATATAAACTTTTTAATGCAATAAATGATGTACCAAAAAGAGTAGCACCTGGATGGATGATTTCTATCCAACCTTGTCTTTTTCTCAACCAATTTAATGGCCATTTATGGTTATAAATGAAAACAGTCACTTGAGATGCAAGAGTTACCAAGTCAGCCATAAATGATATTTCTTAAACATCCTTCATAATTAGATTAATGCAATGAGCTACAACAAATCAATGGATATCTCTCGCATAATAATCTTCCTGTGGCATTGTAGTTAGCAGCGTTATCGGTAACAAAGTGAACAACATTAGCAGCACCAACTAAATCTACCATTTCCCCAAACAAGTTGCTTAAGTTTTCAGCGTTACTCTCGATATACAATGCATCAACAGATTTGATAAATGAAACTCCTTTTCACCAATAGACTAAGAAATTAATAAGAGGTCTCTGTTGTCACACCCCAACCTTAACGGCAGAAACATCGAGATGTGAGGGTTAAGATTGTTCATGCCACATAACGCTAATTTAAAGTGTTAATATTATTAAATTCCAAGGTCATAACATACACTAAGGGGATAGCATAAGTTTCAAGCAAACAAGAATATAAAAGTTCCCATAGCATCATGTGACAATATATGTCACTTTATTATTATCTAGATCCAATCCTAGATGTGATCAAGTCTTTAAATGCAACTTAAGCGGTTTTATTTCCTGAAACATGTTAAAAATAATGCCAATATAATGTTGGTGAGTTTCCATAGATTAATCATACATAGATATATATCAAAAGATGGCAATTCACGTCATAGGTTATTGAATAAAGTAAATAAAGATGGATGAACAAATGTAACAATCAAACCATGACAAATATGACCATTACAAGATCAAACGATTAGCTAAGTGTATGTTGGTACACATGTCCCTAGTTCTAGTTCTGGTGTGCTTAAATGTGATGACTTTCATTTTGTTACATTGATGTAATGTTTTGATATATGTAATGAAAACTCTTTGTTGAATGTTTATTGGTTATTGAATGTTATATCTATTTATATTATTGTTTATTACAAGCTTACATGAACATATTATATGGGTTTACAATTATTAGACATAGTTCTGTATCGTTAAAGATTCAGAAATGTGTTTAACTAAGGCATATGATCCAGTCGCACGACTGGACCATGCAAATGGGCCAGTCGCACGACTAAACCAGGTGATTGAGCCAAACGCACAATTGAGTCATAAGACTGACTCAGTCATACGAATTAATCAACCGTGTGGGTTAGTCGTACGTATGAATGAATCACATGACTCAGTCGCACGACTGAGCCATACGTAAGGCTCAGTCGTACGAATGAAGACTGTAACCTATAAATACCACTTAATTCATGGAAAAACAAAACACTTCTAGAATTCACAACCCTAGCCGTCCCAGAGCGTCCAAGTCGTCCCTTCCAACTTCATAGAGCATTCCTGATCATTGCTAATCAATTCTTAACGTTTTCTAATCGTTAGTTTTGATAGGATTAACATTCTCCCTGATTGGATAGCCAATCAAATAGGATTCCGCACTATTTGATATGGTTTCACGTAGTTTCAGTTAGTACCAGTTTGTACTCGGTCCTAACAAGTGGTATCGGAGCCTTAGCTCTCGATTCTACATGGATTCAATCGTGTTTTTGCAAAAGTCAACGTTTTAAATCAAAAGATCCGTTCCTTTTGCATTAAAAATCGATTTTTACGAGTGCATGTGTTCAAAAGTTCATATTTTTTGAGTTCTAGCCGAGTAGGGTTTTCAAAATCATGATTTTAGTCGAATCGAGTGAAAAATTCTGAAAAAATTTCGAAGTCAGACGTCTCAGTCGCACGATTGATCCAATCGCACGATTGAACTCCATACGCATAGCTCAGTCGCATGATTGATCCAATAGTCTGTTTCAGTCGCACGTTTAAGCTCATTCGTTTGGTTCAGCTCAGTCGTATAGTTCATTCGTACGACTGAACTCATACGCATAGGTTCATGCGCACGATTGACCTCAATCGCACATGTGAACTCAGTCACACTCTTCAATCGTCTGATTGTCTCATTCACACTCCCCAGTCGCATCAGTCAGTCAGTTTGTCAAACTTTCAGTCTAAGTCATCATGGACGAACAATAATATGCTTTCTTAGCCGGGAAGGACTCTAGAATTCAGAATCTCTTGCTTCTGGAAAATGAGATCGGAAATTACAACAAACCACTGAAGCTTCTGTCACTTGACGAATATCCTCAGTGGAAGCAAATGTTTGAGATTCATTTAAATGGAGTGGACACCAACTTATGGAGCACTATTGAGACTGGATACACTATGCCAGTTGGAGCAGACGGTGTTCCACTGACTATAAGTGGTTTGAATGAGGCACAAAAAGTTGCGTACAATGCTAAGAAGAAGGCCTATGCTTTGCTGACACAGTCCATCCCAAAGGACATTTTCAACAATTCTTAAAACACAAGCAGTGCAAGAAGTTATGGAAGGCTTTAGAGAAACGTTATGAAGGAAATGCTACACTTAAGTCTCTAAAGGCTAAAGCTTTGAAGAAGGAGTTTGATAACTTCTCGTCTATTGGAAATGAGAGTCTGGATGACATTATTGATTGCTTCTATCATTTGATGAGTGAACTGCACACTCATGGGGTTAAAACGTCTATGGAAGAAAAGGTGTCGAGTATGGCTAATGGTTTACCTGATAAGTGGGATTCATTTGTTTCCACTCTGAGACATAATCAAGTGCTGGAAACGTTTGATATTAGTGACTTCATTCTGAAACTGAGAGAGGAAGAGGTTCGACAGAAGTACAAGTCCAAAAGGGGTACCTACACACAGAATCCATCTCTCTACAGTGTGACTCCTACTACTACTGTGTCTTCTAGTGCACCTTTGCAGACAGCTTTCGTGTCTAACACATCTGCGAGCATCCCAAGTATATCTTCAAGTTGTGATTCAGGTGGATCATCAAGTGTCCAATTAAGTGCTCCAGAAGCTCATTCTACGAAGTTGAAAACAGAGAACTTGAGCAACGTAACTGTCGAAGTCGCCAAAGAACATATGGACTTTCTTCCTGCAGTGGTTCAGTCGTATGATGGGTTAGTTGCAGGAAAGATCAGAAATTGCCATCTAGCAGATGAAGATTACGAGCAGGTTGATGAAACAGAGCTTGAACGGATGGATATTATATGGGCTCTCGCTAGTGCTGTGCGTAGAGCAAAGAAGTTTGTTAAGAAGACGGGACACAACCTGGTGGCTACAAAGGATACTACTTTTGGATTTGACAAGTCAAAGTCACCTGTTTCAACTATGGTGAAAAGGGCCATTTCAAGAGAGAGTGTGTCAAACCTAAAAAGACTGGAAATGGCAACCTGTTTTCTTCAATCAACAGGAAGGATAAGGACAAAAAAGGAGCTTCAACCAGTCAAGACTCCAAAGCCATGGTAGCATAGGGTGATGAAGGACAAGACTGGTCCTTTCGTTTCTTATCTAATGGTGAAGCAAACATTGCATTGGTTGATGATCTGAATAACGACTCAATGAGTGACGGGGAGAACTCAACTGAGTTGGATACCGCTGATGTGAATGAAACTATAGCTGCTATTGATCACCTAGTGGAGGATGAACTGAATGCAGGATCTGCAACACACCTAGAACCTCAGGCTGCTTTCATGGCTGGCACCTCTACATCTACACAGGTAGAATCTAAAGAAGCTCTCTTTGATAAACATGCTTGTGTTGATTGTAATAAATTTAAAGAAAGCATACATTTAAAATTTGCTAGGTTGTTAGATCAACACAAGCATGTTATAAAGCATATGGGAAAAGACCGTTGTTTCTTTCTTTAACCAAGTTTTGCAAAATGTGAGAGGAACTAGCTAAACTATGTAGTCTTTGCTTTAAGGACTCATTTTCAACTTGTAAAACAGCTCTTTCCTTTTTAGTTTCCTCAATTGTCTTTATGTAAAACTTTATGTCATTTTCTTGATTAAGTGCTACAACTTCGGTTTCCCATAGTTGTTTTCTCAAAACTTCGACTTTTTCTTTATAACTGCTCTTATTTTGTTTTAACACCCAATTAGCCTCAGTGCGCAGTTTTAGCCTCAGAAAGCATACATCTAAACGCCAAACAGAGACCTGTTATAAATAATCCCATCAAGGATCATGTGGTGAGTACTCCTCTGGTTAGTGATCCGGACACTGCAGTTAAAACTGCACCTCCGGTTGCTAATCAGAAGGCTTCAACATCGGGCACAAAGAATAAAATTATAATTGATGACAGGGTGGAAGAGGATGATAATGTACCTCTTGGGTTGGGTTCTCAATCTGCTGTGACACAACCAAAGACTTCAAAACCTACTCAGTCTAAACCTGTTAAGCAAGATCTTAACTATTTTAAAAGACAAAGTAATCATAATGTTAAACAAATCAAATTTGTCAAAGGAGGTGAAAACCAAAGGTTGAGACCAAAAGGCCGATGCCTGAAATGTACTCTCCACCCCACAAGAGATCTCCTAGTCCTGTTGAGAGGAGATCATGCTATACTTATGGACAAAGAGGCCACATTTCTTCATACTATCCTCGCTATTAAACACCTAGGCATAAAGTTGAACTAGATCAGGAAGTGAAACCATTTCCTTCAAAACAGAGATCTAAAACACCTGCTAGGTCTAAGGCACCTACTAGGTCTAAAACACCTGCTAGGTCTTACACCCCTCCCCAACACCATAGACAACACAGAAAAGCCACTGGCAAGTCTGTGATGCCTGAGGTAAAACCAGTTTTTGATAATAGACCAAAAGCTCAAACTGTCAATCAGTCATCGGTTTACCACAAACAAGCCTTACACAAGGATGGTCTGTGGAAAGCTAAAACATCTTATGTGTCTGATAGTGGTGATAAGTAGAAGAATGAGGTTTCTCCAACTCCAGATGGACAGTGGTGGAGTTTGTGATGTGCAATGCCTCTGGGAAACCCAAGCCAGTAAAGGCTTGGGTCCCCTTCCTTAACTAATTATTTTCTATGATGTGCAGGTTGTCCGCTATAGTGCTTCTACCAACACATGGATTGTAGATAGCGGAGCATCCAGGCACATGATGGGAAATCAGTCTCTCCTTTTTAATGTCAAACAAATTAAAGGGGGACATGTTTCGTTTGCTGGAAACAAAGGAGGCTACATTACCGCGTAAGGAGAAGTAGGTAATGAAAAGGTAAAGTTTGATAAAGTAAATTATGTTCAGCAGTTAGAAAACAATTTACTTTTAGTTTCTCAGATATGTGATAAGGGCTTCAAAGTAATGTTTGACAATAGGAAGTGTTACATTTTGAAGAAGGAGATGGATATTCCTGAGGAGCAAGTATTAATGTCATTGTTAAGGTACAACGATTTGTACGTTTTGGATATGTCCAATGCTTCTACTACTGAGTCCACTGCTCAGTGCTTTTTGTTAAAAGCAACGGAGAGGGAGTCCATCTCATGGCACAGGAGAATGGGACACATAAATCCCAAGAAGATGAATCATCTGATTCATAATAACCTAGTTGAAGGAGTTACAGTCAAGAACTTCAAACTTCCAGATTTTTGTGTATCATGCAAGAAGGGAAAGCAAACCAAGAAGTCTCACAAGTCTAAGCACCTTAACTCTATCGAGTTGCCCCTGGAGCTTCTGCATATGGATCTTTTCGGTCCTGTAGGCACTGCTTTGTAACATCCGGTTTCTAAATCCGGACTTGTAAATTATATTATAGTTATGATTAATTAATTAAGTTGAGTTGTTTGAGTGTTTAAGTGTTCAGTCGCATAAGTCATATGCGAATGAACTTCAGTCGCACCCCTTACGTGCGATTGAGACTCAGTCGTACGAATAATAGGCGTATGAGCTCCAGTCGCACGCTTCAGTCATACGAATGGTTCAGTCGTGCGACTGGGGGTAAGGCGGTTATGTGGCACATGTGAATAAGTAAGGCGGTGAGAGGAGATGAAAAGCAGATTTCTATCTGCATCTACTTCATTCCCCTATTCCCTTTACACCCAAACACCCCTGTTCCTGCTAATCGACTAGGCTAAACTTCGTTTTGGTAAGTTTGAACATCACGGATCAATCCGGAGATGTTATAAGTTGTGTAAATGGTTGAATTTGATCCAACAACGTGTTTTAAATCATTGAATTGGTCTGGTTCATTTCTAAATTAAAATCCGGGAATTCGGATCCAAGTTTTTGTGAAGTTTTGATGAAATAATGGTCCGAAACCATTGTAAACGATGTATATAGGATCTGTTTTGAATATGATATGATTTGGATGCTTAAAACTCAAATTTTGAGTGAATTTGGATCAAAAACGTCAAGAACACAGCTGCTGATTCGTTTCAAGCGAATGGGGTCAATCGTATGCCTCAGTCGTACGAATGAGAGTCTAATCGTGCGACTGAGTACGAATGGAGGTTCAATCGTACGACTGGGAACCCGGTCGCCTGGTTAGAAGGCCGAATGAAGACGAGTGAACACAGAGTACGAATGAGAACTCAGTCGTGTGAATGAGTAGCTAGTCGTACGGCTGAAGGTCCAGTCGCATGGTTCATCCGCATAGGTCCAGTCGCATGAGTGCTCATTCGCATAAGTGTTCAATCGCATGAGGGCCCTGTTTGAGAATAAGTTTACTGAATCAAGGTTTATTGCTTTAGATATACCCCGATTAGAGAAAGGACTAGTTACCTTGTGTACGTGGATTGTGTAGACTGTGGTGAGGAAGTTGATAAGGTGAGTTCTAAGCCCTTTTCAAATGTTTGGTTTTAACATTCGGGCTAGCACAAATACAATGATAAATGAATTGAATGTTTTAGTACCAGAATTATGATAGTGATGTTGTTATGTTTCTAACAGTTGTAAAGCTGTTAGGGGGAAAGTGGGGGTAATAAATGATTACCTTAACATTGTTAATCATTACGTGATGGTAATGATTTCAGTGGGTCAGGTAGAGTATAAAAGATGGTCATCTGAACATTGTTAATCATTACGTGATGGTAATGATTCCAATGGGTCAGATGGGGTGTAATAATTAATGAAAATATGTTAAAACTGGTGCTAAAAGAAAGAATGTATGGGGTGTAAATGAATGTGATAATATTGGCAATAAGTAAAAGAAATGTTTTTGAAATGGTAATGTGATATAAATCTCAACAGGCCAGTTAGGGTAAGATGCCTGGGTGTGAAACTGTACAGTATGATAGGAGTGATGACGATCACTCAGCTTTGTGAACATCTTGTGGTGACGACCCTAGATGATTAATTGGCATCCTACTGGATGAGAGATAGTAACTGGTAGTTGCTAGATGTGGGCAACCGACGATACTGGGTATGGGAAACTGGTAGTTGCTGCATGTGGGCAACCGACGTTTCTGGGTATAGTAACTGGTAGTTGCTGGATGTGGGCAACCAACGTTACTAGGTATGGGAAACTGGTAGTTGCTGGATGTGGGCAACCGACGTTTCTGGGTATAGTAACTGGTAGTTGCTGGATGTGGGCAACCGACGTTACTAGGTATGGGGAACTGGTAGTTGCTGGATGTGGGCAACCGACGTTTCTGGTATAGTAACTGGTAGTTGCTGGATGTGGGCAGCCGACGTTACTAGGTATGGGGAACTGGTAGTTGCTAGATGTGGACAACCGACGTTCGGTGGGACAGGTCCAGTGGGACAAAGTAATGATAAAAGTTGAATTTATAATATTGCCAATATAAATATAACTTTTGTGTGTGTAAAGATGTTGTTAATGTTTTAATGAAAATTAGAACTCACCAGTTTATCTGATGTTTTGAGTATGTTGTGTGTGCTAGGTAAGGAGGGATCCTCTAATAATAGAGGAAAGCAAGTATGAGCTGAATGAGGACGCCATCCCGGAGTAGTTGCTGGCATAGGATATAGGGTTTGTTAATACTGTAAATAGGGCAATGTATAACTAAATACAGTTATATGTAAAAGGTTTTAAAAGTTGGGTTAATATATAATATTGTTTAAAGTCTTCTGCTGTAAGTAGAAAGCTCTGATTTGTGTTTGAAATATTAACCCAACTGCATGACGTGCCTCCGGTGCCCTGCCGGGTTTAGGGCGTCACAAGTTGGTATCAGAGCAGTAGTTAAAGGGATCTAGTGTCATAATAACTAGACTTTAACTAGAAAATAAGATATGCCAGCAGGGATAGCTAGATAGAATAGTTTATTAAAACAAGAGAAGGTGATGGAACTATCATGAGAAGGAATAACGAGAATAGTAAAAGTAAAGTAAACAATTAATAGTACTTGGCCAACATTATTAATAATTTACTGTACTTATAGTATTCTGGTTATATACTTACATGCGAGTACCAAATAATCCTGATCTCGTTTTAATAGGTTATGGCTGATAGAGAGAGTGAAAGAATGCAAGGTGGAACCTCGGAAAGAAATGTTGATGAGAGCACCGAGGTGCTTAGTATGATGAGATAGCAATTCTGTGATGCAATTGCTGAGGAGGTTCGTAAAGCCTTGAATGTAGCTAGACCTGATGAAAGTAGGATTGTTGATAAAGCTGAGGAGTCTAGTGAGAAGAAGGGAGTTACGTATAGTCAGTTCAAAGAGTGTAATCCTCCACGATTTTCTGGGGCTATGGATGTGGTAGCCACTTATAAATGGCTTCGTGAAATAGAAGTCGTGATCAAGTTGAGTGAGTGTAGGGAGGATCAGAAAGTAAAGTTTGCAGCCCACTCGTTTGTAGGTGAGGCTTTGTATTGGTGGGATACGATTATCCAGACATTAGGTGAGGAGTCTACTGACAAAATGTTATGGCCTGAATTTAGAAAGTTAGTATCGGATAAGTTTTGTCCGAAGGGTGAGATGGATCGAATAGAGATGAGTTTCCTGCAGTTTCAGGCAGGTAATATGTCCCATAGGGAATACACGTCTAAGTTTGAAGAGATGGCACGGTTGGTGCCTCATTTGGTGGTTCCTGAAGAAAAGAAAATCTTGAGGTATACTCAGGGGTTGCCTCAGGAGGTTAGAAAGTTGGTTAGATCATCTGCTCCGAGTAGTTATCAGTCAACGATAAACTTAGCAACAGATATGTATCAAGAAGTTTATGGTAGTAATGTTGCTCCTGATGGGAGTAAAAGGAGGCGTGAAGAACCTGTAGTATAAAGAAGATTTGAGAATCCAATTTTTCAGAAGAAGGGTAAGTTTGGAAGGGGTCAATTCCAAAAGAATGTCGGAAATGAGCTACCACGTTGCAGGAAATGTGGCAGGCTACATAAGGGTGAATGCATGATTGGTAATAGAACTTGTTTTAAATGTGGAAGGTTAGGACATTATGCTAATGAATGTAATGAAAGCCCTCGTAGATGTTATGAGTGTGGAGAAACGGGGCATATTCGTAGTGAATGTCCAAGATTAACCGTTAGAAAGCCTGAACCGGTTAGATCAATGAAAGGGTCAGGAGAAGGGTCAAGTGTAGCGAAGGGGCGAGCCTATTCTATGTCAGCTAGTGAGGCTAAAGCTTTGCCAGATGTAGTCTCAGGTACGTTTCTAGTTAATGGAATTCCAGCTAACGTGTTATTTGATTCTGGTGCAAGTGGAAGTTTCGTATCTATTGATTTTTGTCCTATGCTAGCGTGTGAAATTCGACCATTAGAGGTAGCCTTTATAGTTGAAACTGCTAATGATAGATCTGTGATGATTAGTAGTATGATTGGTGGTTGTTATATTGAATTAGAAGGATATAAGTTGCCTGTTAAACTATATCCAATGGTGTTAGGAGGGTTTGATGTAGTATTGGGTATGGATTGGTTGGTAAACCATGAAGACCATATTGTATGTAATAAGAAGTTAATTCAGTTAAGAGCACCGGATAGGAAAACGATCAATGTATATGGTGATAGAGAGGAGTCAACGGGGAAAATAATATCTATGATAAAAGCTGAAAAGTTAATGAGCCGCGGGTGTGCATCTTATTTAATATATGTAATTGATTCTCAAAAGCCTGTAAGAAAGATAGAGGACATCCCAGTGGTTAGAGATTTTGTAGATGTGTTTCCAGAGGAATTACCGGGTATTCCTCCAGATCGTAAAGTTGAGTTTAGAATTGATTTGCTTCCGGGTGCTAAGCCAGTTGCCAAGTCACCTTATAGACTAGCTCCATAGGAATTGAAGGAATTAATGAAGCAGACTGAAGATTTGCTAGAAAGAGGTTTCATTAGGCCTAGTTTTTCCCCGTGGGGTGCTCCAGTATTATTTGTAAAGAAGAAAGACGGGAGTATGCGTATGTGTATCGATTACAGAGAGTTGAATAAGTTGACGATAAAGAATAAGTATCCGCTTCCACGAATAGATGATTTATTTGATCAGCTACAGGGAGCTAGTTGGTTTTCTAAAATAGACCTTCGTTTGGAGTATCATCAGTTGAAAGTCAAGGAAGAAGATATACCAAAAACGGCGTTTCGTACACGTTACGGTCATTATGAATTTTTAGTTATGTCCTTTGGGTTAACAAATGCACCTGCTGCTTTCATGGATTTGATGAATAGGGTGTGTAAGCCAATGTTGGATCGATCAGTAATTGTGTTTATAGATGATATACTGATCTATTCAAAGAATGAAGGAGATCATGTCTGCCATCTTCGTGAAGTGTTGAAAAGGTTGAGAAAAGAAAGGCTTTATGCAAAGTTTTCTAAGTGTGAGTTTTGGTTGCGGGAAGTACAGTTTTTAGGATATGTAATCAATGCAGAAGGCATTTTAGTAAACCCTACTAAGATTGAAATAGTAGTGAAGTGGAGTCCTCCAAAGACGCCATCTGAAGTTCGCAGTTTCTTGGGTCTGGCTGGTTATTATAGAAGGTTTATTCAGGATTTTGCCAAAATCGCATCCCCGTTAACGAAATTGACGAGGAAGAATGAAGAATACGTTTGGGGACCAGAACAAGAAAATGCATTTCAAGAACTGAAGCAGAAATTAACCCAATCACCAGTGTTGTCGTTGCCAGATGGAAATGAAGATTTGGTGATTTATTCGGATGCTTCGTATCAAGGCTTAGGTTGTGTATTGATGCAGAGGGGACGAGTGATTGCTTATGCTTCCAGACAGTTGAAAGAACATGAAAAGAATTATCCGACACATGATCTGGAATTGGCAGCAGTGGTGTTTGCCTTGAAGATATGGAGGCATTACTTATATGGGACGAAATATACGATTTACACGAATCATAAGAGTTTGAAATATTTCTTTGATCAGAAGGAATTGAATATGCGCTAGCGGAGATGGTTAGAGTTGGTGAAAGATTATGATTGTGAAATACTTTACCATCCTGGTAAAGCAAATGTGGTTGCTGACGCGTTAAGTAGAAAGAATGAACACCCTCCGATCCGAGTTAAGTCATATAAGCTAGTAATAACCCCAGATTTTATGCATCAATTACGAGAGGCTCAATTAGAAGCTTTGAGAGAAGAGAACGTGAAGCAGGAACGAATGAAGGGTCAAACAAAGGATCTGGAAGAAAATAGTTTTGGGGTTAAGACAAAATGTGGTTGTATGTGGGTTCCGATTAAGATGAGAGAGTTAGTGCTAGATGAAGCTCATAAATCCAGATACTCTATACACCCTGGTGCTACAAAGATGTATAAGGATTTGAAACAAGAATATTGGGGGCCCGGTATGAAGTTTAATGTGATGCAGTATGTGAATAAGTGTTTGATGTGTCTTCAGGTCAAAGCTGAACATCAAAAGCCATATGGTAAGCTTCAACCTTTAGAGATCCCGAAATGGAAGAGGGAAGAGTTGACAATAGATTTCATAACTAAGCTTCCGCGTACAGCTAAAGGTTATGATACCATTTGGGTCATAGTGGATAGATTGACACGTAGCGGGCATTTCTTACCAATCAAGGAGACGTATAACTCCGAGAAGTTAGCAGAATTGTTTATTCAAGAAATTATTGCTCGTCATGGGGTACCAGTATCTATTGTGTCAGATAGAGATATGCATTTTACTTCGAGGTTTTGGAGAAATTTTCATGAAGATATGGGTAATCGTTTATTACACAGCACATCTTTTCACCCAGAAACTGATGGGTTGACTGAAAGGACTATCCAAACAATTGAAGACATGTTACGAGCTTGTTTATAGATTTCGGTGGTGGCTGGGATCGTCATCTGCCATTAGTTGAATTCTCCTACAATAACAGTTATCATTCTACAATTGGGAGAGCCCCTTATGAGATGTTATATGGCAGAAAGTGCAGGAGTCCGATATGCTGGGGAGAAGTTGGGCAGAGAGAGTTGGGCAGTTTGGAAATTGTACAGGCTACAAATGAGAAACTGGATCAGATCAAAGCTCGGTTTAAAGCGGCTCAGGATCGACAAAAGTCTTATGAAGATAAAAGGCGAAGGCATATAGAGTTTGAAGTAGGAGATAGAGTTATGTTGAAAGTATCTCCTTAGAAGGGAATTATCAGATTCAGAAAGAGGGGAAAGTTAAGTCCTCGTTTTATAGGACCGTTTAGAATTATAGAACGGATTGGGGAAGTGGCTTATAAACTAGAATTACCTGACCAGTTGCAAGGAATCCACCCAACCTTTCACGTGTCACAGTTGTGCAAGTGTTTGGCCGATGAGAATGCTTATGTACCTTTAGATGACATAGAGGTGGATGATAAGTTGAACTATGTTAAGAAACCTACTACTATAGTAGACAGAAAGGTGAAAAGGCTGAGGAATAAAATTATTGAGTTAGTTAAAGTGCAGTGGTCGAATAGAAAGGGATCTGACTTCACTTGGGAATCAGAAGATGAGATGAAGAGAGATTATCCCCAGTTGTTTGAATGGTTGGTTTCGGGGACGAAACCTATTTAAGAGGGGGAGAGTTGTAACATCCGGTTTCTAAATCCAGACTTGTAAATTATATTATAGTTATGATTAATTAATTAAGTTGAGTTGTTTGAGTGTTTAAGTGTTCAGTCGCATAAGTCATATGCGAATGAACTTCAGTCGCACCCCTTACGTGCGATTGAGACTCGGTCGTAAGAATAATAGGCGTATGAGGTCCAGTCGCACGCTTCAGTCGTCTCTGTTTAGCTGACTCGCTCAGGATATCCTAGCATCATTCCGGCATTTCACCGTAAGAGGATCCTTAAAGGTGATTGGGGTAAGGCGGTTATGTGGCACATGTGAATAAGTAAGGCGGTGAGAGGAGATGAAAAGCATATTTCTATCTGCATCTACTTCATTCCCCAGTTCTCTTTACACTCAAACACCCCTGATCCTGCCAATCGACTAGGCTAAACTCCGTTTTGGTAAGTTTGAACATCACGGATCAATCCGGAGATGTTATAAGTTGTGTAAATGGTTGAATTTGATCCAACAATGTGTTTTAAATCATTGAATTGGTCTGGTTCATTTCTAAATTAAAATCCGGGAATTCGGATCCAAGTTTTTGTGAAGTTTTGATGAAATAATGGTCTGAAACCATTGTAAACGATGTGTATAGGATCTGTTTTGAATATGATATGATTTGGATGGTTAAAACTCAAATTTTGAGTGAATTTGGATCAAAAATGTCAAGAACACAGCTACTGATTCGTTTCAGGCGAATGGGGTCGATCGTATGCCTCAGTCGTACAAATGAGAGTCTAATTGTGCAACTGAGTACGAATGGAGGTTCAATCGTACGACTGGGAACCCAGTCGCCTGGTTAGAAGGCCGAATGAAGACAAGTGAACACAGAGTAGGAATGAGAACTCAGTCGTGTGAATGAGTAGCTAGTCGTACGGCTGAAGGTTCAGTCGCATGGTTCATCCGCATTGGTCTAATCGCATGAGTGCTCATTCGCATAAGTGTTCAATCGCATGAGGGCCCTGTTTGAGAATAAGTTTACTGAATCAAGGTTTATTGCTTTAGATATACCCCGATTAGAGGAAGGACTAGTTACCTTGTGTACGTGGATTGTGTAGACTGTGGTGAGGAAGTTGATAAGGTGAGTTCTAAGCCCTTTTCAGATGTTTGGTTTTAACATTCGGGCTAGCACACATACAATGATAAATGAATTGAATGTTTTAGTACCAGAATTGTGATAGTGATGTTGTTATGTTTCTAACAGTTGTAAAGCTGTTAGGGGGAAAGTGGGGGTAATAAATGATTACCTGAACATTGTTAATCATTACGTGATGGTAATGATTTCAGTGGGTCAGGTAGAGTATCAAAGATGGTCATCTAAACATTGTTAATCATTACATGATGGTAATGATTCCAATGGGTCAGATGGGGTGTAATAATTAATGAAAATATGTTAAAACTGGTGCTAAAAGAAAGAATGTGTGGGGTGTAAATGAATGTGATAATATTGACAATAAGTAAAAGAAATGTTTTTGAAATGGTAATGTGATGTAAATCTCAACAGGCCAGTTAGGGTAAGATGCCTGGGTGTGAAACTGTACAGTTTGATAGGAGTGATGACGATCACTCAACTTTGTGAACATCTTGCGGTGACGACCCTAGATGATTAATTGGCATCCTACTGGATGAGAGATAGTAACTGGTAGTTGCTAGATGTGGGCAACCGACGTTACTGGGTATGGGAAAATGGTAGTTGCTGGATGTAGGCAACCGACGTTTCTGGGTATAGTAACTGGTAGTTGCTAGATGTGGGCAACCGACGTTACTAGGTATTGGAAACTGGTAGTTGCTGGATATGGGCAACCGACGTTTCTGGGTATAGTAACTGGTAGTTGTTGGATGTGGGCAACCGACGTTACTAGGTATGGAGAACTGGTAGTTGCTGGATGTGGGCAACCGACGTTTCTGGGTATAGTAACTGGTAGTTGCTGGATGTGGGCAACCGACGTTACTAGGTATGGGGAACTGGTAGTTGCTAGATGTGGACAACCGACGTTCGGTAGGACAGGTCTAATGGGACAAAGTAATGATAAAAGTTGAATTTATAATATTGCCAATATAAATATAACTTGTGTGTGTGTAAAGATGTTGTTAATGTTTTAATGAAAATTAGAAATCACCAGTTTATCTGATGTTTTGAGTATGTTGTGTGTGCTAGGTAAGGAGGGATCCTCTAATAATAGAGGAAAGCAAGTATGAGCTGAACGAGGACGCTATCCCGGAGTAGTTGCTGGCATAGGATATAGGGCTTGTTAATACTGTAAATAGGGCAATGTATAATTAAATACAATTATATGTAAAAGGTTTTAAAAGTTGGGTTAATATATAATATTGTTTAAAGTCTTCAGCTGTAAGTAGAAAGCTCTGATTTGTGTTTGAAATATTAACCCAACTGCATGACGTGCCTCCGGTGCCCTGCCGGGTTTAGGGCGTCACATGCTTTGTAGTCACGGATGACTACTCACGCTTCTCCTGGATGATGTTTCTGAAAGGTAAGTCAGAAACATTTGAGTCATTCAATGTGCTCATCACAACACTGGAATCTCTTTATAATCTGAAGGTCAGGAAGGTTCGTTCAGATAATGGAACTGAATTCAAGAATCAGTGGATGGATGCTTTCTACAAAGAAAAGGGAATTGTTTATCAGTTCTCCTCTACATACACGCCATAGATGAATGGAGTTGCTGAACGCAAGAATAGGAGCTTGATATAGACAGCACGGACCAAGTTGGCAGATTCAAAGCTGCCAGTACAGTTCTAGAATGAAGTAGTTGCCAATGCGTGCTACACACTTAATCGTGTGTTAGTAGTCAAGCGGCATGGGAAGACTTGCTATGAGTTACTTCAGAAGAGCAAACCGAACCTGGTGTATCTGGAACCATTCAGAGCTCCATGCATGTTACTGAAGAAAACTCCGGAGGGCAAGTTCAGCGAGAAAGCAGATCAGGGGATCTTTCTCGGATACAGCATACCAGACAAACAGGTTTATAATAACTTGACAGGTCAGGTAGAAGTGTGGTGCAACGTAGATGTGCAAAGATACACCACCCCCCTGCTGGAAAAGGTCCGTCATCATTCTTCGATTACGATGGCTTTTTCAAATCATTCAACCTTCCTCCGACATGTTCAGATGACGAGATTGCTGCTCACATGATGTTCGATGTCTTAAATTCACCGAATCTGGATATCAGTAATGTGACACCAGCCAGTGGTGCTTCGGGATCTTCAGCAGCTGCTCAGGACGAGAGTGATGATTCATCAGACGATGAAGAAGCAGTTGAGACAAGCAATGAGGATAACGTTAATCAAAATGGAAGCTCAACAGATGCTGAGAATGCATCAGGGAATCCAGATACTGAACCTACCATCACAAATCTGGATACTGAAGTTGTCGTTCCTACGACACCTGTGACTAGGATCAGTGTAAATCATCCCCCGGAGACTATCATTGGGGATCTTCACTCTGATATGCAGACGAGAAATCAGCTATACTCTGCTGATTATGCTGCGATTATGGAAAAGGGCTACGTGAATGATGGGGCTTTCAAATGTTTTGCTTCTCAAGTCGAGCCGAAACAAGTAAGTGATGCCCTAAAGGATGAGGCTTGGGTCAACGCTATGCGGCAAGAGCTGCTACAGTTCAAGAAGCTTGGAGTGTGGACACTCATTGACAGGCCCAAAGAAGTGAAAGTAATAGGCACCAAATGGGTGCTACGTTTCAAGAAGGACAACCAATGTGTCGTAATCAGAAACAAGGCAAGATTGGTTGTTCAAGGCTCCAGACAAGTCGAGGGAGTCGACTACAATGACGTGTTTGCACCTGTGGCTAGAATGGAAGCAATCTATATCTTCCTAGCATATGCATCTTATATAAAGATCTAAGTCTATCAACTAGATGTAAAAAGTGCATTCCTAAATGGGGAAATCCGTGAAGAACTCTACGTCAGTCAACCCGAAGGATTTGAGGATCCTTACCATCAGGACAGAGTCTACAAGCTGGACAAGGTTCTATACGGGCTACACCAAGCTCCTCGACCTTGGTATGAGAAGCTCTCCACCCACCTGTTAAAGCATGGTTTTCGTCGGGGTGTGATTGACTGCACGTTGTTTATAAAAGAGAAAGATGGAGATTTACTAATGGTGCAGATTTATGTGGATGACATAATCTTCGATTCTTGAAACGAAGAATTATGTAAAGAATTAGAGTCTGTGATGAAGGAAGAATTTGAAATAAGTGCAATGGGAGAGATGAAGTTCTTCCTAGGTTTACAGGTGGATCAAACACCTACCGGCATTTTTCTACATCAGACTAAGTATGTTGGAGACATTCTAAGTCGATTTGATATGGAAAATGTTGTTGTTGCCGGTACCCCTCTGGCCACAAACTATGATGTGGCACCAGATGATAATGGGGATTTGGTGGATGCCACTATGTATCGTGGGATGATCGGATCTCTCATGTATCTCACTGCCTCGCGTCCAGATATCATGTACGCCATATGTCTATGCTCCAGATATCAAGCCAAACCAAAATTAAATCATCTCATCTGGGTGAAAAGGATTCTTTGTTATCTGAAGGGTACTCCAACATTGGGGTTATGGTATCCTCATGATGATGACTTTGAGCTAACAGCGTATAGTGATTCAGACTATGGTGGCTACATGATGAACTTCAAGTCAACATCAGCAGGGTGTCAGTTCTTTGGAAGGCGTTTAGTCACTTGGCAATGCAAGAAGTAGACATCTGTTGCTTTGTCAACATGTGAACCTAAATACGTTTCTGCTGCAAGTTGCTGCTCTCAGATCATTTGGATTCAATAGCAAATGCGGGACTATGGTTTGCAATTTTCTAATACCCCTATTTTTGTTGATAATTCTGCTACCATAACTGTAACTAAAAATCCTGTTCAACACCCTAAAACAAAACACATCGGCATAAAGTATCATTTCATACGTGATTGCTATGAAAAACAATTAATTGATGTGGTTAAAATAAACACGGATTTTCAACACGCCGACCTCTACACTAAACCGTTTGATAAACCCAGATTTTTATATCTGTTAGAGGTCAACGGCGTGAAAAAGAAAAGTGACGTCATTCTAGAAGAGACAAATGCTTAGTCCGACACTTGTTTAATTTCATTGTCTTTTTCCTTTTATTTTCTTTTATTTATCTTATTTCAATTTCCTGTCTTAAAAATCCAAAAACACAAAACTATTTTCAGTTTTAGAATTTTAGGGGGAGATTAGTTTAGTTTCAGTATTCATTTACTTAAAAAATAAATAAAAAGGGGAGGGCAGATAAACTAAAATGGCAAAAACAACAAATTTAAGAATGTGATTCAACACTATGGAAAGTGATGGTACACAGGCGTTGAGTTACTTGGAACACCAAAAAGATTTTCAATTTTTGCAACTATAGTTTAATTAAATCACAAAAAATTGTTAGTCAGAGAAGTCTCAGTCTAACAAATTGGGAAAATGATAGTACGCTTGTTTGTTTTATGTAATTACACGGAGAAAGTCGATCTAGGGAGGTGCTAGTTCATGATACGATGTGTCGGTAGATTCAACACAATAGACTAGTAGACATCATTGGTGATTAAACTTAAAATTAAATCAATCAATAAGTTGTGGGTTCCTATGGTATCTCTGGTCTGTACAATCAATCAATTTCCAATAAGGGGTGAGGAGCAATTAAATGCCACAAATGTGTGCAGAGACCTGAAAAACAGAGCAAAAGATGATATAAGTCACTACTAAAATGTATATTATAGCATACGACTCTAAGAAGAAGATAGGTTTTGCGCCTCTCTGCTGTGCGATGGCACTGACCTGAGGCCAGGCATAACCTATCCGTTCTAAGAATTCATTGTTGTTTGTGCCTCTCTGTTGTACGATGGCACTGACCTGAGGCTTAGCATCTCTTTGAAAGCTCTTAGAACCAAAATCTTCTTATTCCCTGGACCGATCAAAAATATCCTGAGGAAGATTGATTACCATATACCAGTGGGACACACAAATACTTGTTGATCAAATTCACCTAATTAATCACTGATGTGTGTCAAAAATCTGTGTATGGATTTAAGTGGACAAGTATACTGACAATCATTATGGCTGCACTGCCTGATGTTCAAAATCAATGTGTGTTACATAACAGATCAAGCATGATTTCCAGTTAGCGCTTAGAAGTCTCAGATGAATAAGAAACTGTGATATGTAAATATGTTTGTTTCCAATTCAATATATCTACAAAAGTTCCAAGTAATTGCGTTTATGCCTGTCTAATTCCATATGAATCTGTCTTAGAAATGCATTAATGCTAATAGGCTGTTCTGCTCAGGGGAAGAATCATTTTAAAAAAATGATTGTTAAAGTGCTTTAAACCATACCCTAACAAAATCACAAAAACATGTTTATTTTTGCTACTTAGTTTAGTTTTCTAGTTTTCAAGTTTTATGTATAGTGTGTAGTGTCGGACTGGACTACAAGTTTCATCTCTGTGAATGTCACAAAATGAACTTAACGTAAATCTTGATTCACTTGTTTATGTAAAAGTAAAAGAATCACGTCTGAGGTGATCAGGAGGATAAATGGATCACGTCTGAGGTGATCAGGTGAATAAATGGATCACGTCTGAGGTGATCAGGTGGATAAATAGATCACGTCTGAGGTGATCAATGGGTTCTTTAAGTTAAAGTGGTCATGTATGAGATGATCATATGCTTAAAATGTTCTATCAACTGTTAAAAGAGGCTTAGTGTCAAATGATCATAAAGTCAAAGTTCATAAGTATGAACCATTGGCACGACTGGACCATGAGTATGGACCAGTCGTACGATTGGACCATAAGTATGAACACAATAGCACGATTGAAGGTGACCAACTGTGACAGTCACACGAATGACCCTCAATCGCACGATTGCAGGTGACCGACTGTGACAGTCGCACGAATGACCCTCAATCGCACGATTGGAGGTGACCGAATGGGCAAGTCGCACGACTGACCCTCAGTCGCACGAATCAATCATGCAACTAGGTTCAATCGCATGACTGAAAGTCACCCTAGTATAAATAGAGGGGAAGTCAGTCACAGTCGTTCATTCACTCAAATCGCCTTTTCAGACACACGACACAAACCCCTCTGCCAAAATTTCATTTGATCAACTTAAACCTTTGTTTGAAGTTCTCTGAAGATTGGTATTGATCCTACAGGTAATGCGCAACGATGTTCGACCTCAAAGATCAGAAATACACGTTCAGATGACCGAACAAGAGATCTAACTATAACCGAAACTTAGCTTAACAAATAAACCACTAAAACTATGAATCTTGATCAAATAAAAGTTATTAGAAGCTTAGTTAGACATATGCGAACCTAATGAGCCAATCCATAACGTTTGACATCAAGTTTCGCTCAAAAATTGAATTTGAATGGACAAACCGTATGTGATGCGAATGGACACCATGATGAACTTCAATCGCACGATTGAGCTATGCGAATGGCTAAATCGTATGACTGAGATAGACGAATGGCACATTCGCATGACTGAACCATACGTATGAGTTCAGTCGCACGACTGAGCTAAACGCAAGAATGAACATACATCTAAGCCCAATCGCATGACTCAGTCGTACGCATGAGTTCATTTGCACGACTAGATCTCAGTCGCACAGTCTATGCGCACGACTAGATCTCAGTTGTACAGTTCATAAGTACGACTGAACAAAATTTTCAAGCTCATTGCACCAAACTATTACTCGTTGACACTTACTAACGTTTATTTACTCTGTGTCACAGATGGCGAGCCGGTGGACGATGAGCACAAAGCACAATATTTGTGCTCATCTTGACCTGTCTTCCCGCAACGGAGCAGAGTTTGCCGGCATTATTACCTTTCTACGGCGTTCGATGATTTTCAGAGCCATCTCGACACCTTGCACACCATATAGATCAGTACAGCAGGCTTTCCGGGAAAGTGCTACAGTAGACAGATCCTCCGAGCCCCATCGTATCAGGAGCTCCATATTTGAAGAGGAGATTGAGATCACTGAGGAGGATCTCAGGACTGTTCTAGAGTTCAGGGATGATGCTAATTGCCCCACACGATTGCATTCCCTTATAGTTTGAGGATGTTTCCTGAGAGCCAAGTACTCTGGGGACATCAACGCAGGTGTGCTCAACAAGAGCAACCTGTGCCCCCAGTTTAAGTACTTGGCACATGTACTGCTGAGATGCATCGCCTCTCGTAAAGGAGGGTTTGACGAGCTTTCTGATCAGATGAAGAATGCCTATGTGGCGTTGGTGCTAAACCACCCTTTCAGCTTCTCGAGGATGATCTTCACCTATCTGGTGGAGAACATTAAGGCTAAGGGAAAAGAGAGCTTCTGCATGTACCCCCGATTCATGCAGATGATCATCGATCAGAAGCTCCCGTCATTACCAAAGGAGAAGGAGGATGCTGTGGTCCTTGAGGTGATGGATGACACCACCCTCAGGTGGATGAGGGTGTACCGGGGTAAGCAGGTAAGGCCCCCGGTAAGGAGACTGTTTGGGCATCTGGCCCGTGAAGACTATGTGGAGCCAGCAAAGAGGAAGTGGCGCCACGACGATAATGATTAAGATGTTGAGCAGATATCTCTACCCTCCGATGACTCAGACGGTGATGATCATGATACCGATCAGGGAGAAGACGGTCAGAGTGAACCAGAACCAGCTCCTATTCACCCTGACTTTCAGCCTGATGAGGAGGAGGAGTCAGACGAAGAGCCTTTTGTATGAACGGTGGGAAGTCGTGTCGTAGCCACTGAGAGGGGCTTGAGGGCAGTTGGTGGACGCCAGGGCAGGTCTGGGAAGGCTACTTCAGATCCATCATACACCCCAGACTAGCCCAATAGCCAAGGGGGAGCCTCCGGGTCAAAGGGGACTCGAAAGAAAAAGGATGGCTCAGCCCTTAGGAAGAAGGGGAAGCGGCCGAGATTCACACTGCATATCACCACCTCTACCACTACACCACCCACTACCACTACGCCACCCACCACCACTACTCCACCCTCCACAGCTACACCACATACCTCTCCACCTATTCATTCACCACCTCCCATATTCACCACAGCCACTGCTACCACCACCAGCCACCAAGCAGGACCATCATCCCATTCCAAATTCCCCACCGAATCTACTCTACCCTCAATTAGGGTAGAGGAACAGTTGTCAGCACTGAACAGAATGGTGCTGAAGCTGTTAGCCGCTGATGAAGAAAAGACTGCACAGCTACGTCAGCTGGTGGAGCTCAATGCTTCCCAAGCTCAACAGATCTCATAGCAGGCACAGCAGATTGCTCAACTCCAAGAGCATAAGGAGGAGTCTGCCAAGAAGCTAGAGGAGTTGGAGGCTGCTAACAAAAAGATCATGCTCAAACTCAAAGGATCTAAGGATGAGCCTCTGAAGATCGATGAAGGAGATGATGATGAAGATGATGATAAAGATGATGACAGTGATGATGATGATGTGAGTGGTGAAGGAGAAGCAAGAGGGAGTTAGAATGATGATGAGGACGATGAAGGAGATGCAGCTGCATCTGCCTCTTCTCATGGTCAAGAGCAACGAATGAAGAAAAGGCAAGACCAAGGAGCATCGTCATCTGCACCACCTACCTCCCCATCTGCAGAAGACCCGGCCATGATTCAAGGCAAAATTACAGCTTAGATGTCTATATGTTATTAAACTTTTGTACTTAAAATTATGTATCAATGTAAATTTAAATAAATAAATGAAAAGTTGAACTATCATGTGTTATGCGCATAATGTATACTAACTCTTAATGTGTTTGTCTATCTCTTTAATAGGTTTAACTAAACAGGCTGACGAGCATGATGTTGTACCCCTTCGACAAATCAAGACTCAATTGACAATGATTCTTGATTTGCAAGGGATTGTACATCGCTCAGTCAGCTACACACCTGAAGAGGGAGAGATCATTCATGATTTGACAGATGAACAAATTGCTGAAATGTTCAGTCTAAATCTGGATGTATTAGTAAAGGATGCTCCTGAAGTCGATGCAATCAGTGATGAAGAACTACAAGGTGTCGATGAGGTGGAGATCGAGGATGTGACTGCTGACCATTATCCCCAGTATACTAACGCCGAAGGCGAGGTTCTACCAGATCTGGGAGAAACATTTGGTAGCAGTACATTCGATAAAGTGGAAGAAAAGATAGCTGAAAAGGAAGCTACAGAAGAAGTTCCGCGGGCGGATGATGCTGATCTAGAAAACAAAAAGGCTGAGTGGGTAGCCTACCTGGAGGAAATAAGGAAACAACGGGAGCCTATAAAGTCTAACCCCTACACCAAGCTCTACAAAGTAAAGAAGTATCAGAAGGTGTCTGGCAAGATCATAAGCTGGGCGTATTTTGAGGACCTAAACGTATATGCTGTGAAGAGAGAGAAGGGCATAGAGTATTTGATATTCCCACATGATCTGAAAATTCTCCCTGGATTTGAGCTTAACCATCTTGCTAACTTGAACCTGCTTTATGCAGTTCCCGGAAAGAAATCGGGATGGTTCGAGAAGGCAATAAAAAGGGAATACCATACGAGGTGGGTTAACTTCAAACCTCAACAGCCCATAAGGTTCATTCATAAGACAGAGGTTGACCCTACCTCAGGAATACCAAAGGTAGTCTTGAAATGGCACCCTCCGCGCACAATGTCTCGTATTCCTTTGAGGGAGATGCCACAAGACTTTACACCCTATTTCAAATGGTGGTATTATGACTGGTGCACTGGAGAGGCCGTCATAGTTTTGGATCGGGAGGGGTCGGTGGAGACAATAAGGGTGTTTGACCCAATATGGCTCACAAATTTGTCTGCATCTGATGTTTATACATTATACAAGTGGCCACTATTTTTTTATATGTAGGATATTGTGCAAGCACTTCAGTTTCAACATGTTATACGCTTATGCTTTGCACTTGATATCCATGTTGGGGTTTTAAGAGAAGAAAGAGTCAAGAGATACGAAGAGTTTACAAAGGAGGTCAAAGAATAGATAGAACTAGGTCCAAGGGTGAGTTTGTTGGTACACATGTCCCTAGTTCTAGTTCTAGTATGCTTAAATGTAAATGACTTTCATTTTGTTACATTGATGTAATGTTTTGATATATGTAATGAAAACTCTTTATTGAATGTTTATTGGTTATTGAATGTTATATCTATTTATATTATTATTATTACAAGCTTACATGAACATAATATATGGGTTTACAGTTGTTAGACATAGTTCTGTATCATTAAAGGTTCAGAAATATGTTTAACTAAGGCATATGATCCAGTCGCACGACTGGACCATGCAAATGGGCCAGTCGCACGACTAAACCAGGTGATTGAGCCAAACGCGTGATTGAGTCATAAGACTGACTCAGTCGTACGAATGAATCAACCGTGTGGGTCAGTCGTACGTATGAATGGATCACATGACTCAGTCGCATGACTGAGCCATACGCATGGCTCAGTCGTACGAATGAAGACTGTAACCTATAAATACCACTTAATTTATGGAAAAACAAAACACTTCGAGAATTCACAACCCTAGCCGTCCCAGAGCGTCCAAGTCGTCCCATCCAACTTCATAGAGCGTTCCTGATCATTGCTAATCAATTCTTAATGTTTTCTAATCGTTAGTTTTGATCGGATTAACGTTGTCCCTGATTGGATAGCCAATCAAATAGGATTCCGCACCATTTGATCTGGTTTCACGTAGTTTCGGTTAGTACCAGTTTGTACTCGGTCCTAACAGTGTTCTTGGTTCCCATAGTGCTAAAAATATGACACTAGGAGCCTGCAATAACCTCGGCTTTAGCACCAAATAAGCTTGTCATGCCCATAGATCTATGACGTTGCTAGGCTAGCAATAGTTAATGATTGTATTTTACAAGAGTCATCACATGATTATCACAAGAGTTCAAATAACCATGATAAATAAGATGAATTGCACAAGTGTTATAAGAGTAAAAACGTGTTTACAAGTGTGTTTATAATAAAGTTAACATGGTTCACCTCAAAAGTGTGAAATAATGTAAAATAGAGTATGAAAATTTACTTGGATTATAAGGATGAATAAATAAGAAAGTCTTGTATAAAATTCCTAGGATTCATTAAAGTTCAACCTAAATGAACGACGTATTAAGTTAATCATGATGATTATAGTGTTAATGGTATACGGGGATTCACGGTTTAAATTTGTGATTTTTGGATAACAAATGTGATGATAATATTTAAATCATTAAACCATGATTTTAAATTATAAGATTGACACAATTTATTATTATTATAATATTCAAATGATTAAATAAGAATTTTAGTGATTAAATCACTAATAAAGTTAAAATTTTATTATCAAAAGATATACTATTTGATAGAGTAGTAAATTTGTAATTTTAAATGGTTAAATAATTCTATTAATCATAATAAATGTACATTTTAAATATGCACACACACACACATATATATATATATATATATTCTTTTAAATATAAAGTTAAATTTGTAAGTATAGTTTAAAAAATAAAGATTTTATTAAATTAAAATTACTATCAATTAAAAGAGATTCATTACAATTTTTAAATTAATAATAAATGGTATTTGGTAATAATTTAAAATAAAAGAATAAGGATTTCTTAATTGAATTTCTAAGAAAATTTAAAAGAAAATAATTTTATTTGGTTTTTTATTAAAAATGGCTTTTATATAATTAATAATAATATTAAAATATTTTATGCATTTTAAAAAAATCAAAGAACACAAAAATAAAAGATTTGAAGGGGCTAGGGTTCGAACCCGGGCCCCCTGCATAACCTCACCATGCTTAAACCACTAGGCCAATGCCCTGTTTTATGTTATGTTTCAGAAGTCAAATCTTAAAAACAATTCCCCAGAAAATCTCCAATTTCACATAAACCCTAAAATCAAAATCGATTAAATTGATCATCCAATCGATAATGATAAGAAAATTAACCATAGCGCTTTGATTCCCCATGATTAACCAAGTGTATACTTTGTTTTAATTACCTGATTTCGATTGGATTTGGGTAAACAACAAGATGAACATGTCGACGGTTTTGCTTGAAGAATTTGATGTGTGTGTGTGTTGTTCGTGAAATTCGGCTTACAAAGAGTTGGAAAGGGACGAATGCCACATTTCCCCTCTGTTAAATAGTCCCAAATGGAACCGTTTCATGTTCATCGGGTTCGGTTATTGTCTCGCACGGTTCTGTTGCAATTCATACAGAAGTAAGGCTAGTTTAAGTGTGATAAAAACACCATTGATTTCGTATTGATTAGCAAAACGTTGGGACATGATTAATTTTATTAATAACAAGTCTTAGGTGTAGAATTGATTTGGGGTTTCGATGTACTTTGGTTTCGGGTTTGAAGCTTTGAAATCACAATTAAAATCAAATTAATTCTCATCATTGTCTTGGAAACGAGTTCACGCATCGATTAGAACCGGTTTGGGGTTGAAATCGTGGCTTAAAACGGGATTTTGGGGCTCGCCGGCCGGCGGCGGGAAATACGGGGAGAGAGGGAGGAGAAAAGGGGGGGTCGGTTTTATAAATCACAGCTTTGGTCCCTACGGTTTTGAGTTAGTTATAATCTGACCAAAGTTTAAGTTTTAGTTTTAAATGAAATTATAGTTTGGTCCCTGGGGTTTTAACTTCTATTATTTTATGCCAAAACTAATAATTTACAAGTTTTCTAAAATAATAAATCCTATATTTCTTTTATATATTTGCATTATTAACACTTATTATAATTATTTACTATTATCAGTATTATTATTTTACCATTTTATTATTATTATTATTAGTATTAGTATTCTCTTTTATGCTTGTTATTACTATTATTACTATTATTATTATTATTATTAATTATTATTATTATTATTATTATTATTACTATTACTATTATTATTATTATTATTATTATTATTATTATTATTATCATTATCATTAATTACTTAACTATTTAATTATATCAAAATTATAAGGATACCAGATATTACATATAAGTCCTCATATTTGCATTAATACAAAACACACCCTTACAAGAGATAACGAATATTAACAAAGCGTTTAACAAAAACACGAGATGTCACATCTGTCTAACATCTCGCCATCCGTCACTCATAATAGTGCAACCTATTTCGGACCATATTAGCCTATAGGAATCAACTATGAGTTTTACAGATTGTTTAGCATCTTTCAACAAACTAACACGCAATGCATGATAATAAGGTCCTTTATATCTATGCCCCATAGAAGCTATTTTGCTCATTGCAATTGCGAAAAAGAGAGAATTCATAGCATTCATCGGTATACATGCATGATAAAACCACATAGCCACTGCTAAATCTGTATAATGTAATCTTTCTTTGCATTTCCATGTTGATTTAATTGAAGGTTGAGATGAATCATGCATACCTAGTTTAAAATAGGATGGTCGGTTGTCGGATGTAGAAGAAGTTTCCTTTTGCTCCCAATTGTTTGTGGGGTAGCCATTTGTGCTTCATCATCTTTATTACGTTTCTCTTTTCCCTTTTGAGCACTTTCTTCAAATGCAGTTTTCATAAGATATCTAACATTCGTCGGAACCTTTAAACATGTTGCAATATTTCCTTTTATTCCACCAAGATGTTGTTTTCTATTAAAGCCCCCTCCATGAAAGATTTTATCACAAGATATACATATGTACATTTTTCTTCCTAGTTGATCTTGACCTTCAGTAACATATTTCTGTGTGACATCCTTTTTGAATGAAGGTTTGATTGAACACTAGATTAGGTTTGAGATTAAGGGTGTTCTTCAGATGATGGTATTGAATCCATGTTCTACAAAAAAATTAATCAAATGAGGTTACTAACTGATAGTAAAATGTACACATAAATAGAAACTTCATATAAAAACTTAAATTGGTCTACATTCTACAAAGACAATGCATATCAATGAATAATGTTACTTACAGTGAAATTACAAAATTAGTAACTAATTTCATAACAAAATCAAAACTTTCTACATACCAAGTAGTAACATGTAAGGCCCCATTCCCAAGACGCTTACAGTTGGACAATCATTGCATTATTACATAAAACAATACATAATTTACAAAATAAGCAGCGGAAGTAAGTTAACAAAAACCGTTCATTTCATTGATAAATATTGTTGCTAAGCAATACAATATTGTTAAGTTACAAAAGTATCATTTAATTGCATTACAAAACAACAATAATAATATGCGTGAATGGATGTCAGTCTTGCCCTGCCGAGTAGCTTCCCCCTCATGTCATCCTTAGTAAAATTACCTGCCAGCTGAAAACGGATAAAAGTCAGCACTGCTGAGTGAGTTTTAGTTTTTAAGTGTTAAAATGCTTTATACAGTTCATATATGAAAATAATCTTTCCAATAAAATACTTTCTTTACTTTTATGCGTGAGCATTCATTGCATATACAACACGGTATAACCTTATTCATCATTTATTATCGCACGCATTTGTTCGTTTCATACTTTATCATTATCTTTCACTGTTTCTAGATCCTAACAAACTTTACCCCCATCGTGGCCCGCAGCCACCATTCCGGGCACAAAGCCACTTCATTTCCTATCACAAAGTCACATCATATCCTGGCACAAAGCCACATCATTTCCGGGGTAAAGTGACAAGGACCCCGTTTCTTACTATGGATCAGTCACCAAGACTGATCCCCCTGTGTGTGAACCCTCATGGGTTAGCCAAAATCACAAGCTATAATGCACACAGTTGAGCTAACAACTCTCAATGAGTTGTGATCCTCCTTTCATTCTGCTTGCAAGCGTTTTCTTTCATTCGTTCTTTATGTTCCACTTTCATTATCACTAATCTTGTCTCTTTCTTTAATGATAATACTTTACGTTTATGATTATAAACACACCACGTAAAGTCACACATCACTATATATAAGGAACATAAGAACATAGCATAACCATGCATAAAATAGGCATATTTAAGCCTTAAGTCAAACTAGGGTCAAAACCCTAAAAATCAAATTTTCAAAAATTTCTAAAAAAATTTCTAAGTATTTAGGCGCATAGGCACTATGCAGGCGCATGAGCCCTGCTTAGGCGCTTTAACACTATTTGGGTGTATGGACTCTACACTTAGGTATTTTCAGCCTAAATTTAGGCGCTTTTACTGTTCAGGCGCATGAGCCTGTACTTAGGCGCATGAGGACAAGTTGGGCGCATGGGCACTATTGGGGCGCATGACCCCAACACTTAGGCATCTGGACAAACTCTTAGGCGCATGAACTACTGTTCAGGCGCATGAGCTTGGCATTTGTAAGGCATTTTCTAGGCGCATGAGCTACTATTTGGGTGCATCATCAGCCTCACTTAGTCATTCTAAGTGAATTTTCCAGGCGCATGAGCCCTATTTGGGGGCAGGACCTCACTTAATGTTTTTCTAAGGCAATATCTTAGGTACATGGGCCCTGTTTGGGCGCATGACTACCTACACACATGTTTCTGAGTTATTTGTCATTCCCAAACATCAACTTAGCCTGTTCTAAGCTTGTTACTACCATTCTAAATATCAGTAAAGCATTAACAACCATAAAACATCAAACACATACACATAAACATTCGGTTACATACATATCAGTTGTAAAAATGTTTTACATGCATTTTCAGCCCCGAAAACGTTTAAAACATATAAAACCGGGGTCTAGAAACTCACCTTTACTGCTTCCAAACACCTCTCCTTCAAATTCGATCTTTCAAAGATTTCTAACACCTAGACATGTCAAAAACACCCAACCGAACACATATACACACATAAGAACATGTAGAACTCGGTTTCATGGTCAAAACACATAAAAACCGAACAAAAAACTCATATAAACACTTACCAAACATAAGTTTAGCTTCTACTTCTCCTTCAATCGAGAGAACTTTGGTTTCTTGCTTCTTCTTCTCTTCCAGTCGACAAAAGTAGATTATGGATGCTGATACGGGCGGCCATGCTTAAAGTAATAATAAAATATTTGACTTTGTACTTATTTTCACTAAGCCCACTTCCATTTTGGCCTCTTTTCATTCCTTTCAAGATACTTTCCCTTTTTCTTTTCTTATTAGTTTTCTTTCTTTATTTTTATAAAACTTCCGGGCGTTACAAGTCCACCCCCCTTAAAGGGGTTTCGTCCTAGAAACCTGTCACTCTTCGAATAACTGTGGGTAATGTTGTCTCATCTCTTCTTCCATCTCTGACGTAGACTCAGAACCCTTTCGGTGATTTCACTACACACGCACCAGTGGAACCACTTTATTCCGCAGCCTCTTCTCTTTTCGATCAATGATTGCCGCTGGTTGCTCTACATAATTGAGGCGTTCATCCACCTTGATATCCTCTAGTGGGACAATCATGTCTTCATCGGCTAAACACTTCCTCAGATGAGATACATGGAATGTCGGATGAATTCCACTTAACTCATCAGGTAGCTCTAACCTATACACCACCTCTCCTACCCGAGCAATGATTCGGAAAGGTCCTATGTATCTCGGGATTAGCTTACCCAGTTTCCTGAACCGGATGATCCCCTTCCAAGGTGAGACCTTCAACATGACTCTATCCCCCACGTTGAACTCAATCGGACTTCGCCTGTTATCAGCATACGACTTCTGTCTATCCTTCACCGCCTTCATAAAGGCTTTGATCTTTTCTAACTTTTTAGTCGTAGCCTCGATCACCTTGGTACTTCCCAACTCTTTCTGCCTGATGTCACCCCAGCATACGGGCGTCCTACACCTCCTACCGTATAGCATCTCATAAGGAGGCATATGAATGCTGGCATGATAACAATTGTTGTATGAGAATTCTACTAACGGTAAATGATCATCCCAGCTTTTGAATCATTCTCTCAGACTGATCATCTGTCTAAGGATGATAAGTCATGCTAATGTGTAGCCTCGTCCCCATCGCATCATGGAATCTCTTCCAAAACTTGGATGTAAACCCAGTGTCGCGATCAAACACAATAGACATCAATACACCATGATGAGCTACAATCTCCTTGATGAACAGATCCGCCAATCTCTCGAATGAGTACGTCTCGTGGATCGGTAGGAAGTGAGCACTCTTTATCAAATGATCAACTATCACCCAGATGGTATCGTACCCCCTCGCCAGGCGGGGTAACTTCATAATAAAGTCCCTAGTGATGTGCTCCCACTTCCACTCGGGTATATCCAATGGTTGGATCTTCCCGTATGGCTTTTGGTATTCTGCCTTCACTTGCAAACTGGTGAGGCACTTACTCACATACTACACTACATCGCACTTCATACCCAGCCACCAATAATCCTTCTACATGTCCTGGTATTTCTTCGTGACACCGGGATGAATCGAGTATCAAGTTTTATGAGCCTCATCCATAATCCGCCCTTGTAGGTCTTCATAACGAGGGATCCATATTCGTCCTTTCGGGTTCTAACTCCGTGGGTATATCCTCCCAATTCTGTGACTAAAACTCTCATTCTTTCAAAGTTAAGGTGATCTTCTTTCAACACCTCATCTTGAAATTCTTTCACCTGTGTTATCACCTCAGCGGTCATAACCAACTGATAAGCCTTCACCCGAATTGGCTCAAGTCTCTCCTTTCGGCTAAGAGCATCGGCCATAACGTTGGCCTTACCCGGATGGTAATGGATCTCACAGTCATAATCCTTGATGAGCTCTAACCATCTCCTCTACCTCATATTGAGATCCTTTTGTAGGATCTTATATGCCCAAGACACATACAAGATTGATGTGGTTAGTACGTTATGATCCAAGTCTGGTCATACCCAATAACAAGCTTAGAAAATACAAACTTTATTTAATTGATGATATGATCATGCAACTAAATAAAGGAACATCAATTTAGAAAATAGGTTTTCTAAATAAATTGCATATGAGGAAGAACAACTTAAAAATATATTTTGTTCATAAGTATTATTTGTAATGTTATTTAAGTTAATTGAATAACATCACATAATAATAGAGTGTATGAGTTTTAAATTAAAAGGTTAATTTAACTACTCAACATGTAACTAGTTAAAATAAATTGGGTGATTAAAATTGGGTGGGAAACATTTAAAACACCCATTCGGCCGCCCCTTTGCATAGGGGGATGGGTTTTGCTTTATAGAAAACATACAACCATAACTAGTTACACACTCAAGACAAACTCTCTCTCATACATGCAATTGAACCCAAGAAGAAAACTCTCTCTATTTTCTCTTGAAGATCTCGGCTGGAACAAGGCTTCTAGTAGCCTAATCTTTGGTTCTTTGGTGTAAAAATCCTAGCAACACAAGTGTTTGTAAGAAGCTTGAGGGTATGGAAGCTTGAGGACGCCTTTTTCTTGGTGTTTTGGCCTTTGAAGAACAACCCTATCTTCTTCAAATCATACGTTTCAGCAGCCTTACAAGGATCATAAGTCATCATCATCCTCTACCATTTTTGTCCTCTTTTGGCAGCTTAAAGGTAGTTTATGGCAGCCTCTATATGGCTATCCATAATGCATGTTTTATGTGTTCGTAGCTTGATTATTCACATAATATGATCCTTTGTAATATGGGTTTGTTTTATACATATATTTGTCACCTAAAGAACATGATTTTTCTGTTTTATAATCATGTTTCAAAACATATATCCTCTGCGTTTTTCAGAAAGTTTAAATGGTTAAACTTTGATTTTATGTTCTAACAAACCCTTCAATCGCATCTAGAGCCGGTTATGTGGATAGCTAGCTTGTATTGTCCTTTAAAAATTCGTTTTATGGACTTTAAAACCCCTTTAAAAATTTGTTTTATGTTCTTGTATGTTTTAAAACCCCTTTAAAACCACTTTAAAATTAGCTTTATGGCGCAAGATGTGTACTCTAAAACTTATATGAGGTTCCACTAATGATTAAATATTCTGACATTCCCAAACTAGCTTTACGTACCTGGTATGGTCACTATGAGTTTTTTTTTTCAGGCCCCTTTTTTTAGTAGGTGATTCACTACCGAAGCTAAGAAAAGGCTGGATCAAGAAAAGGGGGTACTACGAGCCCTCTGCCCCACGCATCTAACCAGTTCGCGTGGTTCACCGGTTCCACCGATTAGACCCTTAGAGTGATTCAGTCACCGGCTTTTGACTGTCCTTCTAAGGGAAGGAGTAGGAGGCTCAACTATGGTCTAAGCTACTAGAGTGAACGGCACATTTCGGCTTAAGTAGTTGTTTCGCCCTAACCGTTTTCATAGACATGGTGAATTGAGATTTTTGTATGCATCTTGAAAAGTATGTTATTATAGTCTTTCTTATTGATATTACCAAGGGTATTTTAAAAGCTACGGGCATACATACAACTTTTGTAAAAATCATTTATATACATTTTCAGCCCCAAATAATTTAAAAAACATGTAAAAGACGGGGGCTAGAACTCACCTAGGCTGCTTCCAAGTTCAACTCATTCAACTTCAAACTTTCAAAGGTTTGTAACACCTAGACATGTCAAAACACATAACCCGAACACATATACACACATAAGAACATGTAGAATTCGGTTACATGGTCAAAAATCCATAAACCAAACCAAAAACTCATAAAACACTTACCAATTTCGATTTCAGTCCTTCTCTCCTTGAAAACCCGAAAGAACTTCACCTTTTTCTTCTTCTTCCTCTTTCAGTCGAAAAAGTAGAAAGTGGGCATGGCATGGGCGGCCACGCCCCTTTAAAAGTATTATTTTATACTTTTGTACTATTTTACACAAAGCCCCTTCAACTTTGGCTTCTTTTTATTTTGCTCAAGATACTTTATTTCATTTTTCTTCTTGTTTTTCTTTCCTTTTTAATTCTGACAAAATTTCGGGCGTTACAGGTTCTTTATCTTTGGTGAACCAGTCTTCCTTGTCCATCTCAATAAAATCTTGTTCAGTTGAGCTTCTCTAAGCCACATATGTCAATAGTCGCTCATCTACCTTATAGTATTCGAGCTCAGAGTCATAATCCACCAATTGCTCCTCAATCTCCTTTTCTTCGTCTATCATATTCAATTTAGCATCCTTCCTTCCTGTTCCATCTCCTTCTTTTCTAAACACTTCTTTACAAGTCAAATCAGCATTTATATAAAACCCCATGTCTATAAATCCAGCCTCTAAAACCACAGTCTCATCTTCTATACACTTTCTTTCACACCACTTCTTTGTTAATTCCTGCTTCAGCATCTGAGCCACCAACACAAGAACCACCAACACCACTACCACTAGCACCAACTCTAGCTCCACTTGTGCCCTCTCCTACTCCAATTAAAGTACCCACCTTTAGAAATGAGTACTTTGAAGTATGAGTGAGCTTATCTAACTCATCTTGAGTCAACTGAATGGGCAGGCCGGCATTGGCTTTCAGCTCATTTACTTCCTTGAGCAGCCTCTTGATCAACTCCTGTTGATCTATCATTAGACTATTCATGCTTTCCATCACCATGTCTTTCTCTTTTTCTCTTAGTTCTTGGTTTTGATCATCCCCAATTCATTTGCCAAAGATGCATTTAAATTTCAAATAACATCTTGGTCTAGCTTAGATATGGCATCTCTTCCTTCAAGAGTTTTAAAAAAAAGCTTGTTCTTTGTGCTTTGTTCTCCTTTCAGTAACATTGGCTGGCTCTCCTGATCTGCCTTCTGCTTTGTTCATTTCTCTTTTTGCACTCTCAGTTCTTCTTCCACTTCATCAATCTCTTCTTCCATAGTGTATTCTTTATCTTGGGAATATCTTTTCCTTTTCTTAATTGTATCAATCTGTTTTTCTTTATTTTCTTCAGCATTTTTGTTTTCAGTCTCAATCAATCTTCTAATATAATTCCACCTTTTAGCAGGATACATGTTTTCCCAAAGATATATGATCTTCCTACTGAAGTCATGTCTCATAACTGAGCAATCTACAAATATCCTAGTGTTCATCTGAACCAGTCTTTTAATCTCTCCATGTCTTGGCACATTTGGAATCAGATCATTTATCAACATCTGCATGAATCTTGGATATAACAGCCATTTATCCTTCTTTAGTGCCATTATGTTTTCATACATGCAATCAAATATCATTTTGGCAATATTGGCCTTCTATCCTCTACAAAACACAATCATGGCCCTATCCCAATCCAAGTTTAGCCCATCAGACCCTCCTTTTCTATGGTCCAGGCGCATAATAAGCACGTGTGTTGTGTATCTCCACTCCTTAGAATGAAAGGATTTCTTGATCTCCTTTCTTGTGACAAAAGGAGGTCTTCATAACCAATGCTTCTGAATGCATCCAACACCTGTGCCTCAAATAACATAACTTCATCTCTGCAGTCATTCTCTAGTCTCAACACCCTGGCTATGGTTTCAATAGTAATGGCTATGTCATTGCCATGAACTCTAGCTACAATCAGATATGGATTAGACCCGAGGTCATACTCAGCAGTTCTCCAAAAATCTCTGATGTGCAGATCATAGATAGTGGGCGTATGAGATATGGCATAGAATATAGGGGACTCCTTCAGCCATTTGATGCAGTCTCTAAAACCGGTAGCCTTTGGGTTGCTATCATCTAGTAATGCTACAATGTTATTCCTCTCGTCAAACTTTATTAATTTGTCATCTAAACTAAAAAATAAACAGAAGTGAGTTAGATAATACATTGATATAAGAATTAACAAAGAAGTGAAACAAAAACATAAGAAAAAATAAAAAGTTCAATAGTTTCATTGTTGTGGAAACTATAGTTTGCACAGGCAAAGTACAACAATTTCGCTATTGTCGAAACTGTAGTTTCACACATGCAAAGTACAACAGTTTCACTGCTGTCAAAACTGTAGTTTCGCACAAGCGAAAGAATAGATTCGCCGTTACTCAGACATAAAATCAAGTGTCCTAGCGATCTATATTTTCACTGATGTCGAAATTATAGGTTCAGATTAGAGAAATTATAGTTTCGTTGAGGCTCAGACACAAAATCATGTGCCTGATCGAATCAATAGTTTCACTAAAACTATCCTGGCGAAACTGTCAAGTACGCACGGATAGCATGACTGGACAGTTTTGCTCGGAACTTTGAACTTCCGTTCAGTTTCGCTGGTTACTCTCGCAGTTTCACTGAACGAATCAGCGAATACGTCGACTCAGCGAATCAATCTAAAACTCAAATGTAACAGTTATTATCATGAATAATGTTGTGGAATGGGTTTGAAACACCCATCTGTTAACTTATAAACATATAAACTCCACGAAAGTCAACACAAAATGGTTTCGATTATTGCTTCACATAAGTAGGGTTTAGTTTTGTCACTCGAAAGTGAGAAACTAAACCCTCTTTGTCCAATATATATTACATAGTTTCGCTCGCAGCGAAACTATAGTTTCGCTTGGCATAAAATTAAGAATCATGTTACTCAAAATCGAGTAAATGTGCCAGCGAATCTATAGATTTGCTCTACAAAAATGCTAGCGAAACTTAGTTTTGCGGGAACCTAACACTTAATAAATTTTGAAAATTTTTGCATAATTTTTTTTTAATTTTGTTTTTTTTAATTTTTGAATGATTTGTATACACATAAGCTTTCACGAAAAAAATTATCACCCCACAAAACCAACTCAAAAAAACAAAACCAATAGAAAATAAAATAAAATAATAAAATAAAATAGAATAAAATCAAATAAGGAATAAGGTAAAATTAAGAATAAAAGGATATAGAGACTTCTTTTTCAAGGAGTTTTTCCAGAGAGTCAATGATTGGCGGGATTGCAGATATGTTTGTCCTTTTAAACCCATTCTTTATTCTTTTCGACATTTAATCCGTAGCTGTCTTTATCATATTTTATTTTAATTGTAGAAACTCTAATGACTTGGTCGCTACAAACATTTGACAAAGAACATATCCTGTCCTCATGGTTTATTGAGCAATATGAATAACTCTGCTTGATTTTGTTTTGGGGATTTCAACAACGATCTTAATTTAAGAATCATTTTGCCTTTATTTTGGGGAACCGATGATGAGAGCTCCAGGTCTATACTTACGTATAACAGAGGAGATGATCATCTAATGTTGATGAGAGCTTCAGGTCTATACTTACGTACACTAGACAAGATCATCAGAACGTGCTGATGAGAGCTCCAGGTCTATACCCACGTATAGCAAAGGAGATCATCACTCTAGGTCAATGTTCACACATAGCAGAGGAGATAAACATGAGATATACTTCTGAAGAGCTAACGAGAAGCTTCAATTTATAAACTTTTCTAAAGAGCTAGACTAGAAGCACTTATTGTGCTAACTAGAAGCATCATTCAGGACTTCGGGATAAGGGGATTTGAGAAGTTGAGAATTTTTAGGAATATCAAAGTAGAGATTTAAAACTCTCAACCTGTTTTTGACAAGGACTTGTAACTTTATGCAGACCAAAATGTCAAGAGGGCAATCCTTATCACTAAGTTCTTAAACTTTAGTTTAGCTACACGATCACTGTTTACTTCATTTTCGGGCTAAGCCTACCATGCATATCACAACACAAGGTTGTTGACCACTTTCAAACTTCTTTTTTCATGGTTCCTGAAAAGGCAAAATTGTAAAACTTAAGAATTTAATCTTTATTCTCCCCTAAAATTTCTTTTTAGCTGCTATGTAAAAGAGATTTCTGTTTTTCATATTTTGTTAAAGATCAAAGAAGTGAAGAAATATGGGACACAGAAGTTTGTCGGCAAGAAATTATTAAAAATAGAAAATGAACAAAAGAATTATTTACAGTTTTTACACAATTTGTTATGAAAAGACTTTTCAAAAAGATATTAAGCATTAAGATCAATTCATAAAAACAAGGTTTACCATTAGTGAAAAGATCTGCTCTTTGATTCTTTGTGTCAATTGGAATAATACCAATAAGACCCATTTCCTAAGCATCCCGAATTGCATGAATCCTTGTTTCAATATGCTTGGTATGAGTATGACGAATTGGATTTCTGGAGATGCTGATAGCAGCTTCATTATCACAAAATATTGATGTATGAAGAAAATTGATTCCATAATCCATCATCTGATGTTGTATCCAAAGCACTTGGTAGCAGCAACTTGATGCAACAACATATTTAGCCTCCCCTGTAAATAGAGATACTGTTGTTTGCTACTTTCTTTGCCATGAAACAAGACAATGCTTGAGATATTGACATACGCCAGTGATGGATTTTATGTTAATCCTGCAACCACCATGATCACTGTCAGAATAAGCATGTAAATCAAAGTTCCCTCCTTTTGGATACGAAAGACCCAAACGAGAAGAACCCTTCAAGTAACGTAAGATGTGTTTAACAACTTTTTCTTGTGATTCTTTTGGGTTTGCTTGAAAAGGGTCACGGTAGCACACGGCAAATGTAATATCTGGACGGCTAGCCATGAGATACATGAGAGATCTGGTCATAGAACGATAGCGATGAGCACCCACGGATTTCCCATTATCATCTGGACTTAAGTAGGTTTGAGCAGTGAATGGAGTAAGTTTTGGAGAAGCATCATCCATCTTGAACTTCTTGGGAATATCTTGAATGTACTTTTCTTGGTGAATAAGAATACTATCAGGCTCATATTCAACCTGCAACCCTAAGAAAAAGCACATCTCTCCCATCATACTCATTTCAAAGTGATCCTTCATGACTTCTTCAAATTCTCTACACAGTTTCTCGTTTTTAGACCCAAAAATAATATCATCAGCGTATACTTGAACAATCAACATCTCACTATCAACTTTCTTCTTAAATAATGTCATATCTATAGTTCACCGGAAAAACCCTTGTTAAGTAGATACTGTGTTAGTGTTTCATACCATATACGAGGAGCTTGATGCATTCCATATAATGATTTATCAAGTTTATATACTTTCTCTAAAAAATCTGGATCCATAAAACCTGGTGGCTGACAAACATAAATCTCCTCATCAATGTTCCCGTATAGAAATGCACGCTTCACGTGCATCTGAAAAACTTTAAAGTTCTTGTGAGTAGTGCGAGCAAGAAAAATTCTGATAGCTTTAATGCGGGCAACTAGAGAAAACACTTTAGTGTAGTCAATTCCCTCCTCCTGAGCAAATCCCTGAACAACCAGTCTTGCCTTGTTTCTTACTACCACTCCTCGATCATCTGGCTTGTTCTTGAACACCCTTTTGGTACCGATAGGATATTTGTTTAGAGGAAGATCAACTAACTCCCAAACTTTCAACTTCCTAAACTGTTGAAGCTCCAACTGCATAGATTCAGCCCAACTTGGGTCTTGAAGTGCTACTGAGATATTTTTAGGAAAATTTTGAGATAAGAAACATATGTAGAGACATTCATTTATCAATCCAGATTGACACTGAGTCCTCATACCATCTGTAATGGAACCAATGATGTAAACATATAGGTGATCTTTTATGGTTTTGAAGTTGGTGTTAAGGGTTAGTGGATTGGATTGAGATAAAGATGCAGTTTGTGATGGTTGTGAAGGGGAAATTGGTTATGATGGAGGAATTTATTATGGTGAAGGTATAGGTGGAACATCAAATGGAGGTGGAGATGGAGGGGAGGGTTAATTGGAGGTTGTGGAAAAGGTTCAGGTGGAGAAATGATTTGCACATTGGTTTGAGGAACGAAATCATCATCAAATACTAGAAAATTGAATGATCTGAAGACAATGTTGGAGGTATTAAACCATTCTAAGTCTTACCACATGTTTTGTGAATTAGACTCCTACCAATAAACATAAAAGGATTCCTTCACAATACGCATTCTTTTGTTGTACACTCGATACGGCTTTTGTAAGGTAGAATAGCCAACAAAGAAACATTCATCAAAGACTGTACCAAACTTTGACTTCTGTGCTTGAGTATTAAGCAAAGTACACGAGCAACCAAACGGACGAGAGAAGTTAATCAAGGGTTTCCTTTTACGAAGAAGCTCATAAGGAGTCTTCATCTTGTCTTTCATAATAAGAACCCTGTTCAGCACATAACATGCATAGTTGACTGCTTCTGCCAAGAAAATGATTGGAAGCTTTGACTAAATCAGCATAGTTCGAGCGGCTTTAGTTAGGGTCTGATTCTTCCTTTTAGCAACACCATTTTGTTGAGGTATCCTAGCAGCACTAAACTGTCTAAGAATCCCTTTACTTGCATAGAAAGAATCAAAGATGTGGTTTCTGAATTCAGTTCCATTATCACTTCGGATGGCCATCACTTTCCCTTTGTTGATGGATTCAATTGAGAGGGTCAGCTTCTTTAGCTCTTCTGTAGTGTCTCCCTTGTGTGTTAGAAATCTTACCCAAGAGTATCTCGAGTAATTATCTGTAACAACTAAATCATACGATTTCTTAGTAACGAAATTAAGAGTAATAGGACCAAATAAGTCGGTATGTAATAATTTAAGGGGTTTTGAAATTGTATTTCAATCTTGAGCTTGTGTGGCCTTTTGTGTTGTTTTCCTTAAGCACAGGCTATGCATTTTCTGCCACTAACAAATCTTTAAGTGGTAGTCCCCTTACAAAATTGTTCTTAACCAACTTATTAATATTTTTAAAATTAGCATGTCCTAATAGTCTATGCCACAAAAAGAATTCAGAAGATGAGGCTTTTGACATGAGACATCTCACAGAGGTGCATTCGTTTGATCCCATATCCAACAAATAAGTATCATTATTTCTTGGAGCACGCATGATCACTAAATCTTCTGGGATAATAAACTATAGTTTAAGAAACAAGCATTCATTCGACATAAACATCACTAGAATGTCTTTATCACAGATTTGTGATACACTCAACAGATTGAATGCCAGCTCTGGGACATAGTTCACTTTCTTTAGAGTCAATGAACCATTTAAGACTTCTCCCTGACCAATCATCTTTCCTCCATAATAAATATAAAAACTTTAAAATATAAGGAAAACTTAAAAATCAATAAAATTAAATAAAATTAATGTATGAAAATTATAAGATTGTTTCTTAGAAAAAAAATAAATATATTAACTTAAAAGATAAAAATAAACAATTCAGTAAAGTATGGTAAGTGGAGATAACATTAACAAGTGAAATGGTATGGCTATTCACAAACGTAATCTTATTATTTTCATTAAAGGTTTTTATCTACTCCCTAATTTCATTTTTCCCCTTTCTCTTTATGAGTTTATGTTCTCTTTACCTTCTCCACACATTCTTTCTACTTTTTGAACATTCATTGAAGACTTCCAGACCGGATCTAAAGAAAACATCCATAAAAGAAGTTTAAAAGTTTTAGATAACATAACATAACATACCCAGTAAGTCCCACTCAAGAGCAGGGTCTGGGAGGGGTAGGTGGCGACGAGTCTTTCCTCTATCTAGTGAGATACAGAGACTGCTTCCGAAGAGACGTTTTAGATCTTGGTTTAATATGCATATAGCTCATGTCTTACATAGATCTTGGAGGGCATGAACTGTCAAAGCTGACACTCTAAACTCAAAAGCAAGTTGAAGAACAAAAATCATGAAGGTCAAGAAGCGAAAAGTAGCAAAAATGGCACCCATGATCCAACCGGCATATCGGCGATTCCTGGTTGAACCGCTAAATCGGTATAGACAGTCGATTTTCGAATAACAAAACAAACAACCTGGTGAAGATCGGACCGCTACCTACATTGAATCTCTGTCCGACTGGTTGGACCAGCCAGTCCGATCCGAGCGTGAACACAGGATATAGATTTTAGGTCCAATTATATTTCTTTTTAGAACTATGTTATGTCATTATTTATTACCATCACAAACCCTAGTCGTCGGACTTCACCACTATTAGACAATATTATTAGGGTTATTAGTATAAGACAATGGGCCAAGTTCGGTTTTAGGTTTTGCATTATATTCATATACTGTAACCAAACCTATTAATAATATTTAGTGATTCTTTTACAATCTTACATGGTATCAGAGTCTTAGGGCTCGGGTTACCTTCTTCTCCGCTGCACCACCATAAAACATACAAACCCTAGCCGTCGCCATCGATTTCAAACCCTAGGCAGGGCGGATTACCGCCACCGTCGCCGCCTTGTCCCACCTTCGTCTTCTGTTTCGTTTATTATCTATTTTCTACTTTATGTTTAATAAATATTCATTATCGGTTGATGATTCAAACCTATTACCCATATCCATTCTCTTGGTTCAGTCACATCCACTCTCTTGGTTTGTTTCTAGATTATGGCTCCTAATTTGCAGCGGTCACTATGTTTTCTTTGTTTTTTTATTTTTTGTTTATCGATCTTTAGCCGCATAAAGGACCACTGTCCATGGCCACCGATCTCAAACTACGGTTTGATTAAATATTTCTATTATTTTTAGATCTACGGATCCATGAGACCACCACTTGACCACAGTCACCGGTCTTGCTTTCTTTTTTATTTACTTATATCTACTTATGTCATCTCTTGAGCTACGGATCTAAGAGAGTAACGCTTGCTAGTCTTGAGACACCAATGACTACAATCGTCGGGTCACAACTTATTATTCCAAGATTCAAAAACCATGAAAATATAGATGATAACATCAAGCACAATATTGTTTGTTAGCAATAATTTGGGTAGTCAAATCGATCGAAGCATGTTTATCTTATTATTATTGTTTTATGTTTCTTTTGTTTCCCAGTCATAGCGTCAAGTTGCTTATGCTATGACTGGAGGAAAGTATTAGACAATATTGTTAGGGTTATTAGTATGAGCTTGCGGGACAGTTAGGTTTTAGGGTTTGTATTATATTTTTTATATATTGTAACCAAACTTATTAATAATATTCAATGAGTTTTTTACCATCTTACAACCACAAGCATAAATATAGTTTTTTTTAATTGCTTGAACATAAGCATACAAATAATAATTGTCTAATGTCAGTGGGTTCTTTATAATTAACTTAATCAACTTGACAAATAAGACGTTGATAAATGGAAATGTCAATGATCGACCAACAGAACATACGTACGGTTGCGACAACAATTCACGTGACTTGGCAAATACCCGATCACCCATGATGTGTGACTGATTTATAACTAATAAGAATATATATACAGTCACATCAGTAGCGGTATTCCTCCCACTTAAGTTGCCTGGACCCAAATAATATTGATCAGAAAAATGGAAGAGGTTTGATGCTTTTTGAAAAGAGCGTTATATATGAATAACATGAAGCAAAAAAAAGAAAATGAAAGGGGAAAATTGATTTCATTCATTCATATCTTTTACACATACACTATATAATATAGATAGTACATTTGTGAAAACAATAAAGCCCATAATGAAAACGGGTATTGAAACCTTGAGTAATTTCTTTAACAAAGAATTGACTATGTAGTGCATTGTTGTCCTACTCTCTAGGGATATAATTAAATTCAAATTACAAATTGCAAGTTTATCTCAATCACATGTTTATCTATTCAATAGGATTGAAGTGCCCCTGATAGTTGGTGGTATTGAGTGATCTTCTAGCAATAAGGCGCCCGCGTCTTTGCTAAGCTTACCCTTCGTATCGACTGAAGTGGAGCAAGGTTGGAGGTTTGTCATAATGGCTCATTAAAATATCTCTGAGCATACTTTTCTTAAGAGAGAAATAGGGAAGTTGGGTGGCGAGTAACAGAGATTCCTAAAAAGTAGCTTAACGGGTCGATATCCTTCATGGTAAACATATTAGATAATAGCTTCATGAGTATATGTCGTAGAGGATCTGAAGAAGTGATCAGTAGGATGTCATCAACATACAATAGTAAGTAGGCAATGTCACTGTTGGATTTGTAAATAAACAAAGAGTGATCACACGTGTTGCGTCGAAATCCAATAGTAGACACATAATCGGTGAACAGTTGATACCAGGCTCGTGGGGCTTGCTTTAGATCATAGGGAGACTTCTTGAGACGAGAAACATGGTCGGGACAAGTTCTATCTCGAATGCTCGGAGGTCAGTGTATGTACACAGTTTTGGATAAATGACCATTCAAAAAGGCATTATTGATGTCTAACTGATGGATTGGTAATCGTGCGACAAGACGAGTGTAAGAACCATTCTAAAGGTTGCTGGTTTGATGATCAGACTGAATGTTTTGCCACAGTTAATGCCAACCTGTTGAGACCTACCATCACAAACCAAATGAGCTTTGTATCCACATATAACATACAATATTCATATGAGAACCCCTAGGAACTGACTCCCATGTGTTATTATTGATAAGAGCCTAGAACTTATCATGCATGGCTCGATTCCAGTTCGGGTTACGTAGGGAATCAAAAGTATATCATGGGATAGTAGAGGAGTGGTGAAAGAGTTGAGGTAAAATATGGGCTTTGGTTTGGAAATTCCAGACATGCTATGAGTGTGAATTGTATGAGTGGGTTGAGGAGGTAGTGTCGGAGGTGGGGTGGGAATGGCAGTTGTAGATGGTGGTGGAGGATGTTTGTTGTGTCTTCTAGGTGAGCCGGTGAGGAAAGGTTTAGGTGTTGTAGGGGAGGGGTAAGGTGATGGTGCCGTCAGGTGGACGGTGGTGATGGGGAGGGGGTGTTATTAGAGGAAATATGGGTCGGTGGGATTAGGGCTGGGGAGGGTTGGGTCGGCCAAAGGGAGGGGTGGACATCGAATGATTGGGACTTTGAAGAGGGTGTTACGGTGGTGTATGGGTGGAAAGGGGAAAAATCGTTTCATCAAAAAGGACATGGCAGGAGTTTATGATTTGGCGGGTTGAAAAGTTGTAGCATTTGTATCCCTGGTGGTTGGAGGGTAATCTGAGGAAAACGTATGGAGTAATGCAGGAGGTGAGTTTATTGGTAGGAGGAGTTTGTAGGAGGGGATAGCATAGACACCTAAATACATAAAGGATAGAGTAGGCGGATGTGCGGTTATAGAGGAGATGGGTGAGAGTGAGGTTGTGAAGGAGTTTTGAAAGGAGAATATTGAGGAGGTAGGTGGTGTATTGGAGGGCATGATACCAAAAAGGGAGGGGATGGAGAAGTGGGAAAGAAGGGTGCGTATTAATTATATTGTATTTTTCTTTTGGCTTTGCCATTTTAGGAGGAGGTATAAATGCATGAGAATCAAAATTGTAGGCCACGGGTGTTGCAAAAGATGTGAAAGGAAGAGTTATTGTATTCTCCGCCATTGTCACATTGTAGGGTTTTAATGTGGGTGTTAAATTGTGTTTGGATAAATGTATAAAACTTAGTGAAAGTAGGGTACACTTTAGATTTGGTGGCCAAGGTGTTGGTCCATAAGAAATTTGTTTTATTGTCCAAAAATAACAAGTAATATTTTATGACCACTAGAGCTTAGGATGAGTGACTTCCATAAATCACTATGAATTATATCTAAAGGAAAATACGTAAAAGAATTAGAAGAAGTAAAAAGTAATTTAATATGCTTGCCAAAAACATAAGAAAAACAAACTTGCTTAGAAGTCTTAGTACATGAATCAAAAGAAAGACAATATGTTAATGAATTTAAAGTGGGTGATCACGGATGACCGAGATGTTGATGCCATAGGTCTTGGGTGATAGAAGCAAAAGCAGCTGGATTAGTGGAGTGATAGTTGATGGATGGATGAGGGGTATAAGTCGTCGGTGCTATTATGTCGAAGGAGTGGTGTACTAGTCTGGAAGTCCTTGATATCAAAACTAAATGGGTCAAATTCAATAGTAATATTATTGTCAGTGGATTGTTTGTGTATGGAAAGAAGATTTTAATAATATGAGGCACGTGTAAAAGGTTATAAAGTCGAAAAGGTGGAAAAGGTAGTGAAAAGGTTTTGTGCCCCGTACCCCGTATTGGAAGTGGTGAGCCATTACCAACAATTATATTCTGTGAAGAACCCTTATTGACATAAGACGAGAAGTTACCTGAGGAGTGAGTCATATGAGTTGTGGCACCTGAGTCGAAATACCAAAACTGATCTGGTGGATTTAGTGACATAGTATGGAGAGCTTGCTCGATATCGGTTGGCATGTAACTGCTCTCAGATGCAGCGTAGGCAGCCTGGTTTGGGCGTGGGCAGAGGATTCCAGAAGCGGTTAAGGGAGGCGGAAAAAGTAGTGGGCTAGTTGTAAGAATAGGATTAGGTGTGCAAGGGACTAGTAAGGGAAGGGGGCCAACGGCCCGGGTTAAAGGAGTTGGCCCAAGGTGAGGATGTCTTAGAAGTAGAGTTTGCCCACGGTTGAGAGGACTATGATCCTTGGCCATAACCACAAGCGCCAGAGCGGCCCCGGCCTCGGCCGCCACGACCACGGCTGCATCCCCTTATCGGTTGGTGGCGGGTTGTGATTTGGGTGCCAAGGCGACATGAGCTTGAGTGGCAACCTATTTGGATTTTTGGTTTCTTCAAGAATAAGTTTGTATCGTGCTTCGTAGAACTCAGGTGAGGGAATGGTTTGTTGTATTATCATTGCTACTCCAGCATAGGACTCGTTTAATCCGGCAATCAGCTGAAGAACAAGTATTTGATTGCAGATCAGAGCGCCGACGTTGGCAAGTTGATCCGAGAGCATCTTTAAGGCTTGACAGTACAAGTAGATGTTAGGGTAGTTGTCGAGTCTTGTGGTAACGAACTTATGTTCGAGGTACACCACCCATGTATTCTTGTTGTCTTGAAAAATATTCTCAAGAGCCACCCATGCTTGAGCCATCGTGGAATTTGGTTTGAGGATAGTATGAAGAAAGTCATTTTAGATCGTATTGTAGATCCATTGAAGGACGATCGCATCGATCATAGCCAAATGGCAGGGTCAGAAATGGGTGGTGATGTGTTTTCAGAAAAGGGGGTGGCGACAGAAGGTTGTTCTTTAGAGGGGCAAGGGGCAGTTGGGGCGGTGATTGTGGGATCTAGATGACCGCTCACTTGGCAGGCGCTACAATGTTACGGAACAGTTCTGCCCAGGAGTTGTACTGTCCATTCTCCATCTCTAGGGTGAATGGGATGAAGTTTTTGGATGTTTGTGACTACAATGGCTGGATGTAGCTTGGATTCCATGAGTGCTAGGTAGGAAGAACGAGGGAGAGGCAGAAAACAAAGCAAAAAAGAGGTGGGATTGGGAATGGTAATCAGATGGCTCTGATACCATGAAACAGGTATTGATTCCTTGAGTAATTTCATTAACAAAGACTTGATTATATATTACCTTGATGCCTTACTCTCTAGGGATATTGTTAAATTTAAATTACAAATTGCAAGTTTATCTCTATCACATGTTTATCTATTCAATAGGATTATCTCTTTAACAATTGGGCAAGTCACGAAATTGTTTGCATTTGTAACATTTATTACAATTTTAAATATTAAAAAACTAAAAAATACAATAATTACTTTTTTTAGTCGGTGGATACAGCTGATTATTGGTTTCACCAGCTAGAGATACATAGATATAGTGGTATTCATTGTCTTTTCTAAAGGGAATTGCTAATCAGACGCCCTGTCAGACGATAAATGAATGCCCTTTGACTTTTTTCATGGCCCGTGAAGGGCCTCACGGGCCGTGCGGTTTTCGAAATTTAATTTCCACACCTACATTTACTCACGGGCCGTGTAACACCTAACGGCCCGTAAATGTCCACTCCCACGGCCCGTTAACAAGTTCCATAACGGCCCGTGAGTTATCTCACGGGCCGTAATAGTCCTTCTGAGAATTTACTTTCCTCGATTTGCGTGCACTTTTAAATTTTATAATTATGTGATGCGACGTATTATTCCTTGATTCGATTTAAGATTCTATATAAAACGTTATATATATTACTTGTTATATACGGTTAGTGAGTAACGAAACAGTTAAAATGTCTTCTCGTGGAGGTAATAGAAGACGTCAAAATGAGTCCTCTTCAAACTCACGAGATATTATGAAAAGTATTCCTGATCCAATAGATAACCATAATTGGTAGAACGGGAGGAACTGGTCTCAAAATGTTATTCACTTTATACGTAACGGTGATTCCCAAACATGTAGAGTGTATTACATGGGTAATTCCGATATTCAGTTACAATTTTGGCGTGAATTACTCGGAAACGTGTTTTTAGGTATAGAGGTATGATTTAAAGTTTTTTTTGTATATTTTATTTTATTTTAAAATTCTAACAATTAAAAAAATTGTTATTTTATAGCATATTCGGGCGTGGACAAATAGACTCACAATATGGAGATACGAAGAAATACGTAGAACAGAAGAGTTGCCGGGTAGTGATCGTTGGACGATTCTCCCATTTGATTGGTTTAACTTAATATACTCGGGGTCCGTTAATGGTAACGAATATGGCGACGGGAGTGACTGTCTATATCCCGCGTTATGGGAAGTTGATACGGTAATACTGTTTTCATGTTTTACAATAAAAATCATGAATTTATAACCGTGAATTAAATTGTTTTGTAGGTTTACGTACCAATGACTGATGACGAAGAAAATTGGTATATTTTTAAGATTTCTATGGACTCACTACAAATTCGTATATATTCTCCATACGAATGCCGACCAAATACGTGTGATGATTCATGGTGCATTCATCGTAATGCCCGAACGATTTTCGTACAATTCGAATCGTACTTTTTACATTTTCTATCACGTATACAATATTGGCAGCACTCCGGACAAGAACAAATCGAAGAACTAGTCGTATCCGGTGAAATCGTTTGGCCTCCTAACGCCGGTCATATTGGTCGAGATTCGGGAGTTGTAATTTGTATGTTATTGCGTAGGTTGGTTCAAAATAGATCTTTAGAGTGGCAAGAGGTTAGCTTACAGGATGCTTGCTTTAGATTCCGAAGATTTATGACAGACGAACTGTATTCTAGACGTATAATGTAGAACAGTAATTAAATATTTTATTAAAACATAAACGTTTATTAGTACACTTTATTAAAAACGATAAACCGTTATTATCACACACTAATAAAACATGTAATTTTTAATCTTCTTGATCTTTATAAAAGATCCAAGCCGCAAAATGGTTAAAAGAAATTCCAAAATGCTCCCGATATCTTTCTTGAGTTGTTGTCATAATATCCGTATCATTTCATAACGTATTTCGATTGTTGTAAACGTCTTTGTAGAGCTGGCGAAATGTCGTGACCTTCCTTCTCAAGTCAAACCACTTGTTGCTAAGTTCACGAGTGGTGCGATATTCTTCACGTTCGAGAATTTGATGAAAACGAGTTGAAACCCGGTTCCAAAATATTGAATTTGGTGGGATAGTCCCTGAATTTTCGATACAAGATCTTACTAAAGTCACCTCCTCTTCATCCGTCTATGGATTTTGATCCGGTGAATGGGACGAGGAACTTGATGTAAAACTTGTAGCACTCATGGTTTGGAAATTGAGTAAATTTGTGTGAATTGGTTGTGTGAAGTGGTTGAATTTATAGACCTAAAAATAATGAAACAACCCGTGAGGAACGTTACGGCCCGTATGCGGGCTACCAAACGGGCCATGAAGTCTCAACGGTTGTTTTTTTAAAAATTACACACCTTACGGGCCGTGAGGCGACTCACGGTCCATTTTTGCAATCAGTAACGGGTCGTTAGGCCCTTCACGGCCGTGAAGCCGTATTATATATACGACCTGACGGCCCATTTCTTCATTTACGCCCCCTAAACACACATCCGATTCACTCTGTCACGAGCTCCGGATTTTCATCACTTTCATACCGCCAACTCCTTACTACGGTACGTATTCAAATTCGTATTTTATTTTGGTATATTTATCGTTTAAATATGTTAAAATTTAATTTAAAAACGAAAATAATCTGAAAAATTTTGGGGTTACGGGCCGTGAGACACTCTCACGGGCCGTAACCTTTTGAATTATCAAAGGGTCACGGGCCGTGACAGCTTTTCACGGGCCGTAACCCTTTGAACATTCAAACGGTTACGGCCCATGAGAGCGTCTCACGGCCCGTAACCCCTTTTTTGTTCTTAATATTTTCTAATTTTTTTTTTTGCAGATTATGCCGCCGCGCAAACGTTCACGTCCAGAGACCACGCAAATGTTCACGCCTTGCTAGTATGGACGGCGGATGCGTGCAGCATTTTGGCTGCTAGCCAGGGTATCGACCTCCCCCCTCGGCGGAGTTGCCTCCGTTTGTCAGACGACCTGCGGGTGATGACGAGGAGGCTGCTGGTGGTGATGAGGAGGATGCTGGTGGTGGTGATGCTGGTGGTGGTCATGACGCATAGATAGTAGGCTTTTATTGTTTTATTTACCTTTCATGTAAAAAATTAAAAAATTTTGTTGATATATTATGACTTATTTTGGATGACGTTTAAATGTTTAATTATATGTTACCCTCTCAACAAATATTATGCATCTCATATATTAACATTCCTACACACCTTTTATGCTAACCAAATGCCCAGCTCATATAAACAAAATTCAAAGGTTGAAGAAAATTCAATAATCTTCTTATTGCATTTTTCTTTGAAAAACGAAAAATTGATTATATGTTTACAATTCAACAACAATAAAGAATTAAATAAATAATAGATTACATGTTTATAATTCAACAACAATAAAGAATTGATAAATGTGTAAATTATACTAAATCTATACGTTCAACCGGGTCTACGGGCCTTAGTTCGAGATATTTTTGAAATCGACTTCCGTATATAACCTCCCAATCATTAGCGTTTTCTGTTTTGTACAAATACCAATATTTGCTCGGAACAGGCATTGGATAGTCACCCACTAATCGAATTCTAATGAAATGGCTATCTTGAACATAAGCAATTGAAATTATTTGATGTTCACTGATATCACGAGGAGATAACCAGAACGGGAAAAAAGTAGCGGAGTTGCCGATAGATATAAAAAAAACCACTCGAAACCTATTAGCAATAAGGATTGTAGCAGGTGGCACTGTCATCCAATTTTTGTGGGGAGCTGCACCTAAGCCGTTCCAGTTTAATGATTCCCTTATTTCGTTTATATCAGGAAACATCGCAGCGTACCTATGTCTGTTTTCATCCAACTCAGCTATAAGTTCCGTGCGAATAAAACGCCAGTGATTTTCACCATATCCCAGTGCGAGTGCTATAGCACGAAAACCACAATTGCCGTCGGCTAAAACATCATCCGCACCTGAAATATACGGGAAAAAGAATGATGGAATCCAGCGATTAAACCGGAAAATTTTGTTTTTATCTTCGTCGCCCGGGATATATGAAAACTTGGAACTCTGTTGAGATAATCCATCTTTGGCTCTTGATTTCGAAGACATGGATTGACTGCGCTGCAAAGACCCTTGTTTTGACTTCACCACCGAACTTGAATATGTTGGCGGACCTTCAATATTTTCTCTAGGTTGAATATATGAACTATGTCTGGGGGATCTAATATTGTTTCTTTTTGCTTATCTTTTTTTAGACGACCCCGTGTATGTGTTTGAAATTTAGAAGGTTTTTTATCAGTTTTTGAAGGATTAATAAAAGATTTGAAAATATTAATCAAAAATTTTTTCACATTTTCGGGTTGGACAAGTAAATGTTTTGTCACCATCTCCATCTCTTTATGTACATCTACTTGAACCTCTCGTACAATATACGCGGGTGAAAAATCTAGCTTCCTCCAAAAAACATCAATGCCATCGAGCGGATACATTGACCTATAAAATAATATATTAAATTAAATATAATAGAAGTTTTTATGAAAAAATAAAAACGTAAAAGAGCATTCACCTGTTTGAAAGTAATTGTTTAATTTACAAGCACACGGAAGACCACAGCTGGTAAAAAGATGGCAGCCACATGATTCTTTGGATATAATTAGATGATTTATCCTGTTAATTTCACCAACTAACATATCCAAAGCCGCAATAGAAACGTTACCTCGCAGCAATTTAAGCACTTCATGATTATGCTGCACCATAAGCATGATTTTGCTTTTGGTAAAACTTTCTTTCATAGTAATTTCCTGGGTAACTAAGATATTATTAATAAAAGGAATAAATCTATCCAGGGTGCTATTGTGTCACACCCTCAAATTTTCACAAATGGGGTATTACCGTTAGGCGTGTGACTTCCAGGATCTCAGCCACTAGTTACACCAAAGGACACGTTAATTGTAAAACATAATTCATTTTTGAAGTTTAATATTACCAAAGACCAAGTTTTTAAAGTAAACATAACAGAAGCTGCGGAAGCATAGTAAATCTTAATTGTTTAAATGGCGCAACATGCGCAAACCGAATAAATGAAAGTTACTGAAAAATATTAAATAAGCCACGTGAGATAATAAATGCATGAGTGAATGCTCCTAATAGTGCGCGTCTTGTGAACCTGAAAGAAACATGCTAAAGTGTCAACACAAGGTTGGTGAGTTCACAGGTTTTGTTAAACAGAACATAAGGTAAACCGATACAGTAAACAAAGTAATATCAGTAGGTAGCTAGTCTACTAAACCAGTTACTCAGTTTATGAAGTTCGAAACCGAAGCTGACAATCGAAACTGAACGCCTCGGCTGTGAATACCAGGTCACAGCAATAGAACTTAGGTCAATTAAACACCCGTTTGACGAACGTTGTGCTAGCGCGACTAGCCCGGGTGGGGTTTGTCAAACCCAGTAGATCTACTCAGAATTGTCTCGCTATACTACATACATTAACGGTTCGAGAGTGAGGACTTAAGTGGTATCACACTAGTAAACAGGTGATATTATAATAATACTGATCAATGAAAATGAAATTGTTTCCACGTTTCTACTTGCGTAGTAACGGACCGAAGGGCAAAGTATACGAACATAGTATCATGTATATGCAGTATCACAACAATCCAATGTAATGTAACGTTTATGAAAACAGCATGTTTCTCTCCCTCGAAAATAGTATAAAGTAAAAGTGGGGCTGTAAACTCACCTTGGATCGATGTAATGTATATGAACAAGAACTTCAAAGAATTGGGCAATGCACGATCAAACACGTTCAATACCTATTATTGTTTGTAATGGAGTCTTTAATATAATACGAATATATTTGGTAAGGTTTGGGTCGATTTGATTTAACACGTGGCACACACACAATTAGATGTATATAATATTTTATAGATTTGTATTAATAAATAATTATCAATAAGCATTAAGTTTTACCAAATAATTATTTACATTTTGATTTCACTAAAAGGGTTTCATATATGTATTTAAATATTTTTAGAATTAAATATAAAATTGATATGGTTTAATTATATAATTTATAATTATCCAAGAATATTTACAAATAAGGATAATCACATTTATAGTATTTTGATTAATAATAAGGAATTAATATATTTTACAAGAAATAATCCACAATTTCATTTGTAAATAATTTGTGAATTTATAAAATATATTAATCTATATTTAAATATAATGTTTATTTTATAGAAATAACTATTTATAATATTTATAAATAATTTATGTATAATTTCTATGATTTTTATGATTATTGCATAGTTATACATGATTTAGAATTTATTTTACAAAAAATAAGTATTTTTAATACTTTTAAATAATATTTTATAAAATTTTATTAAAGTTTTTAAATAAAATAAATTTACAAGAAACTGTTTTGTAAGATTTAAAATAAGGGAAACTTATAAAATTTATTTTTATAATTTTTAGGAATTTTTCCATATTTTTAAAGTATTTTAAAAAGCTTAAAAAAAATAAAACAAATAAAAGAGGCTGCCCGGGGTCGAACCCGGGTCCCCTCCCTGCCAACACACACCCGAACCAATGAACCAAGGACCTTATCAGCAATAAAATCCTATTCCAATTTCTTTTATATTATGTTTTCCAGTTTCCCCCAATTTCGAAGAACCCTAGTTCGAAACCGATTCAATTGAAGATCAATTCGATGTTAATAACCAGATTAAGGTTAGGGCTTTTAATCCCCATGATAAACCGAACATATAGATGTAATTAATTACCTGATTTGAATCGATTTGATGATATAAACAGTCAAGAACAGGTCGCGGTTCAACTTGAACTCGAATGTGGATCAAACACTGATGAAAATCAAATTAACTTTCCAGATAGCTTCGAATGATTGTAATGGTTGAAAGCCCTATGTTAATTTCAGTAATTATTGCTCGGAGTATGGATTTTGGTAGAGTTGCAGGTTGCGATGATGGTGATGATCGAAATTGATATTTCTGATGATTTAAGGTGCAATTGAACACATTGGAAGATTGAAGGCAGTTATATACTCGTTTAGGTTCAATTAATTAGATTATTATTAAGTGTAGTGCTCGATAATGGCGGGTTTCTTGGCCGACAATCGGGTGAGTGGGTTAGGTAAGCAATCGCACTCAAATTTCGACTTGTTTGTGGGTAACGAGTTCGAGTCATCCCCGCAAAGGTGTCGGTAATATTTAATTTGATTAAAATCTGCGTTTATTGGGTGTTTGGGGGTCGCCGGCGTTGGCCGGAATAGTTGCCGGAGAAACAGAGGGGGTCGACGGGCGGGATTCGGTTGGGTTTTTAAAATTTACACATTTGGTCCCTGAACTTTCCATAAGTTATTATTTTATGTAAAAACTTTTAAAACAAGTTTTAAAAATTGCAAAACTACCCCCTTAAACTTTATTATTATTATTATTATCATTATTATCATGATTATTATTATTATTATTATTATTATTATTATTATTATTATCATTATTATCATTATTATTTTTAATAATAATATTATTATTATTATTATCATTATTTTTATTATTATTAATATTATCATTAAATAATAATAAAAATAAAAATAAATTGTAACATATTGGTTGCTTTCAGGTAACTTTTCAACAACGAATGTTGGCTCTCAACTCGGTTTGTTGTGTGCTGACCGAAGTTATAACTTTTATTTATCCACGCCGACACAATCTCTCTTTGTAGGGCTCCAACCAGTTATTTTTGAGGTACATCAGCACTCCTATTTAAAAGAATGTACTTATTTTTATGTAAATATACATATATTTTTAAGAATAACACTAGAAAACTTACTTGAATGTTTGGACACCAATCTGCGATAAAGCCGGTCGTAATTATAAGCGTATATGTCCGTCGTTGCAGAGTTAATAAGTACCGACCACACATGCTCAAAAGCACCCCACTCTTCATTTGAAAAACTCGCCTTGCAATGTTTAGCAATATTTTCCGAAATATGCCATCTGCAAAGTAATCGAACAGCACTCGGAAAAACTTCTTCTGACGCATTCATCAGAGCGAGGTCTCAATCGGTTAGTATAACACGGGGCTCCATACACTTTTCTTCCGGCGTTGCTTTTAGTTGCTCTAACACCCATCTGAAGTTGGCTTCAATCTCATAATCAATGAATGCGTGAGCAACAGAAAAAGATTTCAGGGTGGATGTCACACCAACCATTTGAACAAATGGCATTTTATACAAGTTAGTTTTGTATGTTGTATCAATCATCAACACGTGTGGGTACGCACGCCATAATGTTTGAGATGTGGGATGTATAAAAAAAACTCCGTCGACGGTATTTGTCGGTTCATCTATGTGAGGGGTGTAAATATATTGATGTTGTTGTAGTATAGAAAAAAAAACCTGCATTGGGGTTTCACCAATTCTGGTGGACTTTTTAATTTTTGCCCGAGCGTTATATATGGTTCGTAACACAGACACGTTACTGGGATTTTGTTCCCTCAACGTGCCTAGAATGTTTCGAGGGTCAATATTTTACTCGGTCAGATTCTTTACAGTAGAAAGCTCATTTTCGGTGAGCCTCATTGCGTATGTATGTCCTTCCAGGTGTTCAGCAGGTTCATGGTTATGAGTATCATCCACAACAACTATAATCCACCCATCTCTCTTCATCTGGTACTTACCCTGCAATTCAAATTGACAGTTTGTTTTTTTCGTGTCACTTTTTCTTAGAGTGGATGCTCCCTTATATACACCACCCCGATCACATTTCAACCAAATTTTAACCACCACACCATTCGAATTTCTTTTTGAACATTTGGTGACAATAACAAACCCATTTTCTCATCCCACGTTAGTTGCCCAATCAACTAATTCTTCACGAGATGAAAAAACCTAATCAATTTAATATTTTTAGTTAGTTATTACTAAATAAAAGTAAAATAAAAGTAAAATTAAATATGATATATCTTATAACCTGATTCGTATCGTATAAACCTCTTTTACCAGAACCAGAACCGTCATTATCACCGCTGCTATCGCCACCGTTATCACCCCCGTCATCGCCGCCGTCATTCCCGCCGTAATTGGACGCGAACTGTCCTAAATAGTTTGAAGCAGCCTCATCGTAATAACCGTAACCCTTCTCAGGGTAATAGTTAGATTCCGAACCGAATAAATAGTTGCTATCCCAGAAAGACATCGTAACGTTAAATGTTAACTTTTATATAGTTGTTGAAATGGAATATTGCGTTTATATAGTAGTTGAAATGAAATGAATTTATATCGTAAATATTTGAATTATGAAATGAATTTATAAACTAACGTTTATATAGTAGTTGAAATGGAATATTGCATCTCGTCATATAATTAACACGAATATCGAGGAATATTACGTCATATCAAATAATGTAATAAATACAAAATTACACGACTATCGAGGAATATTACGTCATATCAAATAACGTAATAAATACAAAATTACACGAAAAACGAGGAATAATATATCTCGTCAAATTATTAAAGGTGAAAATAGGACCCGTAAAGAAGTTCACGGCCCGTAAGTGGAATGCCAAACGGGCCGTGAAGAGCTTCACGGGCCGTGAAAAAATATGATCGTGAACATCTTCACGGGCCGTTACGTTTTTGAATGACTGATTTGACTACCCGACAGTCAATATGGCCCGTGAAGGGCCTTACGGCCCGTAAGTAGGGCGTCTGAATATCCTTGAGAGCGTCTCTTTAGTAGGCCCCTTTCTAAAACATGGCGACACACACATGATGCATAACTTGAAGGTGATACCTGGTCTCTTTTTTTTTTAATTTATGACAATTCCAAATACATTAATATCGCTAGTCAGAAATACTTGACAATATCACATAAATTGATATTGTTCACTAGCAGTATTTGAACATGTGTCAATGCCCGGTTGATAAAAAATTTGGCAAAAATTTGAAGTTAATTGTTATATTTGTAAACAAGATTAGAGCATTCACAACCCATTCCCTATATTTATCTATATAATTACACTAAAAATCATTATTTTTTTTCTCTACTTTTCAACTTTATTATTATGTTTTCTCTATTCTCCACTAACAACCACTTAAAATATATTAAAAAATATTATAGGGTTTTGAATAGTGTTTCCTAAAAATACAGATTTAACAGTAAATTTTCTATATACTTCACTCACAACTACTTATAACCATACCAATAATATAGAAAACAGTTAATCTCGATTTTAGTCCCTGTGTTTTGCAAATTGACTCCACTTGAGTACCAACGTTTATTTTGTCTCCATTTGAGTACCAAACTTTAAAAAAGTTGTCTGTTTCAGTCCAAATTTCCAACGGTGTTAACATTTTCTGTTAGATTTTTTTAAAAAGACCAAAATACCCCTAAGGGCTAAAAATATCACCATACCACACACCATCGCCACCACACACCACATACCACCACCACACACACCACAGCCACCACACACCACCGCCGACACACTCCACCGCACCACACACCACCGCCACCAGACACCACCGCACCTCACACCAATTACATAACCTCATTGTCCTCTCTACTTCAATCCCCCTTCACCCCATCCACCACTGTCTCCGGATCCCTTCACCACCACCATCTCCGGCGTCACCCATTCACTCGCAACCTCTGCTTCATCTCATCCCAATCAACCCTAAAACAGTCACACCATCACCGCCCCAACATCATCGAAACCCTCGAAGAAAGAGGCTTACAGGACTCCCTCATCGGCGAAAACCTCCGAACAACCTGCTCAAATTCGGCAAAATCCCCGTCGGATTACAGAATTTGAGGCTCAATCAGCTTAACTTATGGAGCAATTCGCTCACTGGAGATATCCCACCTGTGTATGCTAAGAAAATCTACATCAACAGCTTTTTGGGTAACCCGGGCCTTTGTGGCGACATTGAGGGTTTATGTGATGGCAAGAATGTGACCAAAAGCACGGGCTACGTTTGGTTACTCCGAACGATCTTTGTGTTAACGGGTTGTGGCTGTTAAGAAGCTCTGGGTGGTTCAAAAAAAGGCGAAAATGAGGACCTTGAGAGCGGGTTGGGCTCGGGTTCGGCTGTTAAGAAACTGATTTCGATCTCGACGAATTGGGAAGATTCAGCGACGAGATATTCGCCGGAAAAGAAGCGGAGGGAGTCGGCGGCGGCGGCGGAGAGGGAAATTCCGGGAAGAACGGCCGATCATTCGGCGGAGATGCGGTGGTTGTGGGGTCAGGGGTAAAGGGTACTACATTAGGCGGCGTGCAGATGGTGAATCTAAGGGAAAAAACGGTTGGTGCAGCGTACGGCGGTTGTGAGCTCCGGAGTTGGTGGCGCCGGAGGCTGTGAGAATAGTTGTTAAGAGGAAGAAATGATAGATGATGAAGAAGAAGAAGGGGTTTTCATGGTGGGGGTGAGGGAGTAAATGCAGGTGCGGTTATGGTGATGTGTGGAGGATTGATGGGAGAAAGTGAGAGAGAATCTCCATGAATGTGTGTGTTAAGCAGAGGTGTTGTGTGTGTGAATGATTTTGCAGTAATTTGTTGTGGTTGAAAGCTGCAGGTGGCAGGTGGTATGGTGTGATTACAGCTAAGATTTGGGTAATTGGAGAGAAGGATGGTATGAAATATGAATGGTACCAAGCTTTGGATTTGGTGGTGGTGGTGTGTGGTGGTGTGAGGGAGACTTAGGGGTATTTTGGTCTTTTTAAAAAAATCTAACAGAAAATGTTAACACCGTTAGTCAAAAGGACTGAAACAGACAACTTTTTTAAAGTTTGGTACTCAAATGGAGACAAAATAAACGTTGGTACTCAAGTGGAGTCAATTTGCAAAATACAGGGACCAAAACCGAGATTTACTCTATAGAAAATAAACTCACATAAATTTAAAGAACGGGTTGTAAATGCCCTTAGTCAAATGTTTAAATAGGTCATTTAAACAAAATATTTTGTTTAAATAATTACCCCTTTAGGTAACATCAAAATCTACAAATTTTACCGTATTCAAGATTCAAAACGACATCCCTTGCTCACAGAAAATTGAACTATGTTATTCAATCCGATCTCCTGTTCAAGCTCAAAAGTTGTTCGATACGTCATTATGGAGTTGTGCCTTGACTCTTATTTATTTCTGGATTTGTTTACGTGAATTTACAATGGCTCTTGTAAGAAGAGAACAGAGAATATGTGATGAATAGCAAGGGCAATGAGGGAGAAGAGAATTGAGAATATGTGATTGTGATAGCAAAGGCAGAAAGAAGATTTGATGAAGATATGCACTACATTAATTTTTGAAACTTGGAAGTTGTCTAACATACCAGAAGATTGTTTAAAGATTACACCAAGGATGTTGAGGTCTCATGAATTAGCCATATCACCGATGTTTGGTGCCCACTCGTGTCATATGTCAAGCTAAAAAACAACTCATCTGTCATTGTTTATGAATGAAAAATAAAGGTTTTCATTATGGTAAACATGAGGGCGGGCCTTGGCGCAGCGGTAAAAGCTGTTCTTAAGGGACCGAAGATCTCAGGTTCGATCCGTGGAAACGGCCTCCCCACAAAATGTGGGGGAAAGACCGCGTACATCTTCCCTTAAATGGGACGGACCCTTCCTGAACCCTGCGAAAACGCGGGAGATCTTTGCAGCACCAGGTACGCCCATTATGGTAAACATTTGGTCAAAATGTTTATTTTGGTGATTTTAACAATGATAACATTAACTCAAGTCTTCACATAGGCTATTAAGACATTCTCCAGAACTACTACTAAACAACAGAAATCAAGCTCTTTGTATGCAATTCATTCAATCAAACAGCCAATTGACATTCAACTTTCTCATAGAAGCTAAAATATGAGCAAGGGTCATCAAATCAAGCAAGATCCAACTGCCATTCCCTTACTACTTCAATTGCAAGAAACGAGATTTCTTTGTGTGGATTTAGAGTGACGTGACGTTTATGCGTCACACGGGGAAAGACAGGGAAACGGGACGATCGTCAGTGGTCTAACGGTGGAAACCAGGAACTCTACCATAATCCACCAACCCAAGGAACATAAACTATTAAAAAAAACATATTTACTTCTAAATGACAGCAAAATCAAAAAAAAATTACCAAACTTTAGATTCAGAAACTACCAAAAACAAACAGCCGTAAATTAGAGGCAGACTAATAACTGTAGTTTCATACTACAGTAAGCAGTTGAAACTTGTTAAAGAAACAGCTTCAGATGTTGGCAAGAAAGCCATAATCCAAAACCAAATGTTTACAAATCATGTCTTCAGATACAAAAAACAGCTTCATGTTAAAAGAGAATCTTTTCAACACCAAAGATATAGGATATCAACAATAACAATAATAAGAATAAGATCACCACATATTCACATTGTATCAAAGAACAAGAACACCAGCCTTGTTAGCAAATCTCAACTCCAAAAGACACAGTCAAACGCAATAACAACTTATTTCTACATCATCCTATCACTTTCCATAATAACATATAAGAATCAAAGCAGTCAAGAACAGTAGAACACCCAAACCCTCATACCCAAAACACAAAACTTTCAACTCAAGTATAATCAAGCTCAAATTTACTTGAATTCAAAAGTGGGTGGCATAGGTGACTCAAAACTCTCCAAAACCTCACTCTTGGCCTTCGGCTTCACTTCCTCCTGCTTCCCCCCAAACAAACCCCCAAACCAAGACGAAGAAGAGGACGATGGATCGGGCGTCGGGTCGGGTTGCTGAAACCCGGGAGGCATATTGATATTGTTCCCCTGTTGAGGCATCTCGTCAATCATCACAGGCATGGGCTGCTGGGCGCTAAGGAACTTATTAAGCATGATCCCGGCGCCTTCAATAAGGGCTAGCAAAACGCCCCCAAAAGCGGCGGATCTGGCGGCTGGGCCGAGCCCCTGGCGCATCTGGAGGAAGCCTCCGGTGGCGGCGCCGGCGATGATGGAGTTCCAGGGGTCCTCCTTCTGGCGGAGGTAGACCATGGAGCAGTCAAAGGTGGAGAAGAGGCCGCCCCAGACGGCGAAGCTGCCGCCGACGCGGGGGGCGTTCATGCGGACGGCGTCGATGCCGCCGCTGAGGCGGTGGCCTTTGGGGGAGTTGAAGGTGCCCTTCAGGTAGTGGAAGGCGGAGCCCCCCACGGCGCCCATGCCGAAGGCGCCACCGATGTCGTCCAGGATGCGATCGGGGCACGGCTCTCGGGAGGTTTCAGGGGTACCCATGGCGGTGATGGATGAATGAATGAAATCAATGAATGAATGATCTCAAGTTCTCAACTCTTAAGGAAGAAGTTAGGGTTTACCAGTGTTTATACTTTATAGGGTTTATTATTTGTTCAACACGGAAGTCGAAAGCGTTGTGGTCTCAGGAGGGTTCTGGAGGCGCCCTAGGATATTGAGTGATGGCAAAAAGATCCCTCATGTTTTTTAGATTTACTCAAACTAATCCATTAGATTTGTGTAAAGGATTGTTTGATAATTTTTGAATGATTAAGTATTAAACCAATAAAAAGTCTGAACCATTAAGTTTTGAATCATTAAAATATTTGATCCATTAAAGTTAGTATATCGTTTAACTATTCAAAATCAAATGTTTGACCAATTCTGATAAAAGGTCTTAACAATTCAACAATATACCTTTTAAACATTTAACATTAGTATAATGCTTAACCATTCAGAGGAAAAAGTCTAAATCGTTCAGACATTTGCTCGTAAAATAAATAGTCTGAACAATTAAGTGCTGAACCATTCAGACATCTGAACCATTAAAAGACTGAATCAGATGCTGTCAAACAGACCCTATACGTCCCGCTGTTAGTAGGGATGATAAAGAGTCACGTATGAGTCTGCCATTGGTAATTCTTAATCTTATATTTGGTAGTAATATTTTGTTTCGTTAATGTTTTTAGGTATTTTTCTGGTATTTATTCATCAGTTACCGGGTATAATTGTTTGTTTGTTAAATGATGCCCTTAAGATTTGTATGTACAATTTCTTTTTACCTTTCTGATTTTTATATAATTTTACTAGGTTAGTATCCCTTGTATCACATGTCACATGTGTTAAATATAGAAGATATTAAATAGTTAGTAACGAAAATTATTAATTACAAAACCATATTTTGAGATAAAAGATTATTAAAATTACCTATAAGTAATAACTATAATAATAAAATAATGATATAATTTCCTTTAAACATACATATATATATATAGGGTGTGGTTCAAATGAAAACCCTTAGTTTTTGTGACAACCCTTTAAACCACTATCAACCATTGATCAAATTTGAGTGGTCAAGATCTATTTTTTTTTATTCAATAAGGGTAAAATAGTCAATTAACCCACACCTACCTACTATTTTCTTTTTCTTTTTTATTTAAAACGTTTTCCCCCTAGTTTTTAAAACTTTTATAACTTTTTCATACATTGTTATTTTTGTATATAGATTGCACCATTAAATTCATTATATTTTTCTCTTTAATTCCCATACAATCTTGCAAATATATTTTTTTACCCGAATTAGTGAAATTACACCGGTGACCTACCTATTGTTACACCATTGTAACAAGAAACTTTAATACTTGATACTACACCACTATAAGTAACGGTAACATCATATAATTTTGCACTACTATAACAAATTTTTAAACCCGATATTAAACCATTCCAATTAACAATAACTAATGTAATTTTAGCAAATGTGTAACGAAAACATCTACTTTTAGTTGGAGTGCGGTAAAATACCAAACAAATCCTTGAGATGATGTCACAAATAAATATTAACCCTGAATATATAAAATCAAAAGACTTTGTTCTTGGGTTAAATTTCTTATTTAACAACCATGGAGCACTTACATTAACAAGACATTTCATTACCTTTAGTAAAAACATTTATACTATTCCAACATTACGATATAATTATACATCAGAGATTGCGCAGAAGCGTGGTGGACAAGGAAATTTAGATTTTTTAAAAACACATACACTTAGAACAGAATTTATAGAAAACGAAAGCATGAAACTATTAACAGAATTTTTAAATCATGAGTTAGAAAAAGGAAGAAATATAACTAAAAGCTTAAATCATCCTATGATTCTACACCTTGAAAAAATAGGATTAATAGGAGAAGACATAACAAAATCTAAAGTACAATATACTTGTAAATTTAAATTAAAAAACCCAGATATTACTATAAGAACAAGCAATATAGAATACAGCCCATTAGACAAAGAAGAATTTAGAAAACAAATCCCTGAGATGATGTCACAAGGATTAATTAGAAAATCAGAAAGTCCTCATAGAACAGCAGCTTTTATAGTAAGAAATCACAGTGAAATAAAAAGAGGGAAAGCTAGGATAGTTTATAATTACAAAAGATTAAATGATAATACAATAGATGATGGGTATAATATCCCTAATAAAGACAGCCCATTAGGATTAATACAACAAAAGAAAGTATTTTCAAAATTTGACCTGAAATCAGGATATAATCAATTAAAGCTTGAAGAAAGTTTTAAACCATGGACAGCTTTTACATGTTCAGAAGGGCAATACGAGTGGAACGTGCTTAGTTTCGGTCTAAAAAATGCACCTTCTATTTTTCAAAGATTTATGGACAGTATATTTTTAAAATATGAATTTTGTTTAGTATATATTGATGATATATTGGTAGCCAGTAACACTGTGCAGGAACATGAACAGCATCTACAAGAAGTATTTAATGAAATCAAAAAGAACGGCATAGTAGTTTCTAAAAAGAAAATGGAGTTATTTAAAAGAAAAATCTCTTTTCTGGGATTAGAATTGGGAAATGGTAAAGTAGAATTACAGCCACATATATCTACAAAAATCTTGGATTTTCCTGAAAAATTTGAAAACCTTAAACAAATACAGGCTTTTTTGGGATTGGTAAATTATGCTAGAAAATTTATTCCCAATCTATCAAAATTAGTAGGACCATTATACAGTAAGACAACAAAAAATGGACAAAGGTATTTTAACAGTAAAGATATAAAGATAGTAAAAGAAATAAAAAATATGGTTAAAAAAATTAAACCATTAGAATTACCATTAGTAACAGACTATATAATAGTAGAAACAGATGGGTGTAAAGAAGGATGGGGAGCAGTCCTTCTATGTAAACCAAATAAATACAGCCCAAAAAATGATGAAAAAATATGTGCTTATACAAGCGGAAATTTTCAAAATAAAAATAATTGGACAAACATAGATTTTGAAATACAAGCATTAATCTATTCTCTCGAAAAATTTAAAATATTTCTACATAAAGAATTCACAGTTCGAACAGATTGTGAAGCAATAGTTAAATTTATTAAAAATGATCAAAGTAAAAAGATGAACAGGACACGATGGGTAAATCTACAAAACATAATACAAGGGAATGGATATTTTATAAATTTTGAACATATTAAAGGAAAAAATAATGGGATAGCAGATATGTTATCTAGAAATATAAATAAGTGGTTTATTGCAGATGGAAAGAAAGAATGCTAAAGGCAAAGGAATTCTTATACAGCCTATACAGAATAAAAAATCTTCAATGACTTCTAATGAAGAAACAGAGAAGATTCAACAGTTATATACAGAATCGATCAAAAGTTATAGACAACTTCCAGCATCGATTACAGGTATTGGGGAAGTATCACGACACTATAACCCAATAGAAACTCGTCCAAAAAATATACAGAATACACAAAGGACGTTTACTATAACACAGAATACACAGAATTTAAACATTGTATTTGGAGGAATATACTCTCTCCAAAAATGTATTGACACCAACAAAAAGTTTAGACCTATTGGTGGAATTACATTAACAGAAAAACAACAGTGTCTACTTGATAATCTTTGGCATATTCAAACCATGCCACAAGCTTCAAGTTTTAAAATACAAGTTCTGAATGCTCTAAGTATGTACTTCTCTGAACAGAGCATGACAACACCTGAAAAAAGACACAAACCAAAGTTTACACATTATGTCATTTTTCGAGGTACAAAAATCGGTATTTTCAATAAATGGGAAACTGTTGCAAAATACATACAATGTCCCAATCCAATTTATAAAGGTTTTGAGAGCTTTCAACAAGCCATCGAAACTGCAAGGGAACATTTTGGGGTTAAAGGTTTTTACATTGAACCCGAAGAGGTTAAAACATTTGCTGAAATAGCAAATACAAACCCGGAACAGTTAATCAAAGCTCAAGAGCAATTGATTACTGATCTGCAAGAACAGCTTATACAGAAAGGAAAAGATACACAGTTTATACACATAAAATTAGAGAATGAAATTCTCAAACAAAAAATTGCATTACTCGAAGCAAAAAATACACAGTTATTACAAAGGCTCGAGAAGAAAAAAGAAAATACAGAAATATACAGGACTTTTGAATCCTTCAGAACTAGGATTCTTGACACACCTTGGCATCAACAACTGAAGCCGGTGACAGATAGATTTCCAGAATTTGAGAAGATTGTTTCACGGAAAGTCTGTGAGCAATTTCCTTTAATTCTTTATAATCTTCAACACCAACTACTGGATCTCGCATTTCACATGGATAGTGAAAACAAAGGATTCAGTATAGTAGAAAGAACAGATGAAGACGGCAACGGTACAGGACTCCTGTTACTGCAAGTCTTTCAGCCTACACAGTTAACTGACGAACAGATAATCCAATTCTACCATCATGGTATGATTGATTACCTGGAAGTCAAGCTCAACAGAAGAACAGAAGATCTCCTAAATCAACTTGGAGAAAAAATAATCCTAACAGCAGGGAATATAGCAGCAAGAGCCTTGTTGCCAACCATTGGATGCAAGATTATTGCATCATTCCCTTTTACAGATTCTTACACTTACAGACCCGCTAGAAAAAGGATCTTCATTGATCATAATATTACAACAAATTACTTACGAACATGTATGACAAAGACAGAAATTGATTTTGCCGCCCTAAAATGGCTTAATCAACAAATAGAACAACCTACCAGTGATTTACAGCAGTTTATTAAAACTCATCAGGAAACTCCAGAAATTCCTGATTTCTTCCCATGGAAACAATATAAGTTAATTGGGGAAGGACACTATATACAGGTTTATGCAAAAACAAACTGGAGCATGCTATTGCCTTTCGCAGGGGAAGGCGATACACTTCAGCTTAGACACATAATCAACTTAGAAGACTACGAAGCAGATCACGGTGACTGCTCAAGCCCACAGTCAATTGACAGCACACACAGGGACTTCTAGACAGGTTAAACAACTAGAGGTTTAAACAAAAGAACGAGTTCTTTATTTAAATGACGCATGCCATGACGTTAATAACAAAGCTTCTAGAAAATGACGAAGGCAATGACGAAGGACGAAAATAATTAAAGGACTCGATGATTTTTGTAATTATCTGTAATTATTGTTTAGCTTTTGTACGACTCATTCTGAGCCGTTTCTTTTTGTTTTTCTTTTCATTAATTTATTGTAAAATTGTTGAGACTTCGCCTATATAAGGCTAAAGAATTCATTTGTATATACACACCGAAGAAATCAATAAACTCTTCAACTTCTCAAACTCTCTCATGGCACACTAAACCCCCTCTCAAACTCCTTAGTCTAGATCCTTATAGAAGCTTCATATCCCCGTACTTCATATTATATCCTTAGTCAAAAACCAAAAAAAAAAAAAAAAAAAATCAAAAAACCCCAAAAATAATCATCTTATCCGCTGTGCATATACTCTACCATCCGTTCATCCGCTGTGCATAACTACCCGCTATTTCATACTGTAAGTATTATGTGTTTATATAGATGTTTTAAATTTATATGTTTTTAATCTATGTTTGGTATTTTATTGACTGTTTTCTTCACACCAAACTTTCTTAGTCCCTCTGATGCATTGGTATCAGAGCAAGGCTTTCTTAAAATCTAAAAGACTAAGACAAGCTCCATATTTATGGCGTGTGATGCCTTTTTTTTGGAGAACTCTCTTAGGTGAAGATTATGGGAAAACTAAGCTCCGATTATTAAAGTATCAAAAGGGTTAAAATGGTTTGGTATACATATTCTATTTATATTATGTTGATTTTGTTAATATATTAAAAATTCTAAGGATATGAGAAAATCTTTTAAGGGGAAGCTTAGGAAGGATTAAAACTAAGGAGTTTGATTTCATTCAAATATTGAGAATAATCATAATTTTGCCAGCAAAAAACTTGAATTTCTAAATTTAGGGTTCATCGATAAACCTGCTTTTAGACCAATTAGTACAGAAAATTATAGTTTAAATTGTTGCATTAAAGAAACCTGCAAACATAGTCTACATACTGAGAATCCACATTTAAACACCTTAACAGATTTAGTTATAAATTTAGGAAAAAAAACTTGCAAATAGAGTTACACAACAATAGACAATTAGTAGAAAAGCTTACTGAAGAAGTTAAAAAATATAATACTAATTTAGATTATATTAAAGAACAAAACGAAAGATTACTAAAAAAGCATAATAATTTTGAGAAACAAATACCTAGTAATACATTTAGTGAAGAAATAGACAGAATAACACAAGCAGTTAAAAAATTAAACATAGACGATATAAACTCTAATACAAAAACTATCAATAAACCTATACCATATAAACATTGGCAAATAAGAAAATGAGTGAAAGAAGTTTTCTAGGACGCAGTAGAACTATACAGGAAGCTAGAAACTCGACAAGTAATATAAATGATATAATAACATCTGATAGTTTTTTAAACAGGATAATTAGACGAGGATCAGGCTCAAATAGTAATAGACAGTTGCTATAAATAGAAGATGAAATTGATGTAGACAGAAATATAGATTTATACAATCAACATCAGTTAGATATTTTAAATCCACGAACATTATATCAAACAGGAAGGTTTAATATTAACACAACATTAATACGAAGTAGTAGGGAAGAAAGTCTACGAGTAATAGATAGGACAGTAGAAATAGATTTATTGTCACCAGAAACTATACAAAAAATTAAACAGTCTGGTAAACATTTTATACATACAGGTTTAATAATAATAGGAGTAAAAGCTTTAGGAAGAAAAAATTTAGGAACAAAGCTATTAGCCTTAATATTAGATAAAAGTTGGAAAAATGAAATGAAAAAAGCAATTATATCAGGTATGGAAGTAGATTTAAGTCAAAATACAGCGTTATTTTATTGTACACCAAGAATACTTAAAGATATTAAAGATATAAACAATATAAAAATAGCACTACAAACAAAAGGTTATGAAAACTACGAGGGCAACAACTTAGTAATAAGCGTAGGAGTACTAGGAAAAGCTAGTAATAGCTCTGGTATGAAGTACAAAGTAAACATAGAAGGAATAGTACAAACAATGGCTTCAAAGTCGATAAAAATGATAGATCCAATTAAGATAGATCCAGAACAATTAGCTGGATTAGAATGGAATTTAGATACTCTACAGGAAAATGACAATACAGTATTAATACCTAAGAAAAGTGTCATATATGAAAAAACAGACGGTCAACAAAGTATAAGATTTGTAGACTTTAAGGAAAACGATAATATAAAAGAAAATGATGAGGATAATAAAGAATTTAGCTACATGAATATTATAGAAGACGAACCAATATACGATACAGAAACAGAGGATATAGATGAAATAAATACAGAATGGTTAAAATTTGAACAAGAAGAATATATGGATTATACTCTAATCGAAGAAGAAGAGGAAATAGATACAGGATTTAAAAGCGAAAATGTTACTAAAACAATAGAACAAATAATAGATAAAAAATTTACAGAATTAAACATACAAGAGGAAGTAGATGATATGATAATAGATTGTATGACAGAATTAGGAATGACTTACGAGGAAAGTTATAAAACTTTACAAGAATACTATAATCTACCCTTAGTAGAAAGTATTATGCAAGGAAAACAATGATATCAGAATTTTATAAAAAGAAAATATATTTATGGCAGATGAAGAGGAAAGTAAAAAACGACCACGAAATTTTATATACGGAGAAACAAGTGAAAGGAACAGGTAAAATATATGGAAGAGAACCTTGGACAAGTCCTTCCGTTAATTATCAACAACAGTCTACATATAAAGGAACAGGTAAAAGATTACCGATAGGCCAACTATACAGTGGAAATATGTTATTATTAGAACAACAAAAACCACAGTTATGGGGAGATGAAATACTCACATGGGAACAAATAGTAGTAAGAATGTGGGAAACAAATAAAAAGGATAGTATGGATATGTTTTCATACTTAGAAACTACATTAGGCCCTATAGCATTAGGAATTTGGCAAAGTAAAAAAGCTCAAGATTCATCAGCAGTAAACACCCTAAAAGCTCTAGGAGACAACCCTTATAATTTCACATCACAAATAAGAACTCTTATTCTAGGAGTTGACCCAGCAAAAAATAATACTCTTATACAGGATACAGCTATTAGAAATTTAGAACAGTTAAGTATAGCAGACATGAAATACATAAATGAATTTACATTAGACTTTGCAAGATTATTATCACAAACAGGTAAAGCAATAGACGATAATTTGTGTGATAAATACTTTATAAAACTACCAGGAGATTTAGGAAAAAGTATACATGAATCATGGAAACAAACATATGGAAATACACAAAATCTAGGAATAGGACCTAGGATAACCTATACATTTGGTATACTAGAAGAAAAATGTAAAGAAGTAGCATTACAGGAACAATTAAAAAGAAATTCGTATGCATTTTGTAAAACAGCTATATACACACCACAAGCCTATGGTTTTTATGAGAAAAAGAAAAACATTAGGAAAAGTACAACATACAATAAAAATTACAAATCTAATTATAATAAAAATAAATATGTTAAAAAACCTCAAACTAGAAAATGTAGATGTTTTATATGCGGTGATGAAAAACATCTAGCAAATAAATGTCCAAACAAAAATAAAAATATAGAAAGAACTAACCTAATAGAACAGTTAAATGATTATGAAATAGAGGCTATACAAACAGATGATTCAGATAATGAGTCAATTTACAGTATATTTAGTGAAGATGAAAAACCAATAGCAAAAGTAACATATACATATATGAATACAGAAGAAGTATGTGAACATAAATGGATACATAATAGAGGAAACAATTATATAAAATGTTATAATTGTGGATTATTCCCTAGTATAGAAAAAAGGTATCAATGTAATACGTGTTTTAAAGAAATATGTTACATTTGTATTAAAAAATTATACAATATAGAAATAAGTACATCCACAGGCAATAGGAAAATAGAAGATTTAAAGGTAACTATAGAAAAACTAGAAAAATTAGAAATAATAGTAGAATTACATACACTAAAAATTAAAGAGTTAGAAAGTAAAATAGAAAATTTAACAAAAAACAAAACAACTCAAGAAATTAGTAAAATGTCAGTAGAAAATAATGAGTCTACATATATACAGACACAAGGTTCAATGAACATGATAAAAATACAGTGTAGAATATGGTTAGATCAAAACAAGTTTATAGATGTAACAGGATTAGTAGATACAGGAGCAACTACGAGTGTAATATCACATAACTTAGCACCAAAAGAATATCATGAAAAATTACCATATAAAATAGAAAGCAGAACAATAGAAGATAGGTTAATATCAGTAACACATTGTTTACGACCAATTGCAATACAGTTTTTAGACAATGCATCAGAGGGACTAAGAAAGTTTGGTGTGAAGAAAACAGTCAATAAAATACCAAACATAGATTAAAAACATATAAATTTAAAACATCTATATAAACACATAATACTTACAGTATGAAATAGCAGGTAGTTATGCACAGCGGATGAACGGATGGTAGAGTATATGCACAGCGGATAAGATGATTATTTTTGGGGTTTTTTGATTTTTTTTTTTTTTTTTTTTTGGTTTTTGACTAAGGATATAATATGAAGTACGGGGATATGAAGCTTCTATAAGGATCTAGACTAAGGAGTTTGAGAGGGGGTTTAGTGTGCCATGAGAGAGTTTGAGAAGTTGAAGAGTTGATTGATTTCTTCGGTGTGTATATACAAATGAATTCTTCAGCCTTATATAGGCGAAGTCTCAACAATTTTACAATAAATTAATGAAAAGAAAAAGAAAAAGAAACGGCTCAGAATGAGTCGTACAAAAGCTAAACAATAATTACAGATAATTACAAAAATCATCGAGTCCTTTAATTATTTTCGTCCTTCGTCATTGCCTTCGTCATTTTCTAGAAGCTTTGTTATTAACGTCATGGCATGCGTCATTTAAATAAAGAACTCGTTCTTTTGTTTAAACCTCTAGTTGTTTAACCTGTCTAGAAGTCCCTGTGTGTGCTGTCAATTGACTGTGGGCTTGAGCAGTCACCGTGATCTGCTTCGTAGTCTTCTAAGTTGATTATGTGTCTAAGCTGAAGTGTATCGCCTTCCCCTGCGAAAGGCAATAGCATGCTCCAGTTTGTTTTTGCATAAACCTGTATATAGTGTCCTTCCCCAATTAACTTATATTGTTTCCATGGGAAGAAGTCAGGAATTTCTGGAGTTTCCTGATGAGTTTTAATAAACTGCTGTAAATCACTGGTAGGTTGTTCTATTTGTTGATTAAGCCATTTTAGGGCGGCAAAATCAATTTCTGTCTTTGTCATACATGTTCGTAAGTAATTTGTTGTAATATTATGATCAATGAAGATCCTTTTTCTAGCGGGTCTGTAAGTGTAAGAATCTGTAAAAGGGAATGATGCAATAATCTTGCATCCAATGGTTGGCAACAAGGCTCTTGCTGCTATATTCCCTGCTGTTAGGATTATTTTTTCTCCAAGTTGATTTAGGAGATCTTCTGTTCTTCTGTTGAGCTTGACTTCCAGGTAATCAATCATACCATGATGGTAGAATTGGATTATCTGTTCGTCAGTTAACTGTGTAGGCTGAAAGACTTGCAGTAACAGGAGTCCTGTACCGTTGCCGTCTTCATCTGTTCTTTCTACTATACTGAATCCTTTGTTTTCACTATCCATGTGAAATGCGAGATCCAGTAGTTGGTGTTGAAGATTATAAAGAATTAAAGGAAATTGCTCACAGACTTTCCGTGAAACAATCTTCTCAAATTCTGGAAATCTATCTGTCACCGGCTTCAGTTGTTGATGCCAAGGTGTGTCAAGAATCCTAGTTCTGAAGGATTCAAAAGTCCTGTATATTTCTGTATTTTCTTTTTTCTTCTCGAGCCTTTGTAATAACTGTGTATTTTTTGCTTCGAGTAATGCAATTTTTTGTTTGAGAATTTCATTCTCTAATTTATGTGTATAAACTGTGTATCTTTTCCTTTCTGTATAAGCTGTTCTTGCAGATCAGTAATCAATTGCTCTTGAGCTTTGATTAACTGTTCCGTGTTTGTATTTGCTATTTCAGCAAATGTTTTAACCTCTTCGGGTTCAATGTAAAAACCTTTAACCCCAAAATGTTCCCTTGCAGTTTCGATGGCTTGTTGAAAGCTCTCAAAACCTTTATAAATTGGATTGGGACATTGTATGTATTTTGCAACAGTTTCCCATTTATTGAAAATACCGATTTTTGTACCTCGAAAAATGACATAATGTGTAAACTTTGGTTTGTGTCTTTAACCCAGATATTATACCAATGCATCAGAGGGACTAAGAATACAGCCCATTAGACAAAGAAGAATTTAGAAAACAAATCCCTGAGATGATGTCACAAGGATTAATTAGAAAATCAGAAAGTCCTCATAGAACAGCAGCTTTTATAGTAAGAAATCATAGTGAAATAAAAAGAGGGAAAGCTAGGATAGTTTATAATTACAAAAGATTAAATGATAATACAATAGATGATGGGTATAATATCCCTAATAAAGACAGCCTATTAGGATTAATACAACAAAAGAAAGTATTTTCAAAATTTGACCTGAAATCAGGATATAATCAATTAAAGCTTGAAGAAAGTTTTAAACCATGGACAGCTTTTACATGTTCAGAAGGGCAATACGAGTGGAACGTACTTAGTTTCGGTCTAAAAAATGCACCTTCTATTTTTCAAAGATTTATGGACAGTATATTTTTAAAATATGAATTTTGTTTAGTATATATTGATGATATATTGGTAGCCAGTAACACTGTGCAGGAACATGAACAGCATCTACAAGAAGTATTTAATGAAATCAAAAAGAACGGCATAGTAGTTTCTAAAAAGAAAATGGAGTTATTTAAAAGAAAAATCTCTTTTCTGGGATTAGAATTGGGAAATGGTAAAGTAGAATTACAGCCACATATATCTACAAAAATCTTGGATTTTCCTGAAAAATTTGAAAACCTTAAACAAATACAGGCTTTTTTGGGATTGGTAAATTATGCTAGAAAATTTATTCCCAATCTATCAAAATTAGTAGGACCATTATACAGTAAGACAACAAAAAATGGACAAAGATATTTTAACAGTGAAGATATAAAGATAGTAAAAGAAATAAAAAATATGGTTAAAAAAATTAAACCATTAGAATTACCATTAGTAACAGACTATATAATAGTAGAAACAGATGGGTGTAAAGAAGGATGGGGAGCAGTCCTTCTATGTAAACCAAATAAATACAGCCCAAAAAATGATGAAAAAATATGTGCTTATACAAGCGGAAATTTTCAAAATAAAAATAATTGGACAAACATAGATTTTGAAATACAAGCATTAATCTATTCTTTCGAAAAATTTAAAATATTTCTACATAAAGAATTCACAGTTCGAACAGATTGTGAAGCAATAGTTAAATTTATTAAAAATGATCAAAGTAAAAAGATGAACAGGACACGATGGGTAAATCTACAAAACATAATACAAGGGAATGGATATTTTATAAATTTTGAACATATTAAAGGAAAAAATAATGGGATAGCAGATATGTTATCTAGAAATATAAATAAGTGGTTTATTGCAGATGGAAAGAAAGAATGCTAAAGGCAAAGGAATTCTTATACAGCCTATACAGAATAAAAAATCTTCAATGACTTCTAATGAAGAAACAGAGAAGATTCAACAGTTATATACAGAATCGATCAAAAGTTATAGACAACTTCCAGCATCGATTACAGGTATTGGGGAAGTATCACGACACTATAACCCAATAGAAACTCGTCCAAAAAATATACAGAATACACAAAGGACGTTTACTATAACACAGAATACACAGAATTTAAACATTGTATTTGGAGGAATATACTCTCTCCAAAAATGTATTGACACCAACAAAAAGTTTAGACCTATTGGTGGAATTACATTAACAGAAAAACAACAGTGTCTACTTGATAATCTTTGGCATACTCAAACCATGCCACAAGCTTCAAGTTTTAAAATACAAGTTCTGAATGCTCTAAGTATGTACTTCTCTGAACAGAGCATGACAACACCTGAAAAAAGACACAAACCAAAGTTTACACATTATGTCATTTTTCGAGGTACAAAAATCGGTATTTTCAATAAATGGGAAACTGTTGCAAAATACATACAATGTCCCAATCCAATTTATAAAGGTTTTGAGAGCTTTCAACAAGCCATCGAAACTGCAAGGGAACATTTTGGGGTTAAAGGTTTTTACATTGAACCCGAAGAGGTTAAAACATTTGCTAAAATAGCAAATACAAACACGGAACAGTTAATCAAAGCTCAAGAGCAATTGATTACTGATCTGCAAGAACAGCTTATACAGAAAGGAAAAGATACACAGTTTATACACATAAAATTAGAGAATGAAATTCTCAAACAAAAAATTGCATTACTCGAAGCAAAAAATACACAGTTATTACAAAGGCTCGAGAAGAAAAAAGAAAATACAGAAATATACAGGACTTTTGAATCCTTCAGAACTAGGATTCTTGACACACCTTGGCATCAACAACTGAAGCCGGTGACAGATAGATTTCCAGAATTTGAGAAGATTGTTTCACGGAAAGTCTGTGAGCAATTTCCTTTAATTCTTTATAATCTTCAACACCAACTACTGGATCTCGCATTTCACATGGATAGTGAAAACAAAGGATTCAGTATAGTAGAAAGAACAGATGAAGACGGCAACGGTACAGGACTCCTGTTACTGCAAGTCTTTCAGCCTACACAGTTAACTGACGAACAGATAATCCAATTCTACCATCATGGTATGATTGATTACCTGGAAGTCAAGCTCAACAGAAGAACAGAAGATCTCCTAAATCAACTTGGAGAAAAAATAATCCTAACAGCAGGGAATATAGCAGCAAGAGCCTTGTTGCCAACCATTGGATGCAAGATTATTGCATCATTCCCTTTTACAGATTCTTACACTTACAGACCCGCTAGAAAAAGGATCTTCATTGATCATAATATTACAACAAATTACTTACGAACATGTATGACAAAGACAGAAATTGATTTTGCCGCCCTAAAATGGCTTAATCAACAAATAGAACAACCTACCAGTGATTTACAGCAGTTTATTAAAACTCATCAGGAAACTCCAGAAATTCCTGATTTCTTCCCATGGAAACAATATAAGTTAATTGGGGAAGGACACTATATACAGGTTTATGCAAAAACAAACTGGAGCATGCTATTGCCTTTCGCAGGGGAAGGCGATACACTTCAGCTTAGACACATAATCAACTTAGAAGACTACGAAGCAGATCACGGTGACTGCTCAAGCCCACAGTCAATTGACAGCACACACAGGGACTTCTAGACAGGTTAAACAACTAGAGGTTTAAACAAAAGAACGAGTTCTTTATTTAAATGACGCATGCCATGACGTTAATAACAAAGCTTCTAGAAAATGACGAAGGCAATGACGAAGGACGAAAATAATTAAAGGACTCGATGATTTTTGTAATTATCTGTAATTATTGTTTAGCTTTTGTACGACTCATTCTGAGCCGTTTCTTTTTCTTTTTCTTTTCATTAATTTATTGTAAAATTGTTGAGACTTCGCCTATATAAGGCTGAAGAATTCATTTGTATATACACACCGAAGAAATCAATAAACTCTTCAACTTCTCAACTCTCTCATGGCACACTAAACCCCCTCTCAAACTCCTTAGTCTAGATCCTTATAGAAGCTTCATATCCCCGTACTTCATATTATATCCTTAGTCAAAAACCAAAAAAAAAAAAAAAAAAAATCAAAAAACCCCAAAAATAATCATCTTATCCGCTGTGCATATACTCTACCATCCGTTCATCCGCTGTGCATAACTACCCGCTATTTCATACTGTAAGTATTATGTGTTTATATAGATGTTTTAAATTTATATGTTTTTAATCTATGTTTGGTATTTTATTGACTGTTTTCTTCACACCAAACTTTCTTAGTCCCTCTGATGCATTGGTATCAGAGCAAGGCTTTCTTAAAATCTAAAAGACTAAGACAAGCTCCATATTTATGGCGTGTGATGCCTTTTTTTTGGAGAACTCTCTTAGGTGAAGATTATGGGAAAACTAAGCTCCGATTATTAAAGTATCAAAAGGGTTAAAATGGTTTGGTATACATATTCTATTTATATTATGTTGATTTTGTTAATATATTAAAAATTCTAAGGATATGAGAAAATCTTTTAAGGGGAAGCTTAGGAAGGATTAAAACTAAGGAGTTTGATTTCATTCAAATATTGAGAATAATCATAATTTTGCCAGCAAAAAACTTGAATTTCTAAATTTAGGGTTCATCGATAAACCTGCTTTTAGACCAATTAGTACAGAAAATTATAGTTTAAATTGTTGCATTAAAGAAACCTGCAAACATAGTCTACATACTGAGAATCCACATTTAAACACCTTAACAGATTTAGTTATAAATTTAGGAAAAAAAAACTTGCAAATAGAGTTACACAACAATAGACAATTAGTAGAAAAGCTTACTGAAGAAGTTAAAAAATATAATACTAATTTAGATTATATTAAAGAACAAAACGAAAGATTACTAAAAAAGCATAATAATTTTGAGAAACAAATACCTAGTAATACATTTAGTGAAGAAATAGACAGAATAACACAAGCAGTTAAAAAATTAAACATAGACGATATAAACTCTAATACAAAAACTATCAATAAACCTATACCATATAAACATTGGCAAATAAGAAAATGAGTGAAAGAAGTTTTCTAGGACGCAGTAGAACTATACAGGAAGCTAGAAACTCGACAAGTAATATAAATGATATAATAACATCTGATAGTTTTTTAAACAGGATAATTAGACGAGGATCAGGCTCAAATAGTAATAGACAGTTGCTATAAATAGAAGATGAAATTGATGTAGACAGAAATATAGATTTATACAATCAACATCAGTTAGATATTTTAAATCCACGAACATTATATCAAACAGGAAGGTTTAATATTAACACAACATTAATACGAAGTAGTAGGGAAGAAAGTCTACGAGTAATAGATAGGACAGTAGAAATAGATTTATTGTCACCAGAAACTATACAAAAAATTAAACAGTCTGGTAAACATTTTATACATACAGGTTTAATAATAATAGGAGTAAAAGCTTTAGGAAGAAAAAATTTAGGAACAAAGCTATTAGCCTTAATATTAGATAAAAGTTGGAAAAATGAAATGAAAAAAGCAATTATATCAGGTATGGAAGTAGATTTAAGTCAAAATACAGCGTTATTTTATTGTACACCAGGAATACTTAAAGATATTAAAGATATAAACAATATAAAAATAGCACTACAAACAAAAGGTTATGAAAACTACGAGGGCAACAACTTAGTAATAAGCGTAGGAGTACTAGGAAAAGCTAGTAATAGCTCTGGTATGAAGTACAAAGTAAACATAGAAGGAATAGTACAAACAATGGCTTCAAAGTCGATAAAAATGATAGATCCAATTAAGATAGATCCAGAACAATTAGCTGGATTAGAATGGAATTTAGATACTCTACAGGAAAATGACAATACAGTATTAATACCTAAGAAAAGTGTCATATATGAAAAAACAGACGGTCAACAAAGTATAAGATTTGTAGACTTTAAGGAAAACGATAATATAAAAGAAAATGATGAGGATAATAAAGAATTTAGCTACATGAATATTATAGAAGACGAACCAATATACGATACAGAAACAGAGGATATAGATGAAATAAATACAGAATGGTTAAAATTTGAACAAGAAGAATATATGGATTATACTCTAATCGAAGAAGAAGAGGAAATAGATACAGGATTTAAAAGCGAAAATGTTACTAAAACAATAGAACAAATAATAGATAAAAAATTTACAGAATTAAACATACAAGAGGAAGTAGATGATATGATAATAGATTGTATGACAGAATTAGGAATGACTTACGAGGAAAGTTATAAAACTTTACAAGAATACTATAATCTACCCTTAGTAGAAAGTATTATGCAAGGAAAAACAATGATATCAGAATTTTATAAAAAAGAAAATATATTTATGGCAGATGAAGAGGAAAGTAAAAAACGACCACGAAATTTTATATACGGAGAAACAAGTGAAACAAATGAAATATATGGAAGAGAACCTTGGACAAGTCCTTCCGTTAATTATCAACAACAGTCTACATATAAAGGAACAGGTAAAAGATTACCGATAGGCCAACTATACAGTGGAAATATGTTATTATTAGAACAACAAAAACCACAGTTATGGGGAGATGAAATACTCACATGGGAACAAATAGTAGTAAGAATGTGGGAAACAAATAAAAAGGATAGTATGGATATGTTTTCATACTTAGAAACTACATTAGGCCCTATAGCATTAGGAATTTGGCAAAGTAAAAAAGCTCAAGATTCATCAGCAGTAAACACCCTAAAAGCTCTAGGAGACAACCCTTATAATTTCACATCACAAATAAGAACTCTTATTCTAGGAGTTGACCCAGCAAAAAATAATACTCTTATACAGGATACAGCTATTAGAAATTTAGAACAGTTAAGTATAGCAGACATGAAATACATAAATGAATTTACATTAGACTTTGCAAGATTATTATCACAAACAGGTAAAGCAATAGACGATAATTTGTGTGATAAATACTTTATAAAACTACCAGGAGATTTAGGAAAAAGTATACATGAATCATGGAAACAAACATATGGAAATACACAAAATCTAGGAATAGGACCTAGGATAACCTATACATTTGGTATACTAGAAGAAAAATGTAAAGAAGTAGCATTACAGGAACAATTAAAAAGAAATTCGTATGCATTTTGTAAAACAGCTATATACACACCACAAGCCTATGGTTTTTATGAGAAAAAGAAAAACATTAGGAAAAGTACAACATACAATAAAAATTACAAATCTAATTATAATAAAAATAAATATGTTAAAAAACCTCAAACTAGAAAATGTAGATGTTTTATATGCGGTGATGAAAAACATCTAGCAAATAAATGTCCAAACAAAAATAAAAATATAGAAAGAACTAACCTAATAGAACAGTTAAATGATTATGAAATAGAGGCTATACAAACAGATGATTCAGATAATGAGTCAATTTACAGTATATTTAGTGAAGATGAAAAACCAATAGCAAAAGTAACATATACATATATGAATACAGAAGAAGTATGTGAACATAAATGGATACATAATAGAGGAAACAATTATATAAAATGTTATAATTGTGGATTATTCCCTAGTATAGAAAAAAGGTATCAATGTAATACGTGTTTTAAAGAAATATGTTACATTTGTATTAAAAAATTATACAATATAGAAATAAGTACATCCACAGGCAATAGGAAAATAGAAGATTTAAAGGTAACTATAGAAAAACTAGAAAAATTAGAAATAATAGTAGAATTACATACACTAAAAATTAAAGAGTTAGAAAGTAAAATAGAAAATTTAACAAAAAACGAAACAACTCAAGAAATTAGTAAAATGTCAGTAGAAAATAATGAGTCTACATATATACAGACACAAGGTTCAATGAACATGATAAAAATACAGTGTAGAATATGGTTAGATCAAAACAAGTTTATAGATGTAACAGGATTAGTAGATACAGGAGCAACTACGAGTGTAATATCACATAACTTAGCACCAAAAGAATATCATGAAAAATTACCATATAAAATAGAAAGCAGAACAATAGAAGATAGGTTAATATCAGTAACACATTGTTTATGACCAATTGCAATACAGTTTTTAGACTTTTCAAAAAATTATAGTATAAAATACCCTATGCCACAAATAAATATTAACCCTGAATATATAAAATCAAAAGACTTTGTTCTTGGGTTAAATTTCTTATTTAACAACCATGGAGCACTTACATTAACAAGACATTTCATTACCTTTAGTAAAAACATTTATACTATTCCAACATTACGATATAATTATACATCAGAGATTGCGCAGAAGCGTGGTGGACAAGGAAATTTAGATTTTTTAAAAACACATACACTTAGAACAGAATTTATAGAAAACGAAAGCATGAAACTATTAACAGAATTTTTAAATCATGAGTTAGAAAAAGGAAGAAATATAACTAAAAGCTTAAATCATCCTATGATTCTACACCTTGAAAAAATAGGATTAATAGGAGAAGACATAACAAAATCTAAAGTACAATATACTTGTAAATTTAAATTAAAAAACCCAGATATTACTATAAGAACAAGCAATATAGAATACAGCCCATTAGACAAAGAAGAATTTAGAAAACAAATCCCTGAGATGATGTCACAAGGATTAATTAGAAAATCAGAAAGTCCTCATAGAACAGCAGCTTTTATAGTAAGAAATCACAGTGAAATAAAAAGAGGGAAAGCTAGGATAGTTTATAATTACAAAAGATTAAATGATAATACAATAGATGATGGGTATAATATCCCTAATAAAGACAGCCCATTAGGATTAATACAACAAAAGAAAGTATTTTCAAAATTTGACCTGAAATCAGGATATAATCAATTAAAGCTTGAAGAACGTTTTAAACCATGGACAGCTTTTACATGTTCAGAAGGGCAATACGAGTGGAACGTGCTTAGTTTCGGTCTAAAAAATGCACCTTCTATTTTTCAAAGATTTATGGACAGTATATTTTTAAAATATGAATTTTGTTTAGTATATATTGATGATATATTGGTAGCCAGTAACACTGTGCAGGAACATGAACAGCATCTACAAGAAGTATTTAATGAAATTAAAAAGAACGGCATAGTAGTTTCTAAAAAGAAAATGGAGTTATTTAAAAGAAAAATCTCTTTTCTGGGATTAGAATTGGGAAATGGTAAAGTAGAATTACAGCCACATATATCTACAAAAATCTTGGATTTTCCTGAAAAATTTGAAAACCTTAAACAAATACAGGCTTTTTTGGGATTGGTAAATTATGCTAGAAAATTTATTCCCAATCTATCAAAATTAGTAGGACCATTATACAGTAAGACAACAAAAAATGGACAAAGGTATTTTAACAGTGAAGATATAAAGATAGTAAAAGAAATAAAAAATATGGTTAAAAAAATTAAACCATTAGAATTACCATTAGTAACAGACTATATAATAGTAGAAACAGATGGGTGTAAAGAAGGATGGGGAGCAGTCCTTCTATGTAAACCAAATAAATACAGCCCAAAAAATGATGAAAAAATATGTGCTTATACAAGCGGAAATTTTCAAAATAAAAATAATTGGACAAACATAGATTTTGAAATACAAGCATTAATCTATTCTCTCGAAAAATTTAAAATATTTCTACATAAAGAATTCACAGTTCGAACAGATTGTGAAGCAATAGTTAAATTTATTAAAAATGATCAAAGTAAAAAGATGAACAGGACACGATGGGTAAATCTACAAAACATAATACAAGGGAATGGATATTTTATAAATTTTGAACATATTAAAGGAAAAAATAATGGGATAGCAGATATGTTATCTAGAAATATAAATAAGTGGTTTATTGCAGATGGAAAGAAAGAATGCTAAAGGCAAAGGAATTCTTATACAGCCTATACAGAATAAAAAATCTTCAATGACTTCTAATGAAGAAACAGAGAAGATTCAACAGTTATATACAGAATCGATCAAAAGTTATAGACAACTTCCAGCATCGATTACAGGTATTGGGGAAGTATCACGACACTATAACCCAATAGAAACTCGTCCAAAAAATATACAGAATACACAAAGGACGTTTACTATAACACAGAATACACAGAATTTAAACATTGTATTTGGAGGAATATACTCTCTCCAAAAATGTATTGACACCAACAAAAAGTTTAGACCTATTGGTGGAATTACATTAACAGAAAAACAACAGTGTCTACTTGATAATCTTTGGCATATTCAAACCATGCCACAAGCTTCAAGTTTTAAAATACAAGTTCTGAATGCTCTAAGTATGTACTTCTCTGAACAGAGCATGACAACACCTGAAAAAAGACACAAACCAAAGTTTACACATTATGTCATTTTTCGAGGTACAAAAATCGGTATTTTCAATAAATGGGAAACTGTTGCAAAATACATACAATGTCCCAATCCAATTTATAAAGGTTTTGAGAGCTTTCAACAAGCCATCGAAACTGCAAGGGAACATTTTGGGGTTAAAGGTTTTTACATTGAACCCGAAGAGGTTAAAACATTTGCTGAAATAGCAAATACAAACCCGGAACAGTTAATCAAAGCTCAAGAGCAATTGATTACTGATCTGCAAGAACAGCTTATACAGAAAGGAAAAGATACACAGTTTATACACATAAAATTAGAGAATGAAATTCTCAAACAAAAAATTGCATTACTCGAAGCAAAAAATACACAGTTATTACAAAGGCTCGAGAAGAAAAAAGAAAATACAGAAATATACAGGACTTTTGAATCCTTCAGAACTAGGATTCTTGACACACCTTGGCATCAACAACTGAAGCCGGTGACAGATAGATTTCCAGAATTTGAGAAGATTGTTTCACGGAAAGTCTGTGAGCAATTTCCTTTAATTCTTTATAATCTTCAACACCAACTACTGGATCTCGCATTTCACATGGATAGTGAAAACAAAGGATTCAGTATAGTAGAAAGAACAGATGAAGACGGCAACGGTACAGGACTCCTGTTACTGCAAGTCTTTCAGCCTACACAGTTAACTGACGAACAGATAATCCAATTCTACCATCATGGTATGATTGATTACCTGGAAGTCAAGCTCAACAGAAGAACAGAAGATCTCCTAAATCAACTTGGAGAAAAAATAATCCTAACAGCAGGGAATATAGCAGCAAGAGCCTTGTTGCCAACCATTGGATGCAAGATTATTGCATCATTCCCTTTTACAGATTCTTACACTTACAGACCCGCTAGAAAAAGGATCTTCATTGATCATAATATTACAACAAATTACTTACGAACATGTATGACAAAGACAGAAATTGATTTTGCCGCCCTAAAATGGCTTAATCAACAAATAGAACAACCTACCAGTGATTTACAGCAGTTTATTAAAACTCATCAGGAAACTCCAGAAATTCCTGATTTCTTCCCATGGAAACAATATAAGTTAATTGGGGAAGGACACTATATACAGGTTTATGCAAAAACAAACTGGAGCATGCTATTGCCTTTCGCAGGGGAAGGCGATACACTTCAGCTTAGACACATAATCAACTTAGAAGACTACGAAGCAGATCACGGTGACTGCTCAAGCCCACAGTCAATTGACAGCACACACAGGGACTTCTAGATAGGTTAAACAGCTAGAGGTTTAAACAAAAGAACGAGTTCTTTATTTAAATGACGCATGCCATGACGTTAATAACAAAGCTTCTAGAAAATGACGAAGGCAATGACGAAGGACGAAAATAATTAAAGGACTCGATGATTTTTGTAATTATCTGTAATTATTGTTTAGCTTTTGTACGACTCATTCTGAGCCGTTTCTTTTTCTTTTTCTTTTCATTAATTTATTGTAAAATTGTTGAGACTTCGCCTATATAAGGCTGAAGAATTCATTTGTATATACACACCGAAGAAATCAATAAACTCTTCAACTTCTCAAACTCTCTCATGGCACACTAAACCCCCTCTCAAACTCCTTAGTCTAGATCCTTATAGAAGCTTCATATCCCCGTACTTCATATTAATGTTTGGTATTTTATTGACTGTTTTCTTCACACCAAACTTTCTTAGTCCCTCTGATGCATTGGTATCAGAGCAAGGCTTTCTTAAAATCTAAAAGACTAAGACAAGCTCCATATTTATGGCGTGTGATGCCTTTTTTTTTGGAGAACTCTCTTAGGTGAAGATAATGGGAAAACTAAGCTCCGATTATTAAAGTATCAAAAGGGTTAAAATGGTTTGGTATACATATTCTGTTTATATTATGTTGATTTTGTTAATATATTAAAAATTCTAAGGATATGAGAAAATCTTTTAAGGGGAAGCTTAGGAAGGATTAAAACTAAGGAGTTTGATTTCATTCAAATATTGAGAATAATCATAATTTTGCCAGCAAAAAACTTGAATTTCTAAATTTAGAGTTCATCGATAAACCTGCTTTTAGACCAATTAGTACAGAAAATTATAGTTTAAATTGTTGCATTAAAGAAACCTGCAAACATAGTCTACATACTGAAAATCCACATTTAAACACCTTAACACATTTAGTTATAAATTTAGGAAAAAACTTGCAAATAGAGTTACACAACAATAGACAATTAGTAGAAAAGCTTACTGAAGAAGTTAAAAAATATAATACTAATTTAGATTATATTAAAGAACAAAACGAATGTCACACCCTCAAATTTCCACAAACGGGGTATTACCGTTAGGCGTGTGACTTCCAGGATCTCAGCCATTAGTTACACCAAACGACACGTTAATTGTAAAAACATAATTCATTTTTGAAGTTTAATATTCCAAGACCAAGTTTTTAAAGTAAACATAACAAAAGTTGCGGAAGCATAGTAAATCTTAATTGTTTAAATGGCGCAACACGCGTAAACCGAATAAATGGAAGTTACTGAAAAATATTAAATAAGCCACGTGAGATATGCATGAGTGAATGCTCCTAATCGTGCGCGTCTTGTGAACCTGAAAGAAACATGCTAAAGTGTCAACACAAGGTTGGTGAGTTCACAGGTTTTTCAGAAAACAGTATGTATCAGTAATGAAATCCCCGGATTATGTAATCCGTCAAGTATGTATTTTGATAAACAGAACATAAAGTAAACCGATACAGTAAACAAAGTAATATCAGTAGGTAGCTAATCTACTAAACCAGTTACTCAGTGTATGAAGTTCGAACCGAAGCTGACAATCGAAACTGAACGCCTCGGCTGTGAATACCAGATCACAGCAACAGAACTTAGGTCAATTAAACACCCGTTTGACGAACGTTGTGCTAGCGCGACTAGCCCGGGTGGGGTTTGTCAAACCCAGTAGATCTACTCAGAATTGCCTCGCTATACTACATACATTAACGGTTCGAGAGTGAGGACTTTAGTGGTATCACACTAGTAAACCGGTGATATTACAATAATACTGATCAACGAAAATGAAATTGTTTCCACGTTTCTACTTGCGTAGTAACGGACCGAATGAAATTGTTTCCACGTTTCTACTTGCGTAGTAACGGACCGAATGAAATTGTTTCCACGTTTCTACTTGCGTAGTAACGGACCGAATGAAAAGTATACGAACATAGTATCATGTATATACAGTATCACAACAATTCAATATAATGTAACATTTATGAAAACAGCATGTTTCTCTCCCCCAAAAATAGTATAAAGTAAAAGTGGGGCTGTAAACTCACCTTGATTGCGTTGCAAAGAAATAATGCTCGAGCAACAGTTAAGGTTTCGGTTAACCTGTGTTTCATTTCGTGTACATATTATTAATATAAATCATTAATTTAAGATTATAACAACTGTTCAGTTTCGCGTTCGTGTCTCAGTTACGGGTTATCGGTATTTCCCCATTCCCAGTTATTATCAACAATGCTAGATCACGTATAACGATACTCATCATACGTTTTAATTATATGTCCAGATTTTTATTAAGGCGTAACTTATTTATATATATATATATATATATATATATAAATACAACGCATCATTCATCCTCGTATATATACTAACAATACAAGTAATAATAATGATTTCATGTTTTCAACTATTTATAGTTTATTTTTATATAAATAAACTAATTATATCATTTTATATATATATATATATATATATATATATATATATATATTTATTAAGATATTACGAGAAATAATTTGACAGAAAATAGTTAGATAATTTTTAAAATACATGAAGTTTATAAAATTTATTTTATAATTTTTAGAAATTTTTCTGGATTTTTAAAAGGTGTAAAAGGCTTTTAAAAAAATAAATGTTGGAGGCCGGATTCGAACCCGTGACCTCCAACTTACACACCCGCGCACATACCAGTAAACCAAGGGCCGTGGCCGCGATAGAAACCCTTTCTCAAATCTTAAAAACAAGCTTTTAAACAAATCCCCAATTTCCCAAATTCCCGAAACCCTAGTTTTGATTTTGGATCAAATTGAAGATCGATTCGATGTTGTTAACGTCTAGAATCATAGGGCTATTATTCCCTATGATATAACGATTATGTACATATGTTTAATTACATGAATATGTTTGAATTGGAGGTATACCCGATGAAGAACAATCCGCGACAGGAGGTGTAGTGATTCGAGATGCAATCGTTGATGGGAATCAAATCTGTTGCACAGGAAGTTTCTAGTGGTATACACGATCAAAAGCCCTCTGTCAATCGATGTTAAAATTGCTTGGAAGATAGCCTTCGGGTAGGTTGCAGGTCCGAAAGAAGATGGGAATCGATTTGTGTGTTTTTGAATGTTTCAAGTGCAATTGTAGGTATAGACCGATTAGAAACATTTATAGGATCATTTTGGTAATGTTAATTCGATTATTATTATCGTTTAAGTGGATTGGAGTAGGTATGTGAAAGTGGGTTCGGTTTAGTGGCCATTATCACAAAATCCCGAGTGCCTTTACCTAATTAAAGGTTACATTATTGTTGGAAATTCGTTCGCGATCATGTTGGTGCTTTGTGGGGTTCGAAAGGCCGAGTTTTAAGGCGTTTGGGGCCTCGCCGGAGCCGCTGCCGGCGGCGATATTCCGGTGGCCGGAAAAGCGGGGAAGGGCGGGGGGTTGGGTTGTAAATATAAATTTTTCACTTTGGCCCCTACAGTTTCCATAAGTTATTATTTTATGTATTAACCTTTTAAAACAAGTTTCAGCATTTACAATACTACCCCCTGGACTTATTAAATTAAGTTTAATAATTTTTATAAATTATTTTATTAATAATAATATTATTATTATTATTGTTTTCATTATTTTTATTATTATTATTATTATTATTATTATTATTATTATTATTATTATTATTATTAATCTTACTAAATGGATTAATTCACGATAGTATTAACCGAAAAAAAAAATTCGGGTTGTCACAACGAAAGATTACTAAAAAAGCATAATAATTTTGAGAAACAAATACCTAGTAATACATTTAGTGAAGAAATAGACAGAATAACACAAGCAGTTAAAAAATTAAACATAGACGATATAAACTCTAATACAAAAACTATCAATAAACCTATACCATATAAACATTGGCAAATAAGAAAATGAGTGAAAGAAGTTTTCTAGGACGCAGTAGAACTATACAGGAAGCTAGAAACTCGACAAGTAATATAAATGATATAATAACATCTGATAGTTTTTTAAACAGGATAATTAGACGAGGATCAGGCTCAAATAGTAATAGACAGTTGCTACAAATAGAAGATGAAATTGATGTAGACAGAAATATAGATTTATACAATCAACATCAGTTAGATATTTTAAATCCACGAACATTATATCAAACAGGAAGGTTTAATATTAACACAACATTAATACGAAGTAGTAGGGAAGAAAGTCTACGAGTAATAGATAGGACAGTAGAAATAGATTTATTGTCACCAGAAACTATACAAAAAATTAAACAGTCTGGTAAACATTTTATACATACAGGTTTAATAATAATAGGAGTAAAAGCTTTAGGAAGAAAAAATTTAGGAACAAAGCTATTAGCCTTAATATTAGATAAAAGTTGGAAAAATGAAATGAAAAAAGCAATTATATCAGGTATGGAAGTAGATTTAAGTCAAAATACAGCGTTATTTTATTGTACACCAGGAATACTTAAAGATATTAAAGATATAAACAATATAAAAATAGCACTACAAACAAAAGGTTATGAAAACTACGAGGGCAACAACTTAGTAATAAGCGTAGGAGTACTAGGAAAAGCTAGTAATAGCTCTGGTATGAAGTACAAAGTAAACATAGAAGGAATAGTACAAACAATGGCTTCAAAGTCGATAAAAATGATAGATCCAATTAAGATAGATCCAGAACAATTAGCTGGATTAGAATGGAATTTAGATACTCTACAGGAAAATGACAATACAGTATTAATACCTAAGAAAAGTGTCATATATGAAAAAACAGACGGTCAACAAAGTATAAGATTTGTAGACTTTAAGGAAAACGATAATATAAAAGAAAATGATGAGGATAATAAAGAATTTAGCTACATGAATATTATAGAAGACGAACCAATATACGATACAGAAACAGAGGATATAGATGAAATAAATACAGAATGGTTAAAATTTGAACAAGAAGAATATATGGATTATACTCTAATCGAAGAAGAAGAGGAAATAGATACAGGATTTAAAAGCGAAAATGTTACTAAAACAATAGAACAAATAATAGATAAAAAATTTACAGAATTAAACATACAAGAGGAAGTAGATGATATGATAATAGATTGTATGACAGAATTAGGAATGACTTACGAGGAAAGTTATAAAACTTTACAAGAATACTATAATCTACCCTTAGTAGAAAGTATTATGCAAGGAAAAACAATGATATCAGAATTTTATAAAAAAGAAAATATATTTATGGCAGATGAAGAGGAAAGTAAAAAACGACCACGAAATTTTATATACGGAGAAACAAGTGAAAGGAACAGGTAAAATATATGGAAGAGAACCTTGGACAAGTCCTTCCGTTAATTATCAACAACAGTCTACATATAAAGGAACAGGTAAAAGATTACCGATAGGCCAACTATACAGTGGAAATATGTTATTATTAGAACAACAAAAACCACAGTTATGGGGAGATGAATACTCACATGGGAACAAATAGTAGTAAGAATGTGGGAAACAAATAAAAAGGATAGTATGGATATGTTTTCATACTTAGAAACTACATTAGGCCCTATAGCATTAGGAATTTGGCAAAGTAAAAAAGCTCAAGATTCATCAGCAGTAAACACCCTAAAAGCTCTAGGAGACAACCCTTATAATTTCACATCACAAATAAGAACTCTTATTCTAGGAGTTGACCCAGCAAAAAATACTCTTATACAGGATACAGCTATTAGAAATTTAGAACAGTTAAGTATAGCAGACATGAAATACATAAATGAATTTACATTAGACTTTGCAAGATTATTATCACAAACAGGTAAAGCAATAGACGATAATTTGTGTGATAAATACTTTATAAACTACCAGGAGATTTAGGAAAAAGTATACATGAATCATGGAAACAAACATATGGAAATACACAAAATCTAGGAATAGGACCTAGGATAACCTATACATTTGGTATACTAGAAGAAAAATGTAAAGAAGTAGCATTACAGGAACAATTAAAAAGAAATTCGTATGCATTTTGTAAAACAGCTATATACACACCACAAGCCTATGGTTTTTATGAGAAAAAGAAAAACATTAGGAAAAGTACAACATACAATAAAAATTACAAATCTAATTATAATAAAAATAAATATGTTAAAAAACCTCAAACTAGAAAATGTAGATGTTTTATATGCGGTGATGAAAACATCTAGCAAATAAATGTCCAAACAAAAATAAAAATATAGAAAGAACTAACCTAATAGAACAGTTAAATGATTATGAAATAGAGGATATACAAACAGATGATTTAGATAATGAGTCAATTTACAGTATATTTAGTGAAGATGAAAAACCAATAGCAAAAGTAACATATACATATATGAATACAGAAGAAGTATGTGAACATAAATGGATACATAATAGAGGAAACAATTATATAAAATGTTATAATTGTGGATTATTCCCTAGTATAGAAAAAAGGTATCAATGTAATACGTGTTTTAAAGAAATATGTTACATTTGTATTAAAAAATTATACAATATAGAAATAAGTACATCCACAGGCAATAGGAAAATAGAAGATTTAAAGGTAACTATAGAAAAACTAGAAAAATTAGAAATAATAGTAGAATTACATACACTAAAAATTAAAGAGTTAGAAAGTAAAATAGAAAATTTAACAAAAACGAAACAACTCAAGAAATTAGTAAAATGTCAGTAGAAAATAATAAGTCTACATATATACAGACACAAGGTTCAATGAACATGATAAAAATACAGTGTAGAATATGGTTAGATCAAAACAAGTTTATAGATGTAACAGGATTAGTAGATACAGGAGCAACTACGAGTGTAATATCACATAACTTAGCACCAAAAGAATATCATGAAAAATTACCATATAAAATAGAAAGCAGAACAATAGAAGATAGGTTAATATCAGTAACACATTGTTTACGACCAATTGCAATACAGTTTTTAGACTTTTCAAAAAATTATAGTATAAAATACCCTATGCCACAAATAAATATTAACCCTGAATATATAAAATCAAAAGACTTTGTTCTTGGGTTAAATTTCTTATTTAACAACCATGGAGCACTTACATTAACAAGACATTTCATTACCTTTAGTAAAAACATTTATACTATTCCAACATTACGATATAATTATACATCAGAGATTGCGCAGAAGCGTGGTGGACAAGGAAATTTAGATTTTTTAAAAACACATACACTTAGAACAGAATTTATAGAAAACAAAAGCATGAAACTATTAACAGAATTTTTAAATCATGAGTTAGAAAAAGGAAGAAATATAACTAAAAGCTTAAATCATCCTATGATTCTACACCTTGAAAAATAGGATTAATAGGAGAAGACATAACAAAATCTAAAGTACAATATACTTGTAAATTTAAATTAAAAAACCCAGATATTACTATAAGAACAAGCAATATAGAATACAGCCCATTAGACAAAGAAGAATTTAGAAAACAAATCCCTGAGATGATGTCACAAGGATTAATTAGAAAATCAGAAAGTCCTCATAGAACAGCAGCTTTTATAGTAAGAAATCACAGTGAAATAAAAAGAGGGAAAGCTAGGATAGTTTATAATTACAAAAGATTAAATGATAATACAATAGATGATGGGTATAATATCCCTAATAAAGACAGCCCATTAGGATTAATACAACAAAAGAAAGTATTTTCAAAATTTGACCTGAAATCAGGATATAATCAATTAAAGCTTGAAGAAAGTTTTAAACCATGGACAGCTTTTACATGTTCAGAAGGGCAATACGAGTGGAACGTGCTTAGTTTCGGTCTAAAAAATGCACCTTCTATTTTTCAAAGATTTATGGACAGTATATTTTTAAAATATGAATTTTGTTTAGTATATATTGATGATATATTGGTAGCCAGTAACACTGTGCAGGAACATGAACAGCATCTACAAGAAGTATTTAATGAAATCAAAAAGAACGGCATAGTAGTTTCTAAAAAGAAAATGGAGTTATTTAAAAGAAAAATCTCTTTTCTGGGATTAGAATTGGGAAATGGTAAAGTAGAATTACAGCCACATATATCTACAAAAATCTTGGATTTTCCTGAAAAATTTGAAAACCTTAAACAAATACAGGCTTTTTTGGGATTGGTAAATTATGCTAGAAAATTTATTCCCAATCTATCAAAATTAGTAGGACCATTATACAGTAAGACAACAAAAAATGGACAAAGGTATTTTAACAGTGAAGATATAAAGATAGTAAAAGAAATAAAAAATATGGTTAAAAAAATTAAACCATTAGAATTACCATTAGTAACAGACTATATAATAGTAGAAACAGATGGGTGTAAAGAAGGATGGGGAGCAGTCCTTCTATGTAAACCAAATAAATACAGCCCAAAAAATGATGAAAAATATGTGCTTATACAAGCGGAAATTTTCAAAATAAAAATAATTGGACAAACATAGATTTTGAAATACAAGCATTAATCTATTCTCTCGAAAAATTTAAAATATTTCTAAATAAAGAATTCACAGTTCGAACAGATTGTGAAGCAATAGTTAAATTTATTAAAAATGATCAAAGTAAAAAGATGAACAGGACACGATGGGTAAATCTACAAAACATAATACAAGGGAATGGATATTTTATAAATTTTGAACATATTAAAGGAAAAAATAATGGGATAGCAGATATGTTATCTAGAAATATAAATAAGTGGTTTATTGCAGATGGAAAGAAAGAATGCTAAAGGCAAAGGAATTCTTATACAGCCTATACAGAATAAAAAATCTTCAATGACTTCTAATGAAGAAACAGAGAAGATTCAACAGTTATATACAGAATCGATCAAAAGTTATAGACAACTTCCAGCATCGATTACAGGTATTGGGGAAGTATCACGACACTATAACCCAATAGAAACTCGTCCAAAAAATATACAGAATACACAAAGGACGTTTACTATAACACAGAATACACAGAATTTAAACATTGTATTTGGAGGAATATACTCTCTCCAAAAATGTATTGACACCAACAAAAAGTTTAGACCTATTGGTGGAATTACATTAACAGAAAAACAACAGTGTCTACTTGATAATCTTTGGCATATTCAAACCATGCCACAAGCTTCAAGTTTTAAAATACAAGTTCTGAATGCTCTAAGTATGTACTTCTCTGAACAGAGCATGACAACACCTGAAAAAAGACACAAACCAAAGTTTACATATTATGTCATTTTTCGAGGTACAAAAATCGGTATTTTCAATAAATGGGAAACTGTTGCAAAATACATACAATGTCCCAATCCAATTTATAAAGGTTTTGAGAGCTTTCAACAAGCCATCGAAACTGCAAGGGAACATTTTGGGGTTAAAGGTTTTTACATTGAACCCGAAGAGGTTAAAACATTTGCTGAAATAGCAAATACAAACCCGGAACAGTTAATCAAAGCTCAAGAGCAATTGATTACTGATCTGCAAGAACAGCTTATACAGAAAGGAAAAGATACACAGTTTATACACATAAAATTAGAGAATGAAATTCTCAAACAAAAATTGCATTACTCGAAGCAAAAAATACACAGTTATTACAAAGGCTCGAGAAGAAAAAAGAAAATACAGAAATATACAGGACTTTTGTATCCTTCAGAACTAGGATTCTTGACACACCTTGGCATCAACAACTGAAGCCGGTGACAGATAGATTTCCAGAATTTGAGAAGATTGTTTCACGGAAAGTCTGTGAGCAATTTCCTTTAATTCTTTATAATCTTCAACACCAACTACTGGATCTCGCATTTCACATGGATAGTGAAAACAAAGGATTCAGTATAGTAGAAAGAACAGATGAAGACGGCAACGGTACAGGACTCCTGTTACTGCAAGTCTTTCAGCCTACACAGTTAACTGACGAACAGATAATCCAATTCTACCATCATGGTATGATTGATTACCTGGAAGTCAAGCTCAACAGAAGAACAGAAGATCTCCTAAATCAACTTGGAGAAAAAAATCCTAACAGCAGGGAATATAGCAGCAAGAGCCTTGTTGCCAACCATTGGATGCAAGATTATTGCATCATTCCCTTTTACAGATTCTTACACTTACAGACCCGCTAGAAAAAGGATCTTCATTGATCATAATATTACAACAAATTACTTACGAACATGTATGACAAAGACAGAAATTGATTTTGCCGCCCTAAAATGGCTTAATCAACAAATAGAACAACCTACCAGTGATTTACAGCAGTTTATTAAAACTCATCAGGAAACTCCAGAAATTCCTGATTTCTTCCCATGGAAACAATATAAGTTAATTGGGGAAGGACACTATATACAGGTTTATGCAAAAACAAACTGGAGCATGCTATTGCCTTTCGCAGGGGAAGGCGATACACTTCAGCTTAGACACATAATCAACTTAGAGGACTACGAAGCAGATCACGGTGACTGCTCAAGCCCACAGTCAATTGACAGCACACACAGGGACTTCTAGATAGGTTAAACAGCTAGAGGTTTAAACAAAAGAACGAGTTCTTTATTTAAATGACGCATGCCATGACGTTAATAACAAAGCTTCTAGAAAATGACGAAGGCAATGACGAAGGACGAAAATAATTAAAGGACTCGATGATTTTTGTAATTATCTGTAATTATTGTTTAGCTTTTGTACGACTCATTCTGAGCCGTTTCTTTTTCTTTTTCTTTTCATTAATTTATTGTAAAATTGTTGAGACTTCGCCTATATAAGGCTGAAGAATTCATTTGTATATACACACCGAAGAAATCAATAAACTCTTCAACTTCTCAAACTCTCTCATGGCACACTAAACCCCCTCTCAAACTCCTTAGTCTAGATCCTTATAGAAGCTTCATATCCCCGTACTTCATATTATATCCTTAGTCAAAACCAAAAAAAAAAAAAAAAAAAAAAAAAAATCAAAAACCCCAAAATAATCATCTTATCCGCTGTGCATATACTCTACCATCCGTTCATCCGCTGTGCATAACTACCTGCTATTTCATACTGTAAGTATTATGTGTTTATATAGATGTTTTAAATTTATATGTTTTTAATCTATGTGTTTTATATATATATATATATATATATATATATATATATATATATATATGATACCCGCGGGTATAGCCGTGAATTCGATGAGTTATTGGTAACGGATACCTGATGGGTATGAGACCGAGTACCAGACTTGATTTCATGATTAAACATATATAATAGATTCCCAAACTCAGAACATACTCAACCCCTTACCTCCCTAATAAGATATTTCAAAAAGATAACAATTATCAAGTAATGTTATAGCAAGTTAAACTTTTTTATCTACAAAAATAAGATGGAACTTTTACAAACTTTCAAAAACTTATTCTTGGTTATCAAAATCTGTTTTATGTAATTTATCAACATAGGTAAGTGATGTTATATTATGATTTTACATTTTTATGTATTTCACGAGATAAGAACCTTTTACGAATTGTGTTTGTCGTTTTTGAAATGTTGTTTGCAAATTAAGGTTTATATGCATGTTTGAGTGTACTTCGAAATCATAAATATATGTTTGTAATTCATTTTAAAATTGTTAAAGTTGGACTTAGGCTTGTCTAAAAATTTTAGGTTTTTTCTCAAACTTACTGTAGCGTTGTCTGATCATATAAATACATGATTAATCTAAATAGATAGTATAATCGAGATATTCTACCCATAAAGAGTGTGTGTTTAGTATTACATGTTTCCTTTGATTATGAAAATAAAAAAATTGGTTGGTTATGATTTTGTGCTATACAATGTTAAACTAAACTTACAGTTAAATAGAAGATAATAACATCTATGACACAATATAACAGATCTCATTTAGGATCAAGTTCGATTATGTAACACATATAGTTCAATATCATACATGACATAGCATCCTTTAAACAATGAGTTACTTTTGAAGAGATCCATGCGACACTCGATCTCATCAAACCCCTTGTTTTCCCTAATTGACTAATGATGGAACCGATGCAAGTATGTGATCATTATAGTTCAACTTCTGGAAACACAATGAGTAAATGCATCAACACATGCATAACATTCACAAGCAAATGATTGCAAACAATTCGATGTCTAGTAAGCAATCACGTGTTAGAATTCAATACATGTGTTGAAACCAAACTGTACACTATGTTGTGATCGTGGGTGGTTTAGTTTCGCATTCTCGTCAGGATTTAGTGGAGATTGATGTAAGAAAGTACTTGGAATGATCTAGATAAAAGAAAGGCGTGCCGTTGAGGTTTTTCATATTTCCTTCATACTTTATTCCAATCAAACGAATGGCGAGTACTAGTTTAAATGGCATAAAGGTCGGAGTCAAGATGAGAAAAGGAGCCTTATCACTAAGGTATATCAATACCTACCCATTTATCTCACTCTACAAGTCATCCTCGACCCAAAACTTCTCACTTCCATTAGAATTATTAAGGAAATCTACTTAAAAATCATTTTTTGTTGTGACTGATGTACACGTATGTCAAGTTTAAGGTTTCTCCTGATCTATGCCCATCATATGCTAAGGTTACACCAAAATGAAAATGAAGGATGTGTAGGCGTGCTTCTGGCTTCCTATGCCAATCAACCTTTTGGTCCTTGATCTCTTTTCCTTTATAGTGCAAATATGATGAGATTTTTGTGTGAAAATCACTGTTGAATATGTCTTTTAGGGTTTCAAAAGGGTTGTCGGTGTATTAGGATGTCTATCTTAATAAAGGTGAAGGGAATAGATAAATACAAAAAATTATTAGGTATGTATGGTTGATGCACGACATGACCTTATACCATGATCGGACGGTCGATTTATACACAAGCCATGGAATCAATCATGCTAAGGGCGGTGATTGTTTTCTCACATAGATTTTTTGTTGTGATAAATTTATTGTTGCTTTCAAACTTCTACATAATTGAAATAATGTACAAAATCAAGCATAAGGTATATTTTTCTGACCCAAAGATGAAGGATGATTTATTCCTTACAACAAGAAAACTCTTGTTTCTTTATATATATTTGGCCACCTCTACATTTGATTAAGCAAACCATATTAAACAAGGATTAAATCTTTCTACTTAAAGAAATTTTTTTCATATTTTTGTTTTACACATTATATAAACTATTTAGTAGTTTTATAAAAACTCACACTTGTTTTATAAAACTACTTAATATTTGTTGTAGTTTTACAAACATTTTATGTTTATTGAAATAATTAAAGTCTTAAACATGGTCAACATTTTGTTTACAAAACTTCTTATATATTTTAAGACTTATTTTATAGACATTTTATTTAAAAACCTTTATTTAAACTTTCTAGGACTTTATCAAGTAATCTCTCAACATATGCCCTTTCACTTTTATCGATCTTGTACCTTGTCAAATGACATTTTCTTTCTTAAACTTTGCTTTGATAACAATTAATCTAGACTACACATTTCGTGGTTAATCTATTGAGAAAAAATGTCTTGTAGTTGGATGGTTTGATCCACAATTGAACTGTCGCATCGACCTTAATCTTATTTTTCTCTTGTAGGTTCATAATTTTGAACAACCATTGGATGGTCCATGCATGACATGACTATAATATCATCCTCGCAGCATTCTTGTATTCTTTTTGCAAATTCTAAATAAAGATGAAAACGAAACAGTATGGTCGACCCATGATGGATTCACTAACTGACTATGAGGCTTCTGTCACTTGATTATTATTCATTTAGCTAAGGCCCATGATGTTCAATAGTTCATTCGTAAATTAATCTTGAATCTACTACTTTTAGATTTATCATAGATTCTTGTTGATTTCACACGACCTTATTCTTATGACATTAGGACGAAGTTTGTGAAAATATCTTCATTGTACCATTTTCATCACATATTCTTAACTTTATTGTCATAAAAGTTTTCAATAAATAACATGATCCATGTATGCGTCAACAAATCCTTTGTCTTAATGTGTCAGGTATTTTGTGAACTAGATATATGTTAACCTATATATACTTGCTCTACCTAATCTATACCACAACTATAATATACTGACCCATCATAAACAGGTCTCAAACCCTTAGCTTCAACAGAAATTTTATCAATATAACTGCAAATGACTTTTCCACTAAACCCAAACTCCATCATGATAAGTAACCAAGAAACCATTATGATGTACCATATGTTCATCTTGAAGTTATCATGAATGATGTAAAATATGTGGCATTTAAGGCTAAGACAATAACACCTTAGAAAAATTTTATACATAAAATGATAAACCTAGAAGTCTAGAGTTAGAAATAAAAATTTGAAGAATATGGGTTTTATCCCTAGTCATGGACCGTGACAAGGAAGCCTAACCGTTTGCTAAGGACTAGATTGCGGTTGAGGATCTTGATGGCATAACGAACCACTATGCCATCTTCTACAAAGCCTTAGCAGTCAGCTATGTGTTTACCAAGCACATCTCTTATAAGTTGATATGTGGCATACTGACAAGGACCAGGAAGATGACACATATCATCATGGAGTGACATGTGTCTAGTGATGAAGAAACTGATGACGACATGTGTTAACACGTGTTAATATTTTATTAGGTAGAAAGATTCTCCGTTGCCATGGTTTAGTAGCGGACCCCGACCACCCTGCTTAGTGTGTCTGCGATAGTGGGATTGACTAGGATATAAATATCATGCATTTGTCAGTCGAATTTTTATACTTTTTCCTGAATACTTTTACACACGTAAGCTTTATGCCCTGTCTAAGTAGCATATTACCCTATTAAGCTCAAGGAACATCTGTGGAAGTGTTGCTCGAGAATCTAAAAGCTCTAGAAGGTGATTGTAGCTTATTGATTAAGGTGAACATGTTTATTAAACTTCATTTGCATGTTATGTGTTATGTGCACAAATGTTTACAGAACACTTTCTAACATGTTTATGAAATGCTAATTTTCAAATGTTTATGTTTATACAAAACCAATATGTGGTTGCATAAAACCGGTCAAAACAAAGGTTTAAGTGGCTAGGACACAATGCAAAGTATACATATATCAATCGAGGGTACACGTATTGATGGATGACTATGTGTTATGCCATAATGTGACTGAATTTATTTCAACACATATGAACCGGATGATTTTAATGTATACCAACTACCAAGTATACGAGATAGAACTCTTTCAACTTATGAGAGAAAATGCTTTAGTAGAGTAGCGATTTCCCAGTATACGAACTACCAAGTATACAAGATAGAAGTCTTTCAATTAATGAGAGAAAATGCTTTAGTAGAGTAGCGATTTCCCTTTTTTAGCACAAGATGCAGTGAGAAGCACAAGCAGAGCGGTTTGGCTAAACGTGTAATGCCCCATAAGGAGATCTAGCTTATTGGTCTAGTGCTTTCGGGTGCTTACAAGTTCTAAATGACTTCACTTAACTTGCCATATTCTTACAAGAAAGAATCTCTTCCGAATCGAGTCAATAAATGAGACAACTATAAACAATGATGATAATTTTAATACTAGCTATTTTATTGTAAATATCTGGTAACATGATTCACCGGCTTTATGCTAACGTATTATTTTAAAATTTTTTCAGATAAATAAAATACATGTATTTCAAACAAGGTTTATGTATTAAACAGACCTTGTAGCATGAGATCATCCATAGGAAGATGTGAAGACTTCATAATTGTACTGTGTGGCTCGGACATACTTTGTATTACATATCAAAGTCTAATGTTTTGAAAACAATATGAATCGTTATGGATTTTCATAAATTCTTATTTTAACTCTATAGATATATCGATCAACCTCTAGTATTGAATTACATCCTGTGTGAGGCTTTGATTATTTGTTTATTCGAGTATTGATTGGCTCATAACTAAGGTATAAAATACTTTGGCATGTGAAATAAGAATCAACCGATAATATTGATTATTTATTTAAATAAAATAACACTCTAAAAACTTTCATTGAATTTGAAACTCTGATTGAAGTTTAGTGAAATAAATTTGAGACCTCAAGGACACTAAATAGGTATTTAATAAAGCCATCATAATGCGTCTTAAATGATAGTGAAACATTATGACATTTTGACAACAACTTATATTGTTAGAAAACAAAAGTAGAATCTGTCTCAAATTGAAAGATAAAAAAACATTCATTTGTAATGTCTTGTTTTAGTATTAACCAATTTCTTTACAACCAGATCAACCATCAATCGATTTTTTTCTCTCCGACTCAGTTCAACCGCTAATACTATCCGACCTATTTATATAAATAGGCCAAACCCATTCTCATGCCCAGTTTTTAGTATGCTCATAAAAAGTATAATAAATTTTCTTATTTGAAGTATATGTTGTAGAAATAATTGTTATAATAAAGGATTTTAATTATGAAAGAACCACCTAATTTTTTAAAGCAATAATATGTCACACCCTCACCTCAGCCACAATGGAAGCATGAGAGCGCAAGGAGCTAGACTATATATCAAGAACAACAATGTTTACACGAGGAGTACTAAAAGATTCATTACATTGAATATACTCTTAAATACTTTGTATTCTGGGCATCAAAAACTTGGAACAAATGTTATGTGAGATTCCTCAAATTGTTTCACTAGTCAAGCTATATTTAGTTTTCAGTTCTTGAAAACATACTATAAGTTTCAACTAAAATAGTTGGTGGGTTCATAGGTTCTAAAGAAAATAGAGTTTAACACGTATGATGCCAATTAAATAAGTACACAACCATCCTATACTTGGTTATCTAATCCTCATATAATATGAATTGAATTCTTGAATAGCAACACCCAAACTGTCAAAGAGTAAACATATGCATATAATGTTGCATCGACACTACAGGCTCCGCGACACTTCAGGTGTCGTGTTTTGTTTGTCTATCAATAGGACACATTGTGCATAGGAGATTCCCCAAGTAGTACCACTCATACGATCCGTCGGTTCGTACTGAATTAATGGTTGTGTAATAAGACAGTTGATGCATGTGTATAATAACAAAAAAATGTTTTAATAATAGCACATCATAGTAAAAGAGCATGTGTTTCTCCTCAAAAGTGAATATAAAAAAGAATGTGAAAACTCACCTGGTTTCTTGTACATGTATAAGTATGTGCTCAAGTTCTTATCCTGCTATAGAGCACATGTAATCATCAAATATATCTTAGTAAAATAACATAAGCATCTGGTATTAGGGTCATGTTGACATACATGTCATTGAGGTTTATTGACCTATTTAAAGCGTTGTGTTGGGTTGTATGTTATTGAATAGTATATCCGTTACTTATACTTGTGTATATATACGTGTGTGTCCGTGTTTGTTTGTGTGTATTTATATTCTAGGATTAAGTTGTATACGACCAAAGGCATTATGTAATTTTTAAATTAAGTACGTTAAGTTTTGATTAGTATGTGTATATATGTAAACACACAAACACACACATATATATAAGGAGATAATCATGCGAAACTAGTTATAATTTGAGAACTTGAGAATTAATCTCATTTTACTTAAATGGCTACAGCTTTTTCATACGATATTTTTTTTAAAAGTTGCACCATATTTTAAGAATTATTTTTATATTTAATTTAAGTATAATATTCATGTATCACATATGTATTGTATATATGTAGTATATCAAACTAAATATTGCACTACATCATGTAATAATTTTGTTCTATCATAATTACATATATATAGTATTGATATATATATTTTTTTTTTTGATATAACAATATTATATTTAAAGACAAAAAATTTATGATTTAATGGTGTAAATATTAAAAATTATAATAATGTATGAAAAAGTTTTAGCCGTTAATTATACTTAATATATGTTTGACTAAAATAAACCAATGAGAGTTGTTCTAATACTTTAAAAGTGATAAATTGTAAGACATTAATTATATTATATAATGTTGAAAAACCAACTTGAATAAATAGTGAGTTTGTGGAGTGTGTTTTATTTGACCATATGAGTTTTGAGCTTATTCATTATTGCCTCTCCTTTCAACGGACAGTAATTTTGGGTAGTTTTAGTATTTCCCTTCCTCTTTGGGTACCGTGCTTTGTCTTTAAACTTGAGCAGATGTTAGGTGGTAGCGTGTGTGTGTGTGTTGGGGGTTGTCGGACCTCTCCTGCCGCTCCGCCTCTTCTCCGTCATACGGTTGTTGTAGCGGTGCTCTTGTCGCCGGCCGAACCAAAGGCGGTGGCGTCGGGTTAGGGTTTTTTGGTGGTGGTGATATTCTTGATCTCATGATCAGTGGCACCGTACCTCCAACGCACGGCGACCGCGCCCTGTTACCATTGCGACAGTTGCCCCGCCGTCGTGACCCATCACCGCTGCTACAAACCGTCATTAGTGCTCGCCACTGCTACCGGCGATACCCGGAAAGGTTAGCCATGGTGGCGGTGGTTTTGCACTCTGGGCACCTCTTTTTTTTCCCGATCTACAACATGCATCAACCGTTTCCTGTGGTGGCCTTCGCAGTGGTGGTGTTCATGGTGAGGGTCTTGACGGTGGTGGGGTTGGCGTGGGGGTCTTGACGGTGGTGGTGTTGATGGTGTGGTCTTCACGGTATCAGGGTTGATGGTGGGAGTCTTCATCATGGTGCTCTTGATGGGTGGGCCTTTTGATGGTGGTGGTCTTGATTGTGATGGTATGACCACTTCTGTTGCTCCTTCTTCTTCTATATATGAATAAACGAAGGTGCTCAATAGTTGGTTTGGTTTGTTTTATCAATGTTTCAGATATGGAACCAAAATTTTGTTTGTTAATGATGAGGATTTCTTCATCTCAGAACCTGTTAGATCTGTTCTGTTGGCATTTTGTTATTTGTTCGATGATGATGAGGAATGCCTCACTAGAGAACAGATTGGATCTGATTAACATGTTTCTCAGGGCTTTGTTGTGAAATTTTTAGATCTAAATCTTGTTTAGTTTTGTGATGATGAGAATGCCTCATCTGAGAACCCAAGTTACTCAGTTTGTTACTATTTCTGTTATATTGGATTTCCTTTTGAATGTTCTGAGCATAGTTTTTTTGTTTGATGACGATGAGGCTGTCATCTAAGAACATTTTTGCTGTTTTGTGATTTTCGTATGTTCAATGATGATGATAGTATTGTCGTCTGAGAAGCTACTATATTTTGCTGTCTTTTTTGTTTAAAGCATACGTATTAGCTTTGTGTTTGTGTTTCTTTCCGAGTCTTGAACATTAGTACATGTACAATCTAAACAAAAACTAATTTCGCGCAACGCGTGATCCGGATATCAACTAGTTACAACGTTAATTAATTGTTAAGGATAAACATTATAAATATAAAAGTAATTACAAATTATGTACTTTATTAATACATGAAATTACATAGTATGTCCTTTAGTTTTAGTAATTACATCCAATATTTTTTTTTAAAATATCTGCACACATATTATCCTTTACACTAATTTTTATTTTAATGTACAGTTAAGTCAATTATGTCTCTTTTACATTAGGTGCATTTTTGTTATTTTCTTTCCAAATATAATATATTAAACAAATAAAAAAATTAACAATCTTATATGAAAAATAAAACTAAAAGACTTTGGACCTTTAGGTAAGTCGGTGAACCCGCATCCTTCTTACGCTCAACACCATTATATCCAGCAGGAATTTTCGCATGAAGTGGCGAAATTGGATGCTTGAGCCTATTTATAGCGTATTCCCACTGTTCGCACCAGCCCCTCATGCAAGAACCTTTAGTCGCATGAGAACTTTACTTTCTTTGAAAATTTT